>JAYRBT010000021.1:970531-999480 GCA_036023395.1 Myiotriccus ornatus | reverse complement strand
CCTCCTCTCCTCTCCTCTCCCCTCCACTCCCCTTCCCTTTTCTCATAACACCCCAGTAACTAAATCTTCTCCTCCTTGTCCAAGGTCCCTGTTTTTGACACCCATCCTTAATTTACCTTTTACAGCAGGAAGACAAATTTCCTTTTGTGAAGTCACAAACTGTCCTTCACCTCCCTGAGCCCAGAAATCCCACCGTGCCAGCAAAGTCCCGTGTTTTAGGAGGTGAGGGTCAATGTTTTCTGAGTACCTTTTGTCTGTCAAGGCGTGTTGCAAATTCCACAGCTTTCTGTGGATTTTAATTCCTGTCTTTTTGGGGGCTGCAGAAGAATAAAATGCCAGTAAGGAACATCACAGAAATGAAGAACCTTCCAGAGAACAGAAAACTTCAGAGGAGTCAATCAGGAAACATAGGCAGGCAGTTTTATGAAAGTAAGATTCAAACCTTCAATTTGTTCATCATTTTGATGTTCTAGGTTTCATTCATAAACTACCTCTTGAGCAAGAATCTTAATTTAAATTTAAAAGTTGTAAAAGTTATAAAAATTATGCTGTTATGTAGGTATAAAAGTTACCTATTTCAGTCTTTGTCTATGTAAAAACTACCACCCAGAAACATCTGAAGTGACAGAAAACAGCTTTGTTTTTCCAGGGAGCCATAAAAATGACTAACCAGCAGGACAATTAATATTATGGGTTGCAGTTGGGTATTGTGATATTAAGCAGAGAACATGGCAATAAGTTTTGAGGATGTCCAACTTCTCTGTGGAGAGTACACTTAATACCCTTGTATACTTTTTTATATAGTTTATTGCTTCACTGTTATTCTGCTGGAGAGTTCAAATCAATCTGTGATGAAATTCACTCAACTCAAGGAAATTCTGAGGATAATGAGGACTGCAATCCATTTGCGTTTTTCAATCCATTCTTTCTGTCAACCTCTCAAGCCTTTCTGCTCTTGCCATATCTCTGTCTATAGTTGTCATAAAGACTTAGAAAATGGCAGATTTCTTCACAGTATTAAAGTCTGACAAATGTTAGCCTGAAATGTTTGGTTTAATGAATGTTTTAATTAAGTGATTTTTGAAGTTATATTGATGAAATTCGAATAGAGAGACCATTTCTTGGAGAAAAGTGGGTTGCTGAGGCAACAGAGGGGTGTAATGAAGTGAGTTTCTGTGATTTCATTAATGATTCCCTTGATTCAAAGAACAGAATACTGACATTGTTTAAATCTTGCAGTTCTTTTTCTAATGAACACCCAAGTGAAACCAGACCAGTATGTTGCATGTTCTCTCCCAGTTCACTTGCAGTTCTTTCAAGTGACATCATATGGTCTGTGCTTCCAAGTGGAGAGCCCTCCACTGCTCACCCAGAAGCTCCAGGATGTGCAGACCTCACAGGCTCCTCCACCTGTGTTAATTTAGACCAAAGGTTGCTCTGGGAATCCTGGAGGTGTGAAACTGCAGAGGTTCTCTCCCCACTTCTAATTTTCTTAAGGCTGTTTTCCATTTTCACTTCCAGTGCTTCCTGTTGGACGTGCGCAGCTTGGCAAGATGAGGAACAGAAATGGCAGATCCAGCCCCTCTGCAAAGTTCATGGCAGGTTTCTCTCAAGTTTTTGATGGTTTGAGTTGGCTTTTCTTGTTCTTCCACCATCTGTGCAATTTCCATTAATAGTTGTGAGTGATTTGTGTGTCTAATTCTTCATGCAGAGTGTTGAAAATCTACCCTAAAGCTATGAAAAAATAATGGGAAAAGCATGTATAATTGAAAATAGTCTTAATCACTGGAATGTTGAAATCCACATGGCTTGGACGACTTAAAAGTTTCCTTGTTTTAGAAAAGCTGAATTGAACAGTGGTGTCATTTTCTTTAAATACATTCTTTTGAATAAAATATCGATTCCTGGTGCCAGCAGCAAGCTTCTAAACATGTTCAAGATGACATGATTGATAACAAGAATGCTCTCCTCAAGATGTTTCTAATTTCTTCTCTCTGTATCAGGAATGTTAAACTTCCAACGTCATATAATAACAAATATTTAAACCAAAGATTAGGGGTTTTTTTGAGCTGAATGGTAACGGGAACTGAATGGAAATCTGAAAGCAAGTTCCTGGCTCCAGAATGTGGGGAAATTCTAGAAACTGCCTCTTGAGCACAAATCATTTCTCTCTCAATACTGCAGTGGTAGACACATTTCCAACTTAAATGAATTGACTCTCTTCATTTAAGTGAGGGTCTTTCCAGTTTGACTGTAAAAGCATGTAATTTCAGGTCTTAATGGATTTATTAAATTTATATTGATATAATACTGCCTGTATTCTTCACCAGATCTGAGGAAGATACCTTTCTTTTGCTTGGGTGCTGATCAAATCTAGCTGCTATCAAGGAACTAGAATTAAACATTAAATTAAATAAATTTAAATAATTAAATATTCTGTCTCTAACTCGAAACCTCAAAATTAAATAAGAAATGTTGGCTTTCGTGGCTTCTTGGTAAGTCTGTACACCAGGTCTTTCAGTTTTGAAACCTTTAATGGCCAGCATCTGATTTGAGGTGAGAATCCTCCTCCAGTCTGGAAACTTGGGCCATCTCTGCTGCAATGGCAGACTGTTAATCATGTCTAGGCCATCCTTTTCCACCTGTAGGGAGCCTGTCCCCAGGGAGCATGGCACATCTATCAAGGAAAGAAGCAATGTGGACACAGCCTGTGGAGGCAAAGGGTAGCCTAAACCATCCCAGCCCAGTTTCGGGAACCAGCCTAAGGACTCTTATTCTGTAATTTGGATTAGAATCATCTTGAAGTGTGAAAAGGTGATTTGATCTTTCCGTAAAAGATCTGAATTTCTCAATTAGATCAACTCCCAGTTGTTCTTGTCTGCTCCCAGTAAAGACTTGGGGGTTTTTTTTGGTTTTTTTTTCATCTGAAAAAGGTGATCTCTCAGAGGGCTGAGGCAGACACATGTTTGAAGGTCGATGCCATTTCTCATCTGGTGCTCTCCAGCTGGCAATCTCCACCTGTACACCCCTGAATTAACATTGTGGCTTTAAAACAATTAAATTTCAGGAACAATATGTGCCTGATTAACGGTAGTGGAACTTGGTGTGGGAAAGGACAATCTTCCCAATTTTAATTTAAAATGTGTCAAACTACATGACATGGTATTATATTACTGTATATCAATGCCAGACAATGACACTATTGTAAACAGTATTAACTGGCTGGCTTAGGGAAAACCAAGCAAATTTACAATTGTTGTATCAAACTATAGCTCAGAATCCTGCTTCAAATTCTAGTCTTGTCAGAAAACATAGCAAAATAAGAAGAGTGAAATGCTCAGTAGTTTGAGATAAAATGGAAGCAGTTCCCTGGATATTTAACAAGTCCCAGTTTGGGTCATACTCTGAAATCATCCTACTGGTATCTCACAGAAGACTTTCTGTGGAGCTCTCTAGAGCTTTTCACTGGTTTCAGGGAGAGGAAAAAAGCCTTTTGGGTCCATCAGAAACCAAATTCCTTGCAACTTTTCAATTCAGTCAAAAGATATCTCCAAGGGGCAGAAGGTGCTAACCAGGATCAGTGACCTCTCTGTGGATGTCACGCACAGAACCAGAAGGAGGAACAGGGCAGTTCCTGCTCTGATATTTAGGAGCAGGGCCAAGTGTGGTATTTCTCTATGATTCAGAGCCTGGGCTGTACATGGAGTCAGGCTCCAGCCTGCTGAAGGGAATCTGCTGAGCCCAGGCTTCTTCAGGAACATTTATTTCAAAAAGCAACATGTTTTTCAGTCCTCCTTTCCAGCTGTTGAGAGTTAACCCTCTTAAAATTCCTGCTAGTAAAGCTCATAAAAAAATGTAAATTATGACAAAAAAAAAAAACCAAAAACCCACCAAAACCAAAAACAAACAAGCTCCTCTTCTGGAAGAAGAAAAATTCTCTTGTAAGTTCCTCCTTTAAAATGCATCTTAACTTCCTGCAGTGGATCTCCTCTCCATCTTGCAGCCATTACTCTAGGACTTTTCACCTCAAGCAGTTCCTCCCTGTTCTTGCTTTGTTGTTATGTTTACATTCCCCTGCTATATCTCCTCTGTGCAGGATCATTTTCCACTACCCACTCCTTCAAGTGTGATGCCTCACCCCCTCAGCTGTGTCAATGAGATTAACTCTCCTCTGGCTGGGAGTGAATCAGCGGGGCTGCCACTGATTTACACCAGCTCAGGATCTATCCTGGTGCTTTTAATCATTGTTCCAGCCCCTCTCCAGTAATCAATGGCATGTCTGGACTGTGCTGAGCTTTGGGCTGAGCTCCAGCCTCAGCCCAAGAGAAATCCTGCTCTTGGTTATGTTGATTGAATTTAGTTTAAAGTGAGAGTCCCATATGAGTACCTGGGGCACAGCTTGGGCTTCCCTCACCTGATCACAAAGAGGTCCTAAAAAAATGGTCCTGAAAAGAGACCTATATCTGTGTGTCCCTTTGGGGTCTTGGCTCTCAGGAGTGTTCATTACCATCCCCTTTGAATCCACATAGCCAAGCAGAGAATTATTAAGAAGCAGATAAATAAAATGAAAGATGGATTCACAAAGGGAAGTCAGTTGAGAGTTAACTGGGTTTTAATTACTGCCAGATTGCATCTAGTTTTCAAATGCTTTCTGGAGGAGGGTGCTCAGATTTCCCATCTCCAGCTGGGTTTGGGTTTCCAAATCTCTGTCAAACTAAGCCCGTTTCCATGGTAACTATCTCCATCTCCCACCTATGTATAAGGACAATTACTTCTTGCTGCTGAGCAGAGATGGTGGAGCCAAAAGAGAAGGAATAAGGTGAGTCTGCACAGAACCCAGCACTCAAATCCCACGGTGGAGTCTCAGTGGATTGTGTAAGAGTGACACAGTTAGGTAAGGACAGCAAGAAGATGTTGCAGCCAGCCCTGCTTTCCTCCTCACTTGATGTTTTTGCTCCATCTGGGTGCAGTTTTATATTAACAGTTGCAACGATGAATGAAAAGTGTGTCTTACATATGTGGATACTTGGGAAGTTTGGGCTTTTTTTCCCTCTTCTCAAGACATTTTCCTTTCCCATTTGATTGAGTTTGACTAGTCCCTAAATCTGTATCCAGAGTCACTCGTTGGACTGAGGTTAGTGGCCAAGTTCAAGAACTTTGAGACCAAAATCATAATTTAGAACTAATATTCTGTCATTGATTTCTTCTTCAGTGTTCTAAAAAAAAAAGATTTCTTCAAGGTTTTCAGAGTCATACCTCAAGATTTTTCCATATTACTTCTTTAGACTGTAGACAAATTTGAGGTGACTGGAATCTGTCCATCTTGGTAGAAATTATTATTTTATTTCTTCTGTATTACAAAAGACTTTTTTTTCTGTCAAGTCCTTTTTTATCTCCACTGCTGAAGTTGTGCTTTACTGGATGTGTTTGTGCTGTGTGGTGATATAAATGATACACCCTGAGTCTCAGTGAACAGCTTTTTACCAGTGTGAGGATCCCATCCCCTTAGACACCCTCCTTCCTTGCTTTACATTCTGTGATGGAGCTGACACTTCAGTTATAATTTTTGGCAAATACTAATAGACTGTTCAAACATGAGGAAGCCTAAAAACCGATTCTCTCCTTCCTTGTCCCAGTTATTCATCAACAAAACAGTTTGCTTATTCACTGCACTGATTTTCTATGACATTTTAGAACCTAGGACCACAGTAACTATTTGTGATACTGTTACAGATGCTGCATCAATTATTTCCTGGAGTTGCTTCCCACACCTTTCTCCAGCTGTTCTCTTTAGCTGAGATTGAAGCTGAGCTGTCCCTTGTAGGTCCCCCAGCTGGAGATCGGCTGTTTCTCCCAGGGGCTGTTCCTGAGAGCTTGAGTTGAGGCCCCTGCACTGGTGATGGATTTGGCAGCATTTCCAGTGCTCAGTTCAGACTCTGCTTGGGAGAACATTCAGCTACACGTGAAC
The DNA here is from genome assembly GCA_036023395.1 of Myiotriccus ornatus. Lineage (NCBI taxonomy): Eukaryota > Metazoa > Chordata > Aves > Passeriformes > Tyrannidae > Myiotriccus > Myiotriccus ornatus. The sequence goes on along the minus strand of JAYRBT010000021.1, from coordinate 993,512 downwards.
CCAAGGAGACAGTTGTTAGTGAGGGTGGTCGGTGGAGCTTGGACCTTCAAAGGTCAGCCTTAAAACTTGCAGCTGCTTTTCTTCTGAGGCCATCTAAGTGTTGTGTCTGTAGACTGAGACAACCTGTAATCCAAAGAACCATGGAGAGAGGAAACAGGAGGCTAATGATGCCTCCAGTGAACACATAATGTTCACTCTGACTTTTACAAAGAGGGAATTTGCGAGGCTGGAGATAATCCCACTATACTTTGTAATTTAAATGTCACTCAGAATGTGTGCTGACATGCAACTGATTAGCAGCAAACTTTGGTGGCAAATTAATTAGTATTTAATCCAGAGGCTCTATTAAGATGTGATGTGATAAAAATACTCTTTTTTTCAGTAGTCATTCAATTAAAATGCACAAATGATCTCGACCATCTTCTGAGTTTCACATATTTTGCCTAAATGCCTAATAACCATGTCTCACTTCTCTAAAAGTTGGCATATACACAACAGACTCCCAAGATACGCTTGGATTAATGTGAAGTGCTTCTGATAAAAGAGCAATTGTACATCTTTTAAAGAATAAATAATGTCAATAAATATGGCTTAGATGAGTGTTATTTTAGCATCTTTTGTATATAGTTTGTATTCCTTCCTCTTCCCTCCTTTTGCTAAGTGCACTGTATAGTTTTGAGACTATCATTTATCTTTCAACATCTCTTTGTTTCTTTTCTGAAATTGATGGTTTTGAAGAATGTGACTTAAAAAAAAGGGTTGTGCTCCTGGATGGAATTCTGTGTAAATAATTTATCTTCTTACAGTAGTTTTCTGCTCTTTCCTCAATATTCTTCCATCTACTTCTTTCTTATTGGAGTCCATAATGATATTCTCTGCTGCAGATAAGAGTTATTCTGCTGCAAGTTCTCTCTTAGAGCAGTTGTGCCTTTCTGGTGAGAATATTAATGCAGAGTTCTTGTGACAGTGGCCACTATTCAACAAAAAAGAACCCAGAATTTATTTGGTGGAGGAGAGAACCCATACACTGCAGGCAATAGAGCTGTATTGTATTAAATTCTATTAGAGTCTTTCTTTATATTATTCAAGGATCTATTTGTGACTCTCTTTTTTTATTATTATTATTTATTCAGTGGAATCCCATGTTTTAATGTCCACAGTCAGATGTGTGTGTTTTCTCACCAGCTAGATTTGAAGAAACTGTGCTCTTCCCTCTCCAGTTTTTCCCCAGCAGTCTCCTTCCCTCTGAGGAAGGCTTCAAAAATCTCACCTTTGGTCAGGACTTCAGGTCAGTGATATTCTTCAGAAACCTTTGCTTACATGTCAAAAACTACTGTCCACAATGGTCATAAGTGAACAGATCTCAAACCAAGAAAAGTGCCACTCATTTGGGCTGCACCCAAATTACAGATCTTTGTAAATTATGCCTTGATATTAAATCAAGGTGGTGGGTTTTTCATACCTGCCAAGCTGCTGATGTACCACAGGGTGTTTACCTGTAGTAGACAGGATTCTCCAATGCTGGAAATAGAACTTTCAGTACTGAAACTGAAAAATTGCTCATGCAGACTCATTTTGTGTCACATGTTCATGAACAGAGACGTCTCTCCTGTCTCACTGTTTCCCACAGCATGTGTCAAAATGGAATGAGGGACCTTAATTACAGAATTGTTGTTTTGGACAGGCCTACCTGTTGTGTTTGCTGGGTGTATTATCACTACTTATAATCATAATCACTGTAGCTGTAATACCCTTGTGAGATCAGAAGCTGCTCTGAGATTTGGTTTATTTAGTAATTTTATATATATGGACTTATGTCTACCCCCATGACATAAATCTCCTCTCCCTGTAAATCTAACACTGGGCTGAGGCCATACCCTTGGATGGTGTAAATCAAGATGAGTTCACTTACAGCCAAGTCAGCACACAGACTGAGAATCTATCTGCAAATGTTCACAAAAGTGCTTAGCAGTGGCCCTGCAGTCACATGTAAAAAGTTCCCATCATCACCCTGTTCCAGCTCTGCTTGCCATTTAAATGGCAGTTGCTGTGTTGCTCTTCTGTATATTTTAGTTTCTCTCTTTGCAGTATTTCCCAGATACTACAAACTTTCTTCTCAGCCTTTCTGGCTCCCTTTCAGCACTGAATCTCAGCCTTGCTGTTGCTAAATGTCAGTGCTGCAACCACCCACACCAGGACTCCACACCTCCCTCCCTCTGTCTGTCTCCTTTCTCCATGTGGCAAATGACAAGTTTTCTGGAAAAGCACAGCAGGTTCTTGCACTCTTGTGTGTCTCAGTGATCTTCCAGGACCTCCTAATATTGAATGGAGGTGATATTTCCCTAGAACACTCTCTTCATCCCATTTCCAATATAAAATAAGCCAGGGCATTGACATCATCTAACAAAGCATTATTCCTGTCAGGCTTTTAACCTTAGTGGTTGACATAACTAAGGCAAAACCTTGCGCTGGAGTCAGGGAGCATTTTCCACTAAAGGGCCTGAACTCTCTGTGAGGTTTCATTCCCACATGAGTTGTGTGTTTTAGCACATGTATTTAATGTGGAACCCTACATCCTCATTCTTAGTGGGGAAAAAGTGTCCTCAACCTTTATTTTAAACTCTATCCCCATACCTTTTTTTTACATCCTCCTGCTGTTTCTCATGCTGCTTTCTGCTTGTGTGCAGCCTTTTGATGAGCTTCCAGCAAAAAGCAGTGTTGTCAGAGATGAATGTCTGCTTTGCTGGGTTGGAGCATGTCTTGGCTGGGCTGGAGTGGAGGGAACACCCTCATTGCTGAGGTGCTGTGTTCAGTAGAGTCTCTCACCTCTGCGTGGCAGGGCAGCATCCTTGGGGGTCCCCACACCCTTCCTTGATGTCTCAGGGCCAGATCTCCCCTCCTGCAGAGGAGGAATTCCTTATTCTAAGGGAGAAATGGTGAAGCTCCTGTTGTCTCACTGTCCCACTTTGCAGTGGAGCTGCAGGAGGGACCAGCCTGAGGCAGCCTGAGATGGAACTGCTCTGGATTCAGAGCCAGAATCACTGCAGGGCCCTGAGCAAAGCTGGAAAGCCACTTTGGGATTTGAAGGAGACTTGCAACTGGACTGTTTTTCATAGAATCACAGACTGATTTGTGTTGGAAAGGACCTTAAAGCTCATCCAGTGCCACCCCTGCCATGGGCAGGGACACCTTCCACCAACCCAGGTTGCTCCAAGGCCCATCCAACCCGGCCTTGGACACTCCCAGGGACGGGGCAGCCACAGCTTCTCTGGGCAATCTGTGCCTCCCAGGGAACAATTCCTTCCCAATATCCCACCTGACCCTGCCCTCTGGCAGTGGGAAGCCATTCCCTGTGTCCTGTCACTCCATCCCTTGTCAAGAGTCTCTCTCCATCTTTCTTGTAGCTCCTTCAAGCACTGCATGGCCACATTCAAGTCACCCCAAAGCTTCTCTTCTCCAGGCTGAACAATCCCAACTTTCTCAGCCTCAGAGCTCCAGCCCTATGATCAACTTGGTGCCTCCTCATGGACACCTTTTTGTGATGCTTCTTAAGAGGTTCCAGCAATATCTGAACTCACCAGTAAAAGCTGACATGGACAGAGCTGAGCCCCAGCCTTGACTGCAGTATTGGCATCCTAATACTGCATCTCCATTTTTAGGAAGCAGCTGTTTTGCAGCCGCTGGATGTGATTGAAATAAGAGTTTAATATCCTTAATAATCAGGTTACCCAATTGCTTTCTGTAATGTAGCATTGGAGGCATGAGATAATGAAGGATCTGATGATCAAATGTCCTAGAAAAATGTTATATTGACCTCGATTTTCCAGTGGGCAAAGAGAGAATTATAAAGTAGTTGCATTTGCTTTGGTTTTGCTGCACTTACATGCAAAACATCTTGTATTGCCTACCCCAACAGCTTGCATTTGTATTGCAGGAAATGTACAATAATGCTGGTTGGAAAGCTCATACTAACTTGATGATTTTTCTTCTTTTTCAGATGTACCGCACTGAGCAGATATTCAGAATTTGCCTGATTATGTAATGTAGAAATTTTCTGTCCCGGGGAAACTTCCAGGCCATCGTTTTAGAAGTCTCACCCTCTGATAGAACTGCTGTTTGCTTAAACACTTTGTGGAGTCATTCCTTTCATGAAACAAAGAAATGCCTTGATCAGATATTCAGACTTCAGATTTCACCCCCATTCCCAGGCAGGTGAGTAGAAGGCAATGCCATTTCTGCAGGAAGGGTTGCACCATTCATCAGAGCCTGAGTCATAAAAGGATTTCCACGCAGTTGATCAGATACCTGTCTGACTTCACTGGCAGATTGAGTCAAGTATCTTTTCACTTGCAGATTGATTGGAGTGCAAGATTAATTTAGTGTCTTCCAAACCACTTTCCTACAAATCCTTTCATTTTACCCTCTGGTTGCCCTGAAAAAGCCTTGGTGTCTTTTTAATATGATGCATAATAGAACAGTGAACTTGTATGACTTCTGACAGTGTTGGGCCAAAGCACATATTAAAATGTGATCAAGAGATATAGGGAAGAAAAGATGCTTTACTGACAGGAGTCAAGGTTAGAGGAGAACCACTGTCTTGTATTTCTATTTGTGTTTCCAGAGTTGTAATACTATTTAAGGGCTTTTTAGGCTTTGAATAAGAAAGGGGAGCAGCTGCCAAAGGGTGTCTGTGAGTAAGCCCTAAAGTTATTCAAATAGCATTGCTAGAGTAAAATAGAGTCTGTTCTTTGGAGCTGTACCTGAAATACTTGAAATAATGGGTTTGTGCTCAGCCTGCTGCAGGATCAGGGCACAGGGTACAGGGCTGGGGCTTCCACACGAGCAGGAGGTGCCTTGTCTTGTGTGAGGTGCTGACACTGGGGCTGGAAATAACTCCCAGTAAGGCTGTACCTTCCAACTGCTGATGTGTTGAACACCAGTATCTGGAATAAGTAACTGTCTGTGTCTTTCCACTGGCTTGAATACCTGATATTTGTAAGAAAATGTTCACTTATTTCAGGATCTTCAATTACCTGAACTGATACAAGGTTCTTTATACCTATTTTTCCTGCAGTACTGGTAAATATTATCTTCATTCCTCACAGTGAATGAGATTTTTTGGTTGTAAGGAATTTGTTCCAGTATATGAAATTATTGTTTTTGCAAGACAAGGAGTAAGGGCATTTTGTTTGGAATTTTTTATAGCTTTTGCATGCTATAATTCTCTAATCTGCCTCAATTGTTTGAGTTTTTTAATTGTTTCTGCTAACACTTATATCCTGTACAACCTCTGTGAGGAAAGGAGCTATTTTAAGAAAATACATAAAAGCTGGCAATTACATTGTCTTATCAAGTTTTGGCAGCCTATTAAGTTGTTCAGTGGTACTGGAGATGATTAGACTCAAAACTGTGGGAATGAGAGTGTAAAACAGGAAGCTGGCCCTTTAAAGCTCTCAGAACATTCCACCTGCTGAATGGGTTTCAAAGACACTGGCAAGGAGAAATATGTTCAGTGTGGAATTAAAAGTGTCCACAGGTTTTAGTAAAAGAAAGGATGCATTAAATCCTCCTGGTAGTGGAAGGTAAGCACTTCTGGTTGTGGAAGGTGAGGGGAAGGCTTGGTGCACCTCCTGGTTATTTTGGAAGGCTCTTGGGGAATGCTCCTCTGCTTTGGTAAACTGATGACTCAGCTTCAGCAATCTAATTTCTGCTTCACCTCTCATCTTTTAGCTGACCGAGACAGGACTTGGTCCAGCTGTTTACCACTGAAGGATTTTGTGGGACCATGCTGACTTGTAAGGTGTAAGTGGAAAATTAAAGAAACTAAAATATTTTTTCAAACCTGTAAAACTTGAAAAAACCCAGCTCTTTCAGTCAAAAAAATCCCAAGCGAAGCCCTGGGGGGTTTACCTTGAAGAGAAATGATTGGGTCTCAGAAGAGACATGAAATAAGCAGACCTATCAAAAGTGTGAAAATGTGAAGCAAAGAGATCGATTATGCGTATTATTAGACCAAAAAGTGCTGCATTATCCGTACTTTTGGCAGTAGTGGGAGACAGGAGGGGTGGTAGGGCTGTGGGACAGATGTAACTATCCTTTGGCCTTCCAGGTTCAGCAGTGCCTGAATGGCTGGGAGCTTTTCACCGGCACAGTTCCTGGCTTTATTATACCTCCTCCTTATTTATTCTCTCTTTTGCCAGACTAGATGCATCATTTCTGCCAGAGGAATTCTGCTGGACAGTGCTGAGGTTCTGTGTGGAAGGCAGGATTTCTGCAGGAGGTGTTCAGGATGCTGAGGAGCTCAGCCCGGTGTGCTGGTCCTGTCCCACTCCAGGCTCCTGCCTGCAGAGGAAAAACTGCATTTTCTGACGTTCTGATGGCAAAATAAACTACTCAGGAACTTGGAGATGTGCTGGACAGCTGCTGGAACTGAGCCCAGAGGGAGGGTGGAGCAGACTGTGTGTACTCTCTGAGTAGCTGCTATGTTGCAAGAGTCCAAATATTATACAAAAGTTGGACGTTGGTTTTAGCTGGAAATTTTCTTTGCCTAAATTAGTCTTCCCAGATGCTACAGAATAACTCAGTAAAGTTAAGTAATGTACAAAAAGAAGGGATGCTTCTAAAAGAACTTTGCAGTGGGTTAGTTTCAAATGTGTGTGTATCAACATACATACACACACACATATATTTTTTATATATATATATGTATGTATATATGAACCTAACCAGATATTTGCAGGCTCTTCCAGAGTTAAGGATTCTTGGAGAAACCTTCATTATGGTTAATTATTGTCAAGACCTTGATCTGGAGAGATAAATAGATATATAGATGTATATTTGTGCAACATGTGATTTTGCTTAGTTCACAAGAACTTACAAAACCAGTCTTGCTCTTCCTTTTTAAATAGTCACCAGCTGTGTTATTTTCTTTCATTCGTTCAGCTAATTTCCCCCATATTTAAATAGCTTGAGAGCTTTGTTAAGGCTTCATTCTGTTCAAAACTCAAATTAAAATGCTGATTTCTGCAGTGTCTGGCATTTCTGACTAGCACTTTAGTGACTGGCTCTGATCTTTTTATTAAAGGGTTTACATGACAGTTGCAATTTAGAGGGAAAATAAAAATAAGCAAACAGCCTTTTCCCCCACCGTGGCTGTTTACACACAAAGTGGTTGTTTGCCTCGTAGTCACAGGCTTTTCCTTTGTGGGGCATTGGGTTTTACTTAGAATATATTTAAAGAGAAATAGTTCTCAGGGGTTTTTCGCTGTGCTGGATGCCGTGTTTTCACAAACGGAATGTGATGACTCCAAACAACTGCTTTTCCCATCCAAGCTGCTTGAGGAGATGCAGGTAGACATGTCCATTTTGAATTCTCTTCCCCAGATTTCACTTGCCATCCAACAGCCAGGAAGAAATATGAGCTTGTGAAGTGTGGGAAAGCAGCTCCCTTTGACAGGCAAAAGGTCCAGTGCAGGTTATTTTCTTTGACTCCAATAAGATTTGACTAAGACACAGAGAGGCTGGGACACAGCAAGGAAAAATCTATCTTAGTTCACAGTGTAGTTTGAACTCCTGACCCAAGACATTTGCTACAAGGGATTCTGGGGCAGTCCTGAGGATTTCATGAGCAGTGTTGTTGCTCCTGTCTCTCCCAGATGTCTGGTAAATCAGGATAGATGCTTTACTCAGTTTGAAGAAAATGGAGTGCTAACACAGAGTGCAGGAAGAGAAAATTTATTTAAAACACTTGTCCCTCTTTGGAAGACAAAGCAGTAGATTTAAGTTAGAACTGCCAGTAAGGATCATGTTGAAGATAAGCAACACTGAAACCAGCACTGTCAGCCTTTTGCAGACTCGTCCTTGGGCTCATCTGAAGAGGTGGGAGAGTGGACAAATGGCTCCAAGATCCTTGTCTTGTTTCAGTGTTTCAGTTCTGTGGATTTCTCCATGGAAGGAACTTACAGATAACCTCACCCTGATTAGGTGTCAGAAGGTTATGGTCGTTTCTGTGAACACATCTCTGGGGGTGGTTACTTGTAATGCTGATCCCCCTCTTATCTGTTCAGCCCCTTTACCAACCTTCAGCTCTGTGTGCTGAGGTTTGTGCTGAAGGGAAGGGCACTCCTGTCCACCTGCTAGAGGGAGCACTGGACAGGGATGGAGAGAGGATGCCTGGCCTGAGCTGGGCAAGTCCCAGGTGTTTCTGTCTGTGCCTGCAGGATCTGTAAACATCAACCCTTCTAAAATGGTTTGAAGGAGACAAGCAGTCTTACACAGAAGCCAAGAAAGAAGGTCCATGTTATCAAGCCAAGATTAGTCCTTCAAATTAGATTTTGATATGGGAGAAACCAATGAATTAACTTGAAATGTCTAAAATGACAGTATGAAACTATAAATACTTTCAACCATCTCATTGTTCAGCCTGGAGAAGAGAAGGTTTTGGGGTGACCTGACTGTGGCCTTGCAGAGCCCGAAGGGAGACTAAGGAAAGATGGAGAGAGACTCTTGACAAGGGGTGGAGTGACAGGACACGGAATGGCTTCCCACTGCCAGAGGGCAGGGTTAGATGGGATATTGGGAAGGAATTGTTGGCTGTGAGGGTGGGCAGGCCCTGGCACAGGTTGCCCAGAGAAGCTGTGGCTGCCCCATCCCTGGGAGTGTCCAAGGCCGGGTTGGACAGGGCTTGGAGCAATCTGGGCTGGTGGAAGGTGTCCCTGCCCATGGCAGGGGTGGCACTGGATGAGCTTTAAGGTCCCTCCTGATGTTGCCTTGAAAGAATAACTGATGCTGTCAGTCCCTAAGTGTCTGCCATGCTGTTAGGAGGGATGCCAACCGAGACACAGCTGAGGTTCCCCACCTTCTTTAACCCTGTTTGCTCTGCCTGGGTGTTGGCCATGACTGTTCTCCTCGCTGTGTGATGTTTGGATGCAGTGTTATATGTGTTCAAAAGTAATCAAGGTTTAAATTTCAGTACATCCAACCTTTCTGATTTGATCCTTGAAGAAGAGTGAGGGAGTAAAGACAGAAAAAGAGGAGGATGTGTAGCAATATAATGACAAGTCAACACTGTAAGCAAATTAGGAATCCTGTTCTCAGTGTTTATGCCTTTTGCTACTGAGATTGTACAAAGAAGAGACTTCTAGAACATAATCAGTTGACTCTGCGATATGACGTGATGCTGTCATATCAATGCTGTCTGATCAATCACAGGTCTTACAATATATTTACAATGACATTTGTTTGAACTGAAGGAAGGCAGAAGCAAGAGTGTCTGTATTACATCTGTGATTTCATTTAAAGCTTTTATATGTCACTACTCTTTTTATGACCTGCATTTACTAGGAAGAGAGGGACTAAAGGCGAGAAGAGAAACTGCTTTCCATTTGCATTTTGACTGTGATCAGGCTTGATTGGCCCCTGAATCACATGGAGGACACACTTCTTATCACTGTACACATTTTATTTTCAAATTCTTATGAGGAAAGAAGTTCTAGGAGTCAAATATACCAAGCCTATCCAGGAGACAGCACTACACCTTGCTTTGTTCATAAAACCAAAGGAAAACCTCTGGACCTTACACTGGATATTCATATTCATTTGGATTATGGGCAGGTAGTAAAACTGGGCAAGCTAAAAGAAAAATGCACCCTGTTGTTTGTGCCTAAATCCATTTTCTTCTGGAAACCCTGAATTATTTTCTATTGGGACTTCTGTCCTCATGTAGGATGGAACATTTCCACGGCTTCACCACCACCACAGAAAGATTATCCATTTTCCAGGCACCTCTGACAAAAAATTATAACTTAATTTGCAGTTTTGATAGCACCTGAAGGAAAGATTGGAACAAATACGCTCATACTACCTCTATTTCCTTGCTGGGATCCATCAGTTCATTATGTCAAGGTCAAAGCTAAACATTTTAAACTCTTTTTATTTTACAAAATGGAAAATGTCAGAAAATGTCAGGATTAGGAACAGTGTTGACAGAATCAATGCTCCAAAGCATCATTTACGGGAGCAGCAGAATACAGAAACGCTGAGAATTCTTCTCTGGGCTCCTCAGAGAAGAACGTGTTCCTGCCCAGCAGAGCACTGGGCACTTCTATTCATGCCAGGCAAGCTTTTGTGGCACCTCAGTTTGCTCCCAACAGATAAATGCCCCTGATTTGGACTTGTTTTGATTTCTCCCTTTCTCCAGCACGTTCCTCCTTTCCTGTGTTAGTAGTTAGAGATCAATTTAAACAACCTTCTGCCCTCTGCCCTTATTTTCTCTCAGAACTCCAGACAGTCTGAAAGGCTTTTCCCCGGAATGCAGTGGTTCTGTAAAGGGTGGAACCTTTGCCCGTGTGTCCTTTTGCCTTGGAGTGTTGCTGCAATGAAAAGAGAAAAGTCACATATTTTGGGGAGGATGTTTTGCTTATTGTGTGCTTTCAGCTCCTTAATTGAATTAACTAACTTTTCAGAGTATGTTTTTTTTGAAAAGCAGTGAACTGAGTTCAGTACAAGTCTCCAGTAAACAAAAAAAGCAAATAGAATAACTGTTATTTCATGCCATTAAGTACTTAAGCACATCCTTAATTTTATTTGGCATTGCAGTGAGACCTCAGCAATTTTTAAAATATCTTTCTCAATCAGTTAAATAAGGTAATAAATTGCAAACAGAGAAGACAGAGGCAGGCCAGCATTTTAAACAGCAGACCTCATCCCTTGCCAGTCCCTCTACCACCAAACCTGCAAAACAAACACACAGTAAAGCAGATGTCTGAATTCTGAGCAAAATATTTTAAAACAGAACTATCTGGCTGAAAACTGGGAAGGTGGCATTGATCCCAGGAGAATTCTTTTTTTTGTTAGTGGAGGTTTTTTTCCTCTTTAGAAATTCATCTGATTTAATCTTAATTGATTTACTGAAGTTCAACTATTCATTGAACTTCCTCACAGCCACAATGTAGGACCTTGACTCCCAATAGTGGAGGAGTTAAACATTTTTTAGCCTCTTTTTTTTACCAAGCTGAGGTTTTTGTTTAGAAATGCCTGCAGAAATACTTGTTCAATATTTTTGGGCAAGGGACAATTGTTGTCAACTCTCTTACCAGAAGCTCCCCCATAGATCTGGATATTGATCTCCCTCCCAGTTCCACCTGGTGATTGCAGTGCTCAAGGTCCTGCTTTTCCCTTGCCCCTCTCTGCTGGAGCCAGCCCTGACACCCCAAACCTGGGGCAGAGCAGCTCTGGACTCGAAATGTGATTTAAGGTGTAACCTCAGGGATGACTCTGGTCTCGTGGGCTTTGTGAGAAGCACATTTTGGGAGCTGTTTGTGAATCCCCAGCTCAGGAATTGCCCTTTAATCCCGATGGAACTTGGTCCGGAGCCATTAATGTGATCCAGGGAAATGAGGATAAAAGGAGAGGCAGCTCTCGCTGACAGGAAAGTGCCTCCATCCACGTTTCGGTTTTTCTGTGAGCTGCTGCTCCAAGCCCATCACTTCAAAGTGCTTCCTGTCCTTGTAAGCCGTGATTCTGCGTGTTGGGCTCCATTTCCTTCCCTTCCACCTGCTCCTTGTTTTGTTCTTATATCTGCCTATATATGTCTTTGTTTTGCCCCCAGCCCATTTTTATTCTGAGTGAGTTTTCAAATCTCTCTTTGTGGCTTTATTGTTGTCCTGTTTTTTAATGAATTCATTAAGATTTTTTTAATATATAAGACAGTTTTTTACCTTCACAAGAGACACAATTCATTCCCTAAGAGATTCTTCCACATATGAAAGGTTTTCCAATTCCATCTTAGTATTTTCATTCCTATTCAACTTGTGATTTTATTTCATATCCTTACATTTTCACTTCAATTTACTTTTATCTCTTTCAGAATTCCTTCAGAAAGTGGGTTTGCACAGGATATCACAGCTTTAATCCATGGACTCCTGCTTAGGTATTTTCCTCTTTCTATGGAAGACACTAATCTTCCTTTACAATAAAACAACTTAATAGGCTGCAGAAAATTGATAAGGCAATTTAATTACCAGTGCTAATGTATTTTCTTGGTATAGCTAAAATCCCACCTAAGGTGGGATACAAGTGGTACCAGGAGCTCTCAACTAAAGAACTAAAGTAATGGGAGCAGGTTAGCAAATATACAGGAAGAAAAAATGATAAGACATCTTTATAAAGTTTCTTTTATTTATTCAACTTTTATAAATATCACAAAGAGTGATAACTTGGTTTATAAATTGAAGGAATAAAGTGAATGTGCCAACAGAAAAAAATATAAACAATTATATTGTCAGTCATTGTTTGAATTATTCATTTGAAATATCTTTTAAGAGTTTTCCCCTGTGTCTGTAAGGCAAAGAAACATATTTATAGGAGTAAAATGTACTAGATAATTATTGAAGTATGCATCAAAGAATTCCTTTGATTATTTTAGAATAAATATTCCAAACTGCCACTTCTGATTTTATTGTCAAGTGATGGAATATTTGATGTTTTCTATAAGATTTCAAACCTGAGGCAAACAAATGTATAAAAAAGACTAACTTTTATCTTTCAAAGGAAGTTGTGATGGCTGTTGTGAGTCACTCAGCAAAATATAAATAAATTAACAAGTTGACAAATAGCAAGGTGATGAAAAATATATTTCAATTAATGGGAATCAATTCCAGAATTTGAAATATTTGTGTTTTCAACTCCATATTCTCCACTCTTGCCAGAGAGGACAGTATTTGTATAGAACTTTGTGTTACCAGATACTTAGGAGGTTTAGGAAAAACTGTCCCCTACAAATCCACAGATCATATTGTTTCTCCTTAAAAGCACACTCTCATTCACCAAATTAATTCCCAGGGTCTGTATGGGGGAGAAAAAAATTGCAGCTTCTGAGGAGTTTTCAGTTCTTGGAAATTGTAGTTGCACTGGTTGAACTTGGATAAAAGTTAATTAAGGCTTATTATATAGCCAGCCAGTTACAGATCAGCAGAACTACTTTTTTAACTTAAAAAAAGTCCTTCTAGGAAACTAAAAGGAGTAAACCAGAAAAACACCTGATGAATTATCCAGAGCATGGAGTAGAAACCAATTCTAAATTTTCTGAAATAGGAAAAGTTTCTAAACCAAGTTGGAGTGAATTTGAGGCCCCTTTTGAGAAGGGAGTGAGAGAAGCATTAAACATTAAATGGGAAGTGCAGGTAAGAAAAAATAATAGCTATTTCAAGTTGTCTCATGGTGCAAAATTAAGTCTTATAATGAAATATTCAGAGCACATTCAAGAGCTGTAACTCAGATCAGACACAGTCCTGGGTCTCTCGATCCCTTTGCTGTTAACAATTAACAGGGTCCGGAGACCCAATTAATAAAGAATAACTCTCAAAAAGAAGAAGGATTTTTGCTGCTGACTGCAGGAAGATGAACATTTGCCATCTAGTTCAATATATCCCAGTTCAGGCAATGGAAAAAAATTGACAACCATCATAGAAATATTGAGTAAGGACAAAAATTGATAAAATAGCAAATGGACATCACTGATTCCTTGGGTTTGACCAGAATCTTTCATCCTTTCAGTTCAAAGTCATGATTATTTGCACATTTGTTATTAAAACTGAACTCGGTACTCTTTTTTAAATGTAGTGAAGTTGGTGAATTGAATTTTTTCTCTTTCAATTATATAGGCTAGGATATGAAAATGCCTTTAAAGTGTGCTGTTAATCTGTTACAGGCAAAATAATGGGTAATTGGAGATGAATGTCTTTTTTATGTGGCTGCATCTAACCATCAAACAAATTTCTCTATTAATTGTTAAATCCTAATGACTTCAAAAGACACTTCTCAGGTGGCTGTAGGAGCTCTGATCCCCTGATGTGCTCTGGGCACAGAGACTGCTCTGAACTGCCTTGTCATTAGTCTTGTCAGCTCTGCTCCTACTTTTATTCCCACAAGTTAATGAAAGACATTATATGTTTTGAGAAAGTAACCTGTTCAAAAGTCATTTTACAGGCAAGGTTTTAGAAGACTCAGTTGTTTTGTAATAATAATGATTTTTCGCTATTAGTTCCTTGGTTGTAGGAGTTGTTTCCTGGCAAAGCTCAAGCAGCAGAGGAAGGGAGTGGAAATGTGATGGCACCTGATTCCTACATTTTCTCACTTTTAGGAGAGACAGACTGAGGCAAAATCCTGAACAATTTGGTCAGATAAAGCACCATCTGAGCAAAGAGAGAGTTTAGTTTGAGTGTTTGGTCCAGCAGAGTTGACCAAAATACCAAATATATAGCAATAATGAATAATAACAAATAAATACCATAAGTAATGTTTTGAAGCACCATAACGTGGCACAGCTCTGAGCAAACAGCAGGCTGAGAGCTCTCGTGTTATCTATCAGCAGTAAGCACTAAACTCCCATTTGCTGACTATTTTTAAGAGTCTGTGGTAGAAGTACAGACATTTACAGGCAAAAATGAGAAAGACAGTTCATAAAATTTCAGCTTCATCTGAATGTAAAAGCTCCAGAACAAGGGGAGGGGGGCAGTGGTGCTGTGACACAGGGTGGGCAGAGGAGTGAGACGGTGACTAAAGAAGCTCTGGGGGAAGGAGTAATGACAGGATGTTAAAGAGATCATGTTTAGACACAATTCAATATATGATACAATATTCTCCAAGATTTTACTCTCACACATAGACAGGGTATGTTTGTTTCATGACAGATTTTAATCAGATTTTCCAAGACCTTAAAATTTAACTAGTGTTGCCTGAGTTCATTTGACTAAAACCCTTTTAAGGCATGTCATCACCTCATATGAAGTGTGTTGATTTTTATTTTCTCGGGGTATTATTTAAAAAGTAAAAGTGATTGTGTTTCCATACAGAATACTGGAAAACAAAGGGATTCTGTTATTTGGAGAATATCAGTCTCTTGTCTACATGAAGGGCATTAGAGATCATAACAAAGTGAACACTTAAAAGATCATCAGGTTGACTCTGTCAAGAGAATGATTTTAAATTTTTGCTTGAACTTGTCTCCTCAAGGGTCTCTTTCTGCCTGCACCTCTCATTTTGTTTGTGAAACATGCAGTGCTGATGCTTCACTTGTATTGAAAATGGTAAAAATGCAACAACAAAGAAAACCAGCAAAGCAACATCATTGAAAGAGAGCACAAAATAGCTGCTATCCTGTTCCCTGGGCCCTCTGCCTAAGAGCTCTGTTCACTTGAAACATTTTCTAGCTTCTGCAGCACTTGATTAAAGTCAATTGGGACAAAGATAAGCTCTTAAAAGCGCTAATTTTTGACTCTGAAAAGCTGAGTCAGTCTAAATATGAAATTCTCTGCTGCTCTGTATTCACAGCTACGAGGCTCGTTTGGAGACCATTCTAAGGTTTCATGGCACACACGTCTGCCCTGTGTGGTGTATTTTGGAGACATTCATGAGTTCCACTCCCCTGACCTCCTGTCAGTCTCCTGGGACTTTAGAAAGTCTCCTTAGATCACAAGTCAGGTGTTTCTTCGCCCTTCTCTGTCTCTGGCCATACGAGCACATATGGAGTCCTTGCTTGACCTCATGTACCCGACTGTCAGCTGAACTGACACTCTTGTTTAATTAATCTCTCATTCTTAGGCTGGGGTCATACAGATGAAATGTAGGAGTAGAGCCAGCCCAAGTGGTGCTGTGATGGATTTGTGCAAACAAACGAGCTCTGAGTTGAGAGGGTAAGACAGGAGGAGGCCCAGCAGTACAAGGTACTATTTGCAGCTGACACAGATTTAACTGCACCTCCCAGAACCAACTTTGCCACCATTAGAACAGGTTTTTAGGGGATATACCCAGTGTTCATAGCCTTTGGCAAATTAAAATAGATTACCTTTCAGTGCCTTAACTACTTCATGTGTCAAACCTAATTTGTATTTCAAACTGAAGGCATCCTCCACATACTCCTTTTGTTCCCACTTTGAAGGTTATTAAAAGTCTCCTAATCCAGTAATTCCTAACTCTTCTCTGTTCTTGCAAGAACGGAGTTCTCACTGCATATCTTAGAGATAACCCTACGCCTTGTCTCTCACACCTCCCCTCTCCAGGCAACCTCTTCTCTTGTGCTGTATTGTGAGAAGTCTGATATAACAGCAGTTATGTGTTCGCCTCGAGAATTCACTCCTTCAGCTGATAGCTTCCAGTGTGCCCTTGGGCTGCTGATACAGTCCTGTTGTGTAACACAGAGACACTTACACACACCTACGAGGGAACAAACAGGCTCTGCAGCACTTGAGAGCCTTTCCAAACTCCTGAAAATGAATATTTAGTTCCCGGGGCCTTAGACCCTCTCTTCCATCCACGAGAAAATCAGACATGCACCAGAGCAAAAGAAGAGCTGCTCCTGAAAGCATTCCCATGCTGTGCTGGTTTGAAAAGGGTTGTTTTTTGTCTCAGCCAGTTGTAATCTCAAGTGTCAAATCTCTGCTTCAGTGTTGGTGATGATTTCAGAGGTGATGATTTCAGAAGTGCATAAAGACTTTTGATATTTTAATTCTTGGCAAAGCATTGCTGTGCCACTAATGCAGATGTGTTGACACTTGAGACCACCAACTGCATGGCTTAAAACTCTTCCAGAATCTGGATTTCCTAACAAACCCATACACACAATGCAAACAGCAACTCTACATTGCCATACTAAAGCACAGAGCTGCTGGACTTTTAGTATTTTATACCTACATTTATATACACATATAAAAATAAATAAAAATTGTCTATGTGATGACATATAAATTCACTCCTGAACTAAAGAGCTTAGCTGTTTAAAGCACAGGCATCTTCCAGAGATGCCTAAAGGAACTGAAACAGCTCATAATAGCTGATAAGAAATGAAACTTTCACACTAGTGCCAAAAAACGAAACCATGATACAGGCACACATAAGAATGTACCTTTGGATGATATTCAATTCACAGTCCTAACAAATTAGTTTCAAACGTTATCTGTTTGGTTTTAATAGTGACTATTGAGGTTCCTGTTCTGCCCTGTCCTGTAATATTTTCATTGATAAAATACAGGACACAGGAGGGAATTGATCACTGAGGGGGTTGTTGGACAGAGGAAGACTCTGAATGTGAAAGGCAGTAATGGGGCAGTGTGGAGAGTAAAACAGAAGTCCTGAGGAGCAGTCAGTATTTCAGAGGATTAGGTCTCTCTGCTAATCTGATTAACAGGTTGGAAGTCTTTTCAGAAAACTGCAGTTTCTTTAGACTGAAAAATCAGGGTCACTAAATTGCTTTGTTTCTATCCCCATGATTGTTCAGCTCTGTTCCAAGGACTGACCTTTGTGGCAAACAGCCCATTAACTGTGTTAAGATAGCTGGAAGAGGAGACTATTTACTCAAAACCTTAAATTAACGATGAAAGAGAACATCTCAAAACACAAAATAAAATAAAAAAATCGATATGTCCTCCATTCACTCAGAGGTAGAACAGAACCAGGAAACAAAAGAACAGAACGGGCTACCAGAGCTTAAAGAACACCCACAAAGTGCTCTGGAGGAACAGGAAGAGACAGAAGGACCTCCAGATGGGAGAATGCAGGTCCAAAAGTGTAACAGCAGCAAAGAAACAGCTTAACAATCAGAACTGCAGTAACGTTACAGGGATGAAACACTCAGAAAGCCTTTGGAGTGCAGCTGTGGCCAAACACTGGTGTGGTGCTTTTTGTGCTTTTGAGAAGAAAACCCACACTCTGACAATTGCGCTTTGCTTTCTCTTGTCTCTGAGCACGTTGGCATAATCATGAATAAAGTGGTGAAGTAAAATAAGTCACAGATTTAAAGGCCCAAGAACGCTCAGGTAGAGTTGTCTCTGCCAAACTGCATATCCCCCACTCACTGCATACCCAACCAAGGGACAGGCAATTCCAGAAGGTGATTCTGATCTGAATCAATCTCTGAAGTTTCCTGCATCTCTTCACTTGCTGTCTATGGAGGGAAGGTCACTAAGCTATTAACTTTGGGATTCAGCTCTCTTTGGACAAACACAAGGCCTATGAAGGCACAAAGCCTGATAATTATAGCACAGGCAAATGTGATTTAGTTCAAAAGTGTAGTTTATAGACTGCAATGCTGTGTGAGATCACCTCCTTAATTCCAGTGATAGACTAAAGTCTGAACACCTTGCACTGGAGAATAATTTGTTTAATGTCAAAAGTAATTGTCCTGTAAATGCCCAGAGTTATTTTTTTATGAAGAATCCCACCTTAAATGCAGGTGCTGCAATTCTGTGGTCTGCTTAAGGGCATGTCCTGCAGTCAGAGGGGATTATTCAGGCAAACACTGTGGGATTTGCAGGTTCCTCTGCCAAATGGTACCAAAGTGTGGGTGGAGGAGTGGCCTGGCAGATGTTACAGCTGAAAGGAGCACCATTGACATACAGCTTCTGATGGTGCCAAAGATACTCTGCTAGTCCCACCAAATCGCTGATCTGGGGCAGATTTCTCTTTTGCAAAGCTGAGAGTTAAAAGTCCTCTCTGGCTCAGCTGTCTTTGCTGGTTTTGGGTAAAGGCAGATGTGAATGGGCAGCGAGCTCAGCCGAGGCATCTGAGGGAGTATTAGTGACTCAAACTGGTTGGTGACCTTACTAAAGTTTACTGATACCTTTTGTTTGTTTATTTAAAGATGAACTGAACTTTCACTGGCTTGAAAAAAGTAGTAATTATTTAATACAAGCAGGAAATATGTCATCGATTTTCCTACTTTTACTTGTCACTTGAAGGTGTGTTGGCCAGTAATACTCTAAGCAACACAATCCTCTCTCTTGAGTGCTGTCTTTGCTTTCAGCCCCCAAAACTATTGGTCATGGTGCTCAGTGTGATGTTTTAGCATATATTTGCAGTTCTTATTTAGGCATTTTAGGGGAATTTTTAAGTAATGAAGATCCAGTCCAGTGTTTGATGTTGGAGGTGAATATGACTGAGTCTGTCCTGTCTGAAGTTTCTCAAAATCTGGGTTTCCTTTTCCCACTTCAATAGTAAACTTAAAACCAAATAGAGTAATGATGTACAAAACCTCTCCCTTTTGTCTTTCCAGTGTGATACAATTCTTCTACTACAAAAAATTCCAGGGATATTTGGTTTCTTATTTTCCTCTTCCAGTGTTTTTGGACCACTGTGATATGTCAGCTGTGTTCAAAGCTGTAAGTAAAATATTTACTACCTCTAGTGAATAAAGTATATGTGGAAAAAGATGAACATAATAATGATAAGAGGATAGTGTAGTAGCAAGGTAAATTACTTTTTGTCATTAAGACCTAACAGAAAGAATTTTGAGGAGGAACTTTCTTCTTCTATCGAAAGAAAAATTTAAAACATAGGTGCTTTTAGAAATTGGTAAGAACAACTGAGAACATAAATGTCACTGATTCTTGTCCCAGAGTTACTTTTAAATTTGGGCAAAATTCAGGAGAATTACACACTTTGCTTTTCTTTGTGTCTCTTTAATGTTGGCAGTGGGATACCCCAGACGGTGTCACCTCAGGGGTGCAGTTCTGGGTCTGGTGGAAGAGGAGCTTAATCTGGAGACAAAACCGGGAGGGTGGGCAAGAGGCCAGAAGGAGCGAGGCCGTGTTCATCCTCTGGAATGAATCTGCCCCTCCAGCACGTGCAGTGGGTAGAGAAGGCAAGTGGAAACAGGCCGTGGCTAAAAGGAGATTAAGTTTCCCCAACCTACCTATGTTTGATCCAAAGAAATTCTCTCTTTTGCTTTGTGTGAAATGGGTTTTCCTGCTGGAGTTTGCTGTGCCACAAGGATGGGCTTTGGCTGATCCTGCTGGTATTTTCCTGTTCAGAGGAGCTGGAAGATTGAATGCACTTCCTCGGTATTCAGACATGGCAAGCCCTGGTAATTAGCTGTCCCAGAGCTAGATTATTAGTAAGCTAAAAAAATTCTCTAATTTCCATCAACAAATACAGTTTCCAGTCATTACAGTCTGCAAGAATGGCATCAATTTATTTGAGATTTTTCTCTCCTAAGCATCAGTAGGAAGAGTTATTCCCACATGAATTTAGAAGGATGATTAGAAAGAGACTTTTTCAAGATGGCTTTAAAATGAAGCAGCAAGACCTAAGAATGTAAATCATGTTCTATGGGAAGAAAAAAAAAAAAAAAAGTAGTTCAGGCTAGGAATGCAAATCATATTCAAGGGAAAAATTCAGATCAATATTAGAATCTGCCTTGTGTGGCTGCAGTAGCATAAAATTATCTGCTGAGTTGCCTGCAAAAATGACATTAGAGGGAAGAAAAAGCTGATAATTTGGCTCAATTAAGGTAAATTCTAACCCAAACTGGGGGTAAAATTATATGAAAACAGATGCAGAATAGTTGTGGAAAATGTCAGGTATGTTCTTATTTCATTGTTGTAGCAAGATGGAACATGAGATGTTTGAGAGGTGGGGAAAATGACTGGGATCGAGTTCCTGATTCTCAAATGTTCAATAGGAAACAAGTCAGTGGGCTCAGTTTTCCAAGGTAGTGTCTGTCTTTGAAGGAGAGATCCCAAACTTTGGTAGATATATTCAGGGAAAATTTAATTTAGGGAAGGTTTTCATTATGATTCACAACATTACCTGGAATTATTAAGAATTTTGTGGGAGGAACATTTAGAATAATAGATGTTAAACCAAACCATCATTCAGACAAAACCCTTCTTCAGCTTTTTTTTTCTGAACAGAAACAAGAGTTCACAGACTTCTTCTCAGCCTCCAGTTCCTGCAGATCCCACACAGTTCCCAGATTTCAGAGGGTATTTCTTTCTGTGGGATAGAGCATCCCACAAGCCAGAGAGCCTTAGCCCCCATTTCCTTGCTGATCTTGATAATCTCTTTCTTTTTTTTTTAATTTTTTTTTATTTTTAATTTGTTGTCAGAAGCAGATCCTGAGAGTCCCACTGCAAGATTTTGGGTTCAAATTCCTTGCTTTAGAGCTGGGCTTTGACCTCCTCCAGCTGCCTTCACAACCTGATCCCTCTCTACACGGTCATCTCCCTCATTCTGGAGTAAAATGTATGACAATACATCCTGATGTTGTACAAAATTGCTGAAAGTAAGTTAGTGGTGTGAAACATTTGCTAAATCAATATTTTCTGAGCAACTTTTGATTTTTTTTTTTTTAATTGTGAACATAATGATAGGAGTGGCTAAATTTAGCCAGTTTTGAAAGTTGTACAGTTTTAAACGGGAGATGAGATTTCCAATGTATTTGTCTAAAATGTATTAAAAATTATGTTTAAAACTTTCTATGTGAATAGAGGGGAATAAATAATTTGTTTATTAATGTACATAAAAAAGAAGCTTGTTCTCCATATTAAATATCCTTTGAGTTGTCCTTCTTTTTAGCATTTTAACATGGTGACAGCAGCACATTAATGGAAAAAGATAGTCCTGTTGAGCTTTCAGTGGCTGCCAGACAACTTTCTTCACTAATGACTAGTGAGAAATCATGGTTACATGACACTATTACACTGGATTAATAAATGTGCAGATCCTGTGTGTCTGAATCAAAAATACAATTTCTAATTTCTCTTTCATGGAAAGTATTCAGATTCCATTGTTTAATAAATCATGGGACAAAACTGAGTAGCAGGAGGTTACTTAGACTGGTTTGAACATCATGAAAAGAGAGGGATGGCTAAAAATGTCCTTGCTTGAGCAAAAGGCTGTGATTTGCAGTGATTTTCATGCACTATATGTGATGCATGAAGCAGTGAGCCATAATACATGGAAGGGGAAATTCAGAGTGTCTGGCACCTCTGCAATTCCACACTGCTGTGAGCGATCACCCAGGCTGAGCCTACAGGTTGGCAGCAGCAGCTATTTAAATCTTCAGCTACAGGCTCGGAATCCAAACTCTGTCTCCTAAAAGCTGATTTCATAGCACATTGCTGCTCTCTTTCCTTGTTTGCCTGGAGAACGATGCACTTGGAAATTCCCGACTGGGGCATGGACAGGTGGGAAGGTGGTAGGGAAGAGTCTCTTCCCCTTCCTCTTCCCCTTCCCCTTTCATTACCAGACCTTTGCTTTTAGGAGACAGAGAGATGCAAATAACCTAACTGGGAAAGCAACTTATTCCAAGAGAGCTGAATATAAGCCCAGACTGAGGAAATACGGCACATGTGAAAGACGTGGCCATGTAGGACCAGCCTTCACACCTCTCCTTGGAGAATCCTAAAGATTGCCTCAAACAAACCTGCTTTAATATCCCTGTATTGAAAATGAAGGCTGCAGTGGATGTCTGGATAAATGAACCTAGGGAGAGCTGAGAGGTGATTCTGTTTAAATTCTTTTGATTGCAGCAGAAATCACATTTATTTTGCTGGAGGGTGACTTCCCAAGCAAAGCCCATTAAATCACTCTGCTTCCAAGGGAGGGTGAAGCAGCAGATATATATCCATGCTGGAGAGGTGAGATGTCTGTTACATGTTCATTAAACATATTTATGTCTCAGCTGCAAACTGAAAAGTATTCATGAATTTTATATATTTTAAAAGTGTTTCCAGGTATGCCTTCAGCTTTTCGGTGAAGTCTGAGCTTGTACAAACTGCAGAGTCTTTCCCTGTCTGCTACACTGTTTAATTTTTCACCCTTTGGGAAGTTGTGGGAGTTTCACTGCGAGACAGGAGTACAGAGATGGCAAAATGCAGCCAAGCATGTGAAAAGGTACATATTCAGTGCTAATAGCACAAACAGGGCCTGTCAGGTCTGTGCAGCACGAGCCCTGGCAAGTGTCTGATATGGTTTTGTGTACACTGAGAACATCTTTGTAAGTTCACACTCTGTATAAATGTTGCAGGACTTACTTGCTTATGTTGTTTTCACACAATCCCAGAATGGGCTGGGCTAGAAGGGACCCCCAAGGATCATCCAGTCCAACCCCTGGCCCTGCACAGCCCCATCCCCAGGAGTCACCCCCTGTGCCCCAGAGGATCATCCCAACCCTCCTGCAGCTCTGGCAGCCTTGGGGCTGTGCCCA
>JAYRBT010000021.1:930861-970272 GCA_036023395.1 Myiotriccus ornatus | reverse complement strand
CCAGCCATTCCCTGGGGGCTGTCCCTGGTCCCCCCAGAGCAGAGCTCAGTCCTGCCCCTCCTCTGCCCCTGCCCAGGAGGTTTTGTGCCATGTCTGTGAGGCTCAGCAGACCTTTCCCAAGGAGCTGCCCCAGGACCACATTTTGAGAGAGGTTTTACTTTAGGAGAGCAGAGCTGGCACAGAAAGGATGGGAACCACCCCATGGGGGTCAAACTGGCCTTAGATCCCTTGCCTAGGGCAGGTCTGTTGTTTGGACCCAGGTCTCAGATGCACATCCACAAGTACAAACACCCCCTTGGGATGTGGATGGGCTGGGAATGTGGGGCTGGACATTCCTGGCTGCACCTTCTGCCATCCAGCCCAAATATCCACAACACAGTTCTGTTAGTGCAGTGAGAGCAAGGTGCTTGAGCTTCTGTCTCACCAAAAGAGCAGGTTGTGATACCAAATTTCTGACTAAGGATTACACTTTGCTCCACAGAGAGAATATTGGTGTAGAAACCTAAAAAACCTGATTCTTTCCAAACCCAGAGAAGGAACCCTGAGATCTTTTTGTTATGCATTTATTGCAGTAATCACATTTAGACAAAAAGAGGAGCAGCACACCTTGAGAGTAAATATAGCAGAAACAAAGGCTTGTTTCAGCTTATTAACAGTCTCGAATGTTCAAGAGGTTTTAATCCCTAATTAGCAATAAAAGCTTACACATTTCTAGCATATTGCACATTCACTTCAGATAAATGGAAATTTTTTTCTTTTATTGAGAGACACAAGAGGTTTTAGTAGAACAACAGGGTAAAATAACCTCAAAATTTAGATTCCTGAAGACCAAAATTTGATTCTTTCAGATAACCAGATCTTTTTAAGTTGTAATGAAATTTATGTGACTTATAAACCATACTCAGATCACTGAATTAGGGGCATTTTGTGCAAAAATCTGTAACTAATTTCAGTCTTAGGCTGCTTCCCTTTGACTCCATAGAGATGGGAGTGATTCCTGCACACTCACATTGTTGATTTTGCTGTTTCCTGATGGTCAAACTGACCCCTCTCTGCCCACTCCAAACTGTTTCTTTTCATGTGCAATTACTTGCAGATACCTCTCAAAGAGTTCCTGTGATTTGTATGACCTGGTACCACCATGCCCATGCTGATCAGCATGTTATGAAATGACTTAATGACCTTTCCCAACATCCTCAAATCCGTTGAAGAAAACCTGGAATTCTGTTTGCCTTTTCTAGACTGCAGTGAGGAAAGACAAACATCTCCAGTGGTGATACAAAAAATGTTGGAAGATCCCAGTCAAATTAATGGTGGAGCATCTGCAGCCACATAGCCAGTACTTTCTGTCCCAGAAAGGAAGACTTAGGTTTTAAAAAAAGTCTGTGATGCTTCTGAAATTTGTAATTTTTTCCATGTTCTTCTCTCAGTCCACAGTAAGTCGGGTGTTCTTCAGTGAAGTATTGGACTGGGGTCTATTGGACTTAGATAAAGGAGAGGAGACTGGAACCCAAGGTCTTTAGAACCTTTTTGTTTAATTTTCTGTCTGTGTTCAGAGGAGGAAGATTAAACTGTGCGAGCGCGGGCGAATCCCACGGCACGAGCCTTGGGTTACACAAATCAAGGAGTCCCCCTTCCTCCAGCAAGAGCTCTGTGTAATGTATTTACAGATGAGGTGTTACTTTGAAGTGGGGATCTTGTCTTTGATCAAAAGCATACAGCTTCCCTCATGTCTCTCAGAGACAGACAGGAGTTACAGCGCACTGGTGTGGGTTTTTTTAATGTTTTGGACAGCAAAAATGACATTTACATGAAACAGTAATCCTGGGAATGTATAAGACAATTTCAGCTGTGAGCTGAGAGAAAGTCTCACAAGCAGACTTGAAATCAAGCAGAAGTAACAGGGTGTCATATTCACTCTGCCTCCCTTACCTGCTGTTAATTAAAGGACTGACGAAGGAGGTCTGTCAACGTTCCTGTGATGAAAAGGAAAGCGTGTTTAAAATTTTCCTGATGAAAGTACAGTTAATCAGAAAAAAGGTTTTGATTAAATGCTCTTAATTCCGAGTGCTTGTTTAGGAGGTGTGAATGTGCTGCAGTAGAGCTTTCTAAGCCAGGAAGGGAAGGGGTGCAGAGACTGACAGTGCAGTGTTTTCTGGGTTCCTAAGGAGGGTAGAGAAGGCACAACACAATTAAAAGGAAAACCACCTGAGCACTGCCTTGCTTAGTCTTTGTAGCCACCAAGGGCACTGCCTTTATCAGGGCTGTGCACTCAGATCAATGATATTGTCTTTCTGCTGGTTTTGTATCGACTGGCCATGGATTGTTCTGTGGTTTTTTAAATGTACACATGAATGTGTCTGTCCTGGGGGGAAGAAAGGCAATCTGGAAGAATAATATGCTATATAATATAATAATAGAATAATATAATAATAATGTGCACACACAGCAAGGAAGCACCATTGAGGCAGCTTTGCCAATTTTCTTTCCAGAAGGAGTTTGTAGCTCACTGCAGAGCAGGTGGTAGACTTGAATACTGTGGATGGGCCAGGCGTTGCACCTGCCCTTAATGGACACACAAGGAGTGTTATCCTGGCTCACAGTGGGAATGAGTAGCTCTCCTTTCGTTTTTGTGACATATTAATGTAGCAGGGACAGTTTTTCAAATGACTCTTTAAGGCAACCAAAGCTTCTTTACTGACACCTGTGATGGCAGAGCTGACAAATATGTACCACAATACCAGAGAATGCTCAGAGCCATCAGGGTTTGGACACCTGTATTGTGGCAGCTGCCTTCCCCCTTCATGGAAATGGGAACATGAGTCTTGGTCCATGTCCCAACCAGTTTTAGGGTTGGTTTGCCCAGATCTGGGCTTCCCACGTGAACTTTCCTCCTGTCCATGTTCTAGCCCGGAGAGAAAAAGGGACAAAGAATCTTTACCTGCTCGCACTTCTGCAGATTTAATGCTTTTTAACAAAGAGAAAATCAAACCATTTCTTTTAAAGATAACTTTTCATGATTTAGAATTATTAAACACTGAAACCAAAATGGTAGAAGTATGATGCTTACCCAGTTAACTGTCTGCTTGTTGAAAAAGGGCAAACTAATATGTAATACCAGTAGGAAAGTGCAGTCAAATAGGAGAGTAAGGTCCAGTTGCTTAAATTGCTGGAGAAAAACTGACTGTGGCCATGCAAAGAGTGCTTGGATCCTGTTCTTCCATTGTGCTGGGCAGGATTCCACACAGGAGATTTCTGCTGGGGAAGTTCCTTCAGTAGAGCTGGACTCTCTGGCCTTCCACAGTAATGACTGAACCTTTTATGTTTTATGAAGTCATATACTTGGAACTTCCTGCATTGCATAATTCTTATCCTTAAAACAACATTAGATGGAAGAACTTATAGTTAATGAACTTCAGTAAGTAAAGGCACTCTAAATTATTTTGACAGGCAACTTTGGTCATTCAAACTGTGCAATCTGTGAGTAAAACTCTTACCTTTGCACAGTGTGTTGTCTTTACAGTATGAAGGGATAAATCTGGTCTTTCTTCACTTCCTTCCCAGGATCACATCCCTCTCTTCCCAATGGTTCCAGTTTTCAGCTTTTGAATTCTTTGTCTCTTTTATAAGAACTTCAGATAAATAATTAAAGAGAAAGTAAGAGTAAGGTTTTCCCCCCTGTATGTGATACGGAACTAACAAGATACTTCTGGGTTTTTACCATTTTTCTCCTTTTCACCTGTCCTTTACATTTTGGAATGAGGACTAGGTCTGTATTTTCCTTAGCATAAGGGAGTACCAACCTTCGTTCATTTGAAATTTTATTATATTTTTATTTAGTTTGAATGGAACTTTCATGATCTTGAAATCAGAACTAATAGGGAAGAAGCAACACTGCTCACAGATGTAAGTGGAAATAAATAAAAAAGAGAAAATAATCTCTATGTTTTTGTTTATCTTTTTGTAAATAATCAAAATAACCAGTTGTTTTTCTGTCCTACACCACAGTCTTCCCTGGAGGGAAATAGGGAATAAAATGAGGTATCAATAATATCAAAACTCAAATTGCAGCTAAAAAGCCTGGGAGTGGAAGGTCTCAGAAATGGCAGAGTGCTGCTGGACCATCAGTTTGCACTTCACTCACAGAGCACACAAACTTTCCCTCCAGAGCTGTCGCCACCTCTACAACTTTGTCATGAGAGTTCACAGCGAAGAGAAATCGCTTTTGATATTTTCCTTTTCCATGTCAATCCTCTGTCTTTGTTTTTCTTCAAATGCTGATTCCTTTCTGCTTCTGGTGCTCTGAGAAGTGCAGAAGTGTGAGATGCAAAAAGGAAACCTTGGAAGTATTTAAACAAAGCAGCTTTGGTGCCTCTCAAGCTCCTGTCTCAATGTATGGGAACATACAGAGTGACAATACTGTCTCTGCATTATTAATAATGCTATCAAGTGAATAGAATAATGCTCTATAACTTTACAGCCTTCTTCCAAAATTAATCCTGCATTCTAGAAAATGAAAATCAGCTTGAGTTTGTACCCGTTCAGTGGAGTCATATATGTCAAATTATTTCTTATTTGCACCAGTGTAATTCCTCAAGTAAATTACAGTGGAATTTATCCCTCAAAATCCTGTTGGTCTTAAAATGAAAATCATCATAACTGCAGAATGGTGGCTGTGTATGTCCATCCATCTCTGGAGAGTACTTAAAAAAACCCCAAATACTTCACAGAATCATAGAATGGTTTGGGTTGGAAGGGACCTTAAAGGCCACCCAGTGCCACCCTTTGCCATGGGCAGGGACACCTTACACCAGCCCAGGTTGCTCCAAACCCTGTCCAACCTGGGCTTGATTCTTGTACTTCAAATGCTAATTTAACCCCTTGTTTGACATTAGTGCAGAGTCCTGTAGGTGTTTAAAGAATGTTCATCCCCAGGACATCTGTGCATCTCCCATGAGGATGGTTGTTGCTGTTCTGTTTGCCATGGTTGAAGTGTGATAAACTGTGTCATTGCTAAAATGTGAGGGGTTTTGGAAAAGCCACACAATGCACTGAGGCAAAAGGATTAGCTTTTTTTTGTGTAATTTCTAGCAAGAGCATTGTTACAAGATGCATGTGGAGAGAGTTGGTGACCTGTGCACACCTTGAAAATTAGTACAAGGCAAATTAGCAGAGTCACAGAATTTGCCAAGGGCATTCTGTTTGAAGTGTTTAGAGAATTAGTGAAAGGTGGAGGTGCTGTGTGAATAACACGTGAAGTCAGTCAGTGTTGTTGAGTTACAAACCCAGCTGTCTGCTCATGTCTAAAGACACTCTGAAAATTAATGGCTTTATAAAATAAACAAAGCTTACTTGCCTTATTTGATTTTTATTTCAGCATCCTGAAGGTTTAAGAAGAACCAATTCTGGACATGGAGCACTTCCCTTCCCTGCTTGGCTGTGCCTCCAGCCAACACTGATGGGTTGCAAAGCACTGTCTTATGAATAACACAGATGCTCCCATTTCTGAGGAACAAGGAGTAATTCTGCGGCCAATTCTTGGGATGCTGATTTTTAAAACAGATCAAATGTGGAAATGGTGGGGGGAAAAAAAATAAAAGATGTCTTTCCTTTTTAATTTTGGCTCTTGGGTGGAGAAACCATCCAGAATTAGATTTCAGAAGCATGATCCCTTTTCTTTGCAGAATGAAACCTTATAGACTCACGATACCAGAGGAGAAGCTCCTTCCTAGTGCCTGCTCTGTTATAGAAAGTGCTCAGGCAGCTGATTAATCTATGGGACCTGGTAATCATTTGACTCTGGATATTTTGTTCAAATGTTTTTTTCAGTGATTCATGAAGCCCTTATCAGAATTCAAACAGCACTTCACGAATCAACCAGGAGCTTAAAAAAAAAAAAAAAAAAAGCAGTAATGAGCTCATTTCCATAGAAATGGAACTGGGCTCACTGGTGGGTCAAACTGTTTTCTGCTCTTCCTCTTTCCAGTATTTTCCTCAATTCTTCTCTATTTATTTTGTGCATCATTATCTTCCACTTTCTGTATATCTAAACCTTGCCATTTGGATTTTTGGTCCCTAGCCAGCAACTGCCACTTCAAGGTACCTCAAAATATTGTTAAAAATTGTCATCTGTATTTCACTTGAGAAAGCTTAAAATTCATTGTCATATTGAAAGCCATTACTCCGGACAGCTTCCTCAATATATTACAGATCAGAGTTTGAAGTAGCACTGGGCAAAAATTTATAATTCACCAACGTCTCCATTCCTGCTGGATTAGTAATGTGTTTTAATGATACCGCATTTGTATTCTTCCAGTTTTCTTTCATGAGACATCAAAGAAGCAGCAGAATGTATCTTTCATATTCCAGACATACCACAATACTTTTCTGTTTTCCGTTCCTGCTCACCAAGATGAAAGCTAAGGTCTTGTGAGCAAAACCTGAGCCATCTGAAAAGGAATGGCATCCCTTTGAGGCTCTCAATTTGTTGGAAAGAGGGAATTGCTTACAGTTTCACACATCACAGCATAAGGCTTGTTTTGGCAGGTTCCAGAGAAGTAACACTGCAGTCGTGTTCAGCAGGTCACCGGTGCTGGAGATGCTCAGATGGTTTCAGGGATTCTCATCCAGGAGATGAAGAAGGAACACGAAAGAACATTTTATGGCTTGAAATCACATGCAGAGAGTTCCTACTGAAGGCTGTGCACACTGTGAAGGAAAACCAGAGAAGATTTTAATAAGCAGCAGAGGGAACAGGCCTGTGAGTGGACTGGATTTGGTTGTGTGTGTGTGATGTATCTGTGAGCCATAAATGTTGATGTTAATGCCATATCCAGACATACATATTTCAACGGCTCTATATGTACAAATGCTACTTCTACAGCACCTGGGATTCTGGAAAACAAGGGAGTTTGAGTGGGAAAATAATATTATTGAAATCCCTTATGTGAAGGAGAAAAACCTCCTGAGGAAGCATGGCACTGGACAGGCATTTCTTTTCCCAGGTTGTATCAGGTGAGTGTGCACCCAGAGCTGAAGATGAAAGATGGGTTCTGTATCCATCATAGTTGAACCTCTCCAAGGATGAAAACTGCTGGGTTTCATTGGTGAGTGAGGGGGGAATGGAACTCTGTCTCTGCTGAACATCACATTCATGTCTGGTCTGGAACAGCTGGGAATCACATGCCAAAATAAATGGCTTCAAAGAGGAAACTAAAAACTTTCTACCAAAGATGGTGAAAGCGTGCCCAGAAATTCTCACAGGGCAGAGACATGCCATGGACTGGGACAGGAGGGCAGAGCACACAAGGTTTGTTATCATATAGCACACAAGGTTCATCTCCTTTTTGGGAGACATAGTATTTTCCTAGTGAATATTTCAAGTGTCTTCAAAGTGTAAGGCAGCCACTGCTTCCCTTCAGGAGAGAGAGAGAGTCTCAGAGTCTTTGCTTCTTCTATTTTCACCCTAGAGAAGTGTACATCCAAGGAAAATTTGGTCTACTGGCTCCTGTATCACATTTTCTATGAGAGCAACACTGCTGGGACCAATAACATGCATATTTTAACACCAGGCAAAAGTGCAAAGGCTTTAAAAAACAATTAGACAAAAGCACAGAGCATAAGGACATTAGTGGCTATTAGATAAAATGGACAGGGTAAAGCAATAGTTTGATTCTCCCCAGCTGATGATCGCTTGAAGGTGCCTTCTCCGGAAAGCGTGTCAGAGCAGGGTCGTGCTCCAGGAGCCCCATTTTTGTCCTCTTTCCTGACATTATCTGTGCTGCTGGAGAAAGGAGCTCAGCCAGACACTGCTGGGACAGCAGACCTTTGGCATGGAGGAGGAGGAGAGATGCACCAAACCCCCTTCCTTACCCTGTCCTGGAATGTGGCCCAGCCGGGATTCCAAACCGCCCCAGGAAATGTAGCACTGTTTCAGTATCTGATTTGTGTCAAAGGGCATAACAAAACCAGCTGCTAACACGGATTTCCAGGCTTTTGTAATGAAAGCAGGTAAACATATGCCAGGAAAGAATGAGGAATCCCACAACATAAATTAGGGGGCACACTCTCGCCTCTTATTTCTGTAAGAGACAACTCTGCTCTCCTTCTCATGAAAAGTGGTGCTGTTTTGTGAGCAGTGGTACTGAAAGCCATGGTGGTGCCTGTGTGATGGATTGGAATTGAACACATGCAACAGAGAGAGGGAAATCTGCTGCAGAATACAGAGGTCTTGAGGACTTCTTTATTTCCTGCTCTCTTTAATCTTTCATCATCTGAGTAGAGATTAGAGCAAAGAACATCTACTAGTCTTTTGGGGAGGGAGATTTTTGCTTTGTCTTTTAGAAAGTGCAGTGGAGACCATACAGGATCTGAGCTGATGGGACAGAGCCAACAGAACCAAGCCAAATGTTTTGGTTTATTCTTGCTTCCTCCTCTTGAGGTAAATTCTGTGGGGACAAGATTAATCATACAGACCTGCTATAATTCCTGCAGGCTCCTACCTGCTACAAATCATCCTGGGCTTTATAAAGGAAATTGGGAACTCTCTTGTTAAAACTTTCCAGTTTTCTGGTTCATTGTCAGCTGATTTTTCTGACACTGATCTGTAATGCCATCCTTCTGTGGAGGGATTTTTGAGGATGCCTTACTGAGCACAGATGAAGGAAAGTTGCCTTAGCAACGGGAATAACACAGAATACTGAAAAACTCTCTCATGACTCTGCTTATTTCTGTACAAGAAACAAAAGCCCTTTTTTCTACTTTTTTTGGGGGGGAGGGGTTACAATATAAAGACTCAGACACACAACCTGACATTTCCTGCATACTTTCCATTTTTCAAGCAAATGAAGTTAAAAAAACTTCGGGCATCCTCCAAGTAATTCTCTTTGTATGCCCAATTCCTTCATTAATTAACTTTCCAAAGCCAATTAGCATACAACAAAAAAACCCCATGATTTAGCCTGCCTTGTATCCGAGGAGACATGTATACTTAATAACTGAGATAATACTTTGCACCTCTGTAGCACTTCTGTAGCCATACTTTACCAGCCTGGAGGGCTTTCAGGCCAGCTTTTAAATGCATTTAGAAACCTACAAATATGCAGAGAAGTGCCTGGAGAGCTTTCAGAAAGTGGTTTCAATAATCCATCAGTTATCTGGTCATTCCCTTGTGAGAGACAAAACAATAACAATTCCAGTGGTGCAGGAACAAACACGATAAAGCTGTGAAATAGTTAAGAGATAATCCAACCTTATGATTCCTACCACTCTGCTGTAAACACTGACTAAGGTTCCCTGTCAGGCAGGACTGGGTAATTAATGCAGTTTAGGTGAAAGAAAGAACAGTTTGTTCCAAGCCTACCCCCGAGCAGTGGGACATCAGCTGGCTTTGTCCTGCTGGCTCACCTTGAAGCTGCTCTCTGGCTCAGTCCCTCTCATCACCCATCATGAACTCATCCCCCAGCCCTCCACTGTCACGGCCAGGGACAAACACTGAACCACAACGAGCCTCGTGGGACCATAAATCTATTTGCTGGCTGGCTCCTTCCAGATCTGACTCCAGCTCCATCCTACATATAGTATTTGGAGGGTTAGGTTTCACTTCCCCAGGCAGATATGACTGCCCTCTATAAATAACAACCTTAGCCTTTGATTTGCTAAGACTAAGCATGCCAAAGGTTTGATTTTCTACAATAGCTCCTCCATCATTCCAGTATTCCTTGTCTCTGCTTATTTTAGTTTGAATTTGTCTTTCTAGAACGTGGGGTTAAAGTGCATTAGAACTCCAGTACCAAAAAAAAAAAAAAGTGGTTTTAGGTCCTCAATAAATAACTTTTGCCTCCTTCTCAAATGGGAGTTACACAGAAATTTCTATATCTCTGGTACCAGAACTCTTGGAAAGAAATGAATAGTTTTCTTTATTCTTTCCCTTGAAAAGGAGTTTTGATCTCAAAATCTTGTTGGCTAAGTATTTTACTATTTCTGCTTTTTGCTAGTGTAGGCAATGGTACATTAAGGGAAGAAAGTAGATTATGAAGACAAAACCAAGAGAAATGTTAAATAATACTTGCAAAGCAGTATTGCTGGCAGAGGGTGTGAATTCAGAGATGCTATTCTGAGAGTACTATAATTTCATTGATCCTCTCAACTGGGAAATCACAGTTAAAAATTTCCTGCCAAAGCTCAAAATATCTATTAGATAAAATATCTAGTACTGCAATGAAACTGGGCATATTGGTCGAGAAATATAAACAAAGAAGAAAAAGACATTTTTGTGTGTGAAATCTTTGTATCGCATATTTTGATGCCAGTTTATATTTCCAAAAGTCAACATTTAAAAGCACTTAGAACAAGTGAGTGTACCTAATTACAATTTCTTATACATTTATTTGTACTTCTCACTTTGCAATAATAAAATTCACAGGAACATCATTATGGCCAGAAGAGATTTAATTGTAATGCAAGTTTAATTGCTGTGAATGACTTACAACCATATTATTAACAACACAATGCATTTGATATTTTTACATATTTGCCGGGTGCAACACTGAGATGTATTTGCCAGGAACTGACAAAGTAGATGATGGGTCAGAGACAGTGTTGTATTGTGTCTCGTGGTTGGGTGAGGAGCACTGAGATCCAGGAACCACTGCAATGGAGTGTTTTACACCGAATCCCTCGTGACAAGATGACATTTTCCACCTGTTCAAAAGCCCTGACAGAGCACTGCACAGCTGCTCAATCTCAGATAAAGAACAAAAGAATGACAGCATTGTGGAGCGGATTTCACCTCCTGGGCCTGGGGTTTTTGTTCAGATGCTGTGTGTCTGGGTGTGCCTGGCAGCCTCTGCCTGTGGCATTTCTGGGGTGTGCTGGAGGGAGGGACACACGTCTGGAGAGTGGCTGAACCCTGAGAAGCAAGGCTTGGGATAGAATGGAGCTCCACTGACACAGGGAGTGAAAAACCCGGGAGAACTCGGCCTGTTGGTGGCTTCTGGACTCCCAGCAAGTCCCTGTTCTTGGAAGGCAGCCTGGCAAGAGCTGTGGGTGCACGGGCAGGGCAGGGACAGCAAAGCACCTCCGTGGCTCCAGGCCCAAGGGTGCCATTCCTGCTGCACAGCAAACTCTGCCGCTGCTCAAACATTTCCCTCCGGATTTCTCAACTGGAAAAGTGGGAGTGCTACGCAACCCAAAATCTCCCCAGGAGATCTACTGGGAAATGCAGCCCTGAGGGGAAGCTGAAGTTACAGGAACAGCACAGGGAGCTTTGGGAATGAAATACAATACAGACACATCAGTTCTGAAGCAGCTCTGTGGAAAATTCATGGATGAAATTCCTTGGAAACTTCCTTCTCATCTAAGTCAAAAGTTGATCACAGATGAGAGCCCTGTAAGTTCACCTGGCTCCATAGCTCACCTATAGCTGTCAACGACTGCACAGCGTATGCAGGGCTTTGCTGAGGCTCAGTGCATTTTCCACCCCTTTTAATCTGTTTACTGTGTGTCTCACAATGATGTCATTACCTTGGGGAAGTCACTGCTAGTTTGTGATTACCTGATGGCCAAGTTTATTTGCTTCAGGTGTGCTGAGCCCTGTTAGAGCTGTGGGAAGCGCCTGTGTGGCAGCTTTTGTGGACAGGATAGTATTGGGATTTCACTTTTGTCCCTGCTGCAGTGACTATATCTTCTCCATAAATGCAGGTTTTGGGCAAAGAGGGAGCGTTTACTGGCTACCAGCAATGCTGGTGAGAATCTGCTTCCTGTAAGTAACCAAACACACATACAGCTTGTTATTAGGCTCTTCTTTGATGTGAACAACAAAATCACAACTTGCCCTGGTGCCCCTGGCTGGACTCCACTTGTGCCACAGCCTCTGTGGGTGTGACAGTCATTCCAAAGCTGTGGCATTTTGTATTAAACACCTCATTTTGTTCAGCCTGGAATCTTTCTTCTGGGTTTGTTTCCCTGTGGGGATGAAGCTGGGCTGGGCTCCCCCAGCCCCCCAAGCTGGTGCTCGCACAGCTGAGGGCAGGGGGCTGATAGTGGATCCTGGCACCTGAGGCCATTCCTGGTGATTGGTGGCACTTGTGGTCCTTTCTGGTGGTTCCCAACACCTGTGGCAACCCCAAGTGAACGTCCAGGAGCCTTCCCCCATTCTTCCTGTCGGGGTTGTGTGGTCCTGGTCTCACACCCTCAGTACTGAGGCAGCTCCAGGGCTCCACAGGCACTAAAAATGTCTCTTCATTTGCTTGTTTGGAATCGTGTCAGCCCTTCAGTGTCTCCTGATGCAGGTGAGCTCTGGGTTCTTGCAAGGGAGTCACAGCCACTGTCATGGTGGGAGGGAGGTGCCTGTGGAGTTGCGATCCCTCGAGGACACCCAAGGGCACGCTGGGCTTTCTCTCTGGTTTATGGTGTTTGCTGTGCTGTGCCAAACCACCAGAAAGGCACCAGAGCCCAGAAAGTGGTTTTCCCTCTCTCTGGAGTGACGGGATGGTGAGGTGTGTGTGGGACATAAGGACAGACCCCACCATGCTGCTGCTACTGCATTGCCTTCTCTGCTGGCCCCTTCTGGCCTCGTGTCACCATCTGGTTTATTTATTAATTACACTGACAAGCAGTGAAAACAATATCTTTTTTTTTTTTTTTTTAGGTTGGAATGTAGCTTCTAACTTGGTTTATCTTCCACAGAAATGTATTGCCACATCCTGTGCTCTCAAATCTCCTCCAATAGTTTCAGATCCTGTAGCCAGGACAGGCAAATCAGCAACAAGAAATATATACTCCTGTTAGTGTATTTCCAGTAACATTTAATTTAACTTTGTGCGACATACAAACAAAGAGAGGAAAACAGACACACTACAGCAGCTGAAACAAAAACTCTGGGTGTCCCCGAGGAGAATGAAGGGGAGGTTCCCAGAGTCGGCAGGGAGCCTCAAACAGTTGTTTCCATGAACTTGAGCTGAAAACTGCTAGTGGCTGCTGCCCATTAGTGATCAGAGATCTCTGTGGTTTATAGACTTGTCTTGGTGAATTTTGCATTAGTTTGGCCTGGAACAGAAAAAGAAATCCAGGTAAACTGTTACACAGTAGGGTGCCTTAGAAAGCATGCCCTTCCCCAAGCGCAGTTCTCACCACTGGAATGTTTGAAGGTGTTACTAGAATTTTAAAATGATTAGATTTAAGGTAAACTTCCTTTAGAACAGTCTCTGTGTATATGGGTTATACTCCTGGTGTGGCTCTGACGATGAAGTTCTTTGATGGTCGAGTCTGCAGGATTATTTTCCCTCCTACAGATCTATCACTACATATTTGGAGCTGAAGGTGCAGCAGAAGGTGCGGCAGGACAGATGCTTCATTTCTTTCCAGCTAGAGCAGGAAGCACTGGTGGATTCTTAGATCTTTGTCTTGTGTGATGTGCTTTACCCTCCCACTGTGGATTTTTGAGTTTATGTGGTGATTTTTTTTTTTTGATTTAAAGTACTATCTTCTTTCTTCTAAAGCACTTTAAAATAGTTACTCATGGTTACTGTTTTAACAGAAATTAAATTGTGATTCTGAGCGGAAAAGGATCAGAAACTACCATGTCCTCCTGTTCCAAAGCTGATGGTGAGACCTGCAGCAGGTGGAGGCAGAGTTACCTGTTGGCCCAGGGGAAGGGGTTGCAGCAGAAAGTGCAAGGGGAAAGAAGGCTGAGTGGACAAAGGGTCCCAGCCTGTCAGAGAGGGGAATGCAGACCTTGGGGGGACAGTTCTTGCTCTATAAATGGTTTCTGGCTGGTCCTGGATCCTGGACTTTGCCTTGCCAGCAGAAGAGCTGACACTGTTCAGACAGGCTCAAAGGTGAGAAAGGGGAAGCATTAGGATCACTTTTGCCTTTTGCTAGAAAACCCAAATCACAGCAATGAACCATCTTGCTGCTTTTCATCACTGGTTTTAAAAAATGTACAGCTTTTAGAAATCACTCTCCCATTTCAGAACCAATTATCTGCAGGTGTAAATTCGTTTACTTCAGCGAACAAGTGCTAATCCTACCAGTGACCTTCTAGTCTCTGCCATTATTTTTCTGAAAAACAAGAGCAGCACTATCCTGCCAGTTTCTCTGGCATCTTAAAATTTCAGTCCTATCCTTTTTTAACCTTTTTAACCTTTCTTTTCTCTAGTGGGTGCCATGGTGTTTTCATTCTGAGTTGAAAGAGTTTGTGTTGAGTGGGGTTCAGTAAGGCTCATTTTCCTTCAGAGCTTCCAAAACACTTTTTCTTCGATAGTATTAATTATTGTTAACAGGTTTCTCAAAGATTCAACTTACATAAGCTGCTTTAAAACATTATTATAATATTAACTGATTGTGAGATTGTCTTCAAAGTGCAAACTGCATGTTTTTGTGGTGATTCAGGTTCCCAGAATGAATGAGCACTTTCCTTTGATTTATTGCTGTGTTTCTCAAACACATTTAAAGAAGACAGTGCATGTCATTCTGTCAGCTGCTGGTCTGAGCTGTTGTTTGTTTTGTCGAACTACCCTTCTATTGCATAATTACATTTGCCAGGTGGAAGTGAGAGCTGTCTTTTTGAAATCACAATTAATGGTGTCTTGGGATTTACTCCAACTAAATGCTGCTCCAGTTTATTCATTTCTCTGCACCCAGTACATATCAGTCAACTCATCCAGCAGCTTTCAAGGTTAGCAGTCTGCATGCCCAAGGATAGATGGCCTACTTAGTTATTAAAAAAAAAAGATTACTTTCAGTGAGTGACAATAGATTCAGTGATGCTGGGGCTTCTGGAGGAAAAAGTAATATTTTAATCAGTGAAAACAGGAGGTAGTTAAAAACCTAAAGCTACATACAAAAAACTATGTCTGGGAAACATTTTCTTCTAAGTCCTATTAGGATGTAAATGTGATTTAAATTAAATCAAGAAAAGTGACCAACAATTATAAAATCCCATTTCTGAAAAATGGAATTTCGGATTTGCCCGGTTTCTCTATCAGACCTTTCTGCTATCTCTGTAATAAAAGGTGAAAAGGTGACTCACACTATTTAAAAAGGAGGTTATTGCAGATTGAAGCTGGAGCTATAATTGGGTCTCCTGCTGATGAAAGTGAAGAAAAAACAATTAGTAGAACACTCTAAGAAAAAAAGGCTAATCTCAAAAAGTGGTTGGAAAATAGCAAGTTCTTTCCACTGGCATCCTGACACAGATAATGACAACCAAGGCTCTCCTGCAGAAGTTTGCAGGCTGGGCAAATGGGTTGATGGGAGTGACTCTCTGCTACAAGGGGCTTTTTTTGTGTGAGTATTCATTGTGCACCCATGGCATTCCAAGAGTTTGTGGGTTTAATCCACTATATTTGCCAATTAAGAATATTGTAATTTTGAGTTTTGTTTTGGTTTTTTTTTTTTGCCTTTCTTTCTCCAGTAGGGCATAGAGTTCTTATGTACAAACTCATTGAATGCCCACACACAATTGAGATAACTGCTGTCAGTTCACTGAGCAGCTTCCTGTCCCCCGGTGTCACCTGTCCCCTGGTGTCAGCCAGGCTGATGAGCACAGGGTTTGGAACCAGAGGATCTCAGGAGGTGATCTGTGTGCTCTGAAATTCTCTTTCCTCTAGAGGTAGAGCACATTTAAGTGCCACTCAGGCTCTGCTAGAGAAATGGATGGATGTAACTATAATGGGTGTCATCCAGCTAACTGCAGTTGGAATTTAGCTCTGGTAGCTCTGTGGTGCTCTGGAGCAGGGGGTTGGGTGTTCCACAGGTCCTGAATCAGCTGTCCCACCCTCAGCACGTGAGGTGATGCATGATGAGCTGAGCTGCCACTGTCTGTTGTACTGCAGGGCAGACAAAAGCACGCCAGAACTGGTGCAGTTCTTCTGAGAAAAACCTGCACTCTCCTTACTGGATTTATCCTTAATAATTGGTCTTATATCACTTAGTTTTTGCTGAGCCTTTGCAAGGCCTGCCTTATCAATAGTGTATAGAAAATGTTCTTTCCTGAAGTGTCACACGAGTAGCAAAGGTCAGGTACAGTGGCAGTCTTAAAACCCATGTTTTTATTTGACCTCTCTGCTTAACAAGTGTATCATTCTCTTCCCACCCACCCCATCCCTGAGCCAATGGAAGGATGATGAGCTGGATCTGTGACACCAAGGTGGCTCAAATTACCTTTCCAGCTTCAAACTCTGGTGAAATGCTCCAGCTGTGAGTCCTGTCACTCTTGGGGCTGCCACGTCCTTTCCCTGTTGTTGTTTGCAGGATGTGGCTGGGCAGGGGGAATCCTCGGCATTTCCAGCTTCTTTCTGATTTAGAATGAAATCATTTTTGAAATATGACCTTTCCTGGAGTATGGAAGTAGCTGAAACTTTAATATTGAATTAGTGCTCGTAGGAGTTGTCAGTGTCAGGGCCGTTTGGCAAAACCCTGCAAGGCATTTCTGTCTCCTGTCGAGACTCTGAAATGGCTGCATTTGACAGACGATGTGACAGCTCCTGCACGCAGGGATGAGGTCACTCTCCCCTTGGATCAGAAAGCAACATCCTTGTGAACTCTGTGAATCCTGCACTGGAAGGAGAGTACCTTGGCACGGGGGGAATCAGCAAAGCTGCAGCTGCGGGGTGTGCTGGGGGGAGCTCAGAACTGCCCTTTCTGCACCAACTTGTCTGAACCAAAGCTCGCTGTGAGTGACAGATAAGCCCAGAATTTATAGAGCATGGATATGTAATGAAGGGAAACAGAAATCTTTGTGTCCCTCGGTGCAAACCTCCACTGAAAACACAGTCTGAATAGGGTAAGGGCAACCTGTCAGGGTATTGCAAAAATTCAGGTGTTTTTTCAGCCCTGCACGTGTCAGAAAGAGGTTTATCATCTGAGCAGGTGTTGATCCCCACACTGGTACATCTTAGACAGTGCTTTAGTTAGGTGAGTTCTCTGGCTTGGAGTTGATTAGTCAGTGATTACAGAGTTGGACTTGGAAAAGAAAAGTCTCAGAAAGATATAACTTGGTGAATATTTTTTTTAAAAATCATTGTTTTTCACCCCTTTTCTTTCTCTTTTAACAATATTAAGTAACCTGTTGGGCTGTGCACTTGGCTCCTTTGGCTGCATATTGTAACTAAAACACCTTTAAATCTATTAATTTTGCTAATATTGCCATATTATTACCTACCTGCTGGGTGTTGCTTACCCTTTTGTCTCAGTTTCTAGGTTTTTAGTAGCTTGTTTCATGCATTTTGTAGGCTGATATTATAAGTTTCAATGATTTGACAAAAAAATTTGTAATTGTGGGGCAGTACCACAGTTCATTGCTGCTCCTCCTTTAAACAATTGCTCTTGTGTTGATTTCTTTTTCATGTACATGCACGTATATTTCTAAAATGAGGTGGTCAATAACCATCATATAATTTGAAGAATGAACTAAAAAACTTAGATTTGTTGGGAAGCCCTTTTCATGTGGTGGTTCTTCACAACAGGTTCTCGTTCGGGTTGAATTGGGTGTTCTGTCCATGTTATCCCTTCACTGCTTTGTCCTGATTTTTGCTTCAAGAAAAAGGCAAAAATAAAATTCTAGGGTTTGTTTGTTTGTGTTGTGTTGGTTTGGGTTTTTTTTGTTTTGGTTTGGTTTTTTTGGGTATGGATTCTTTATAGGAAAAGCTGCATGATCACGATGAACAAATAACCGAAGCATTTTATACATTTAACGACTCTGGTTTATAATAACCTGTACAAACTGTTCTGTCTGTTGAAGGGGAACCCTGTCTGAACAGCAAACTGGGGAACTGGTCACAGATTTTTATGTCTCATGGCTGTAGCATCTGGTTGATTTAAATGCAGCAACTGTGAGCTTTGCTTTAGTGAAATTTATGCAGCAACTTGAAGTGCAACTGTCACAGCAATTTTTAATAACAAGCTAAAATTATTATTATATTTTAAATTGATTTTTTTTTTTTAGAATTACTTTAATTCTTGGAATGCATTTTAAGATGTTTCTCTTTTCTTTAAAACCCAAAGTGTTTACAAAGTTAATAAAAAAGATTCATTCCTACATGATTACTTAAAATCAGGATTAAACAAACATTAAACACAGCAGAATTAAAAGTAAAGATGGCAGAAAGGCTGAGCTGTCATGCATTCCAGATAGTCTGATCCTGAACTGCAGAAAAACTAATTTTAAGGAATTCCATAATAAAGTACACCTGAAATAACATTAGACTTTGTAACAGAAGCATCTTGTGGGTTTTTCCCATCACTAAAAAGAAGGGGGAAATGATTATACAAATAAAATGTGGTTATATTACGTAAGAACTTCCTGGAATGTGCTTGTATCAGCCTGTCCACGGCTGGGTGAGGGTCCCTGTCAGGGACATCACTGAGAGATCTCATTCCCGAGCACAGAAATCAGATCCCTCCTCTTGGCCAGCCTGAGCTCAGTGTCTCTTCAGGACCTGCTGCAGATATGGAGCAGCCCAGGGTGGGGGGGCCTGGGAGGGACAGGGAATCCTGGGGAGTGACAAACTCCGGGTCTCTCGTCTCACTTGCACAGTCACAGGGACACAGGTCGTGCAGTTGGCACAGCTGGCACCACGAAGCCCTTTATCTCTACATTTAGAAACTCCAGCTTTTGTGCTGTTTCAGAGCTGTATCGATGAGATGACCTGTCATTAACAAGATATTTTTGATTTTTGTGTGCTTTTCTTGGGTGTTATATTAGAGATGGAAAATGACTGGAACTGCTGGGAGTGTGGTTGGGTTACTGGTATTTGGGGCAAGAGTTGGGGCATGGAATACGTGGAAGCAAAGAGGGAGAATTAAACTTTTTGTCTCTTTGCAAGACACTTTGTTTACAAATCTATTTTCAGCTTCTGTCTGAACTGGTCATCACTAGGAATTTTCCTAGTATGGGCACTAGAATTTAGGAAGTGTTTCCCTCAAAATGTGGGCTTTGGCAATGTAATAAATAAAATCACAAATGTTCTCTCCATCATTGTGGAGTTTTCTCTAAAGCTGAGTGAGACTGGAGGGGATGAGGGTTTGTGTTGCACACTTGGACACACCCAGGGGACAAAGATTTGTAGGGAAAGAGAGAAGGAAAGGAAATGGTGTCCTGGTCATGCAGCTTTTCCATTTTTGAGCAGCTGCAGCCATTATTTCCTCACCAATATTCCCTCTCTTCTTCCCTTTGACCTCTTCTGTCAAGAGGATATTTTAAGCCTGAAACATGAACTGGGGATTTAAAGTTCCTCTAAACCACTTTCTAAGCTCTGGTTTTGGGAGATTGGCTCGTGAACAGTTTCTCTAAGCTCATTTCTGCTTAGGATTTCTGTCACTCTTGTGTGAACCTGGGCTTCTGAATGAGGTTTCTCTTAGGTTTTAGGACTCCTATGGGGTAGATCACTTTAATTTGTAATCTCTAAACTCTGCTAAAGGGAAAAGGAAGTAATTATTACTAATATTTAGAAACTAGCAATTATATGGGATTTGCAATATATGGTATTTAAAAAAACCCCAACACACTAAACCCCCAAAACTCAAACCAAAAGCAACCTACCAACACCTCTGCAAAAAGGTGCCTCAGGACTCAGATCAGCATCTTGCCAACTTTAGGATCTGTAGTTGCCAAAAAATGATCTACAGTTTATGCAATAAAACCACAGCAAAGTGCCGTTCAAACACTATGAATCTGAATAAACATATCCCCAGAGCTATGTGGGGACCTGAAATGCTACTTTATAGAGGTTTTTAGGTTCTTCAAAATTCATTTCTGTTCAAAACTAGAATGGAAAGGTGAAGTTCCTTTGTTTCTTTACAGTTTAAAATTTGCCAAAACATTTAATTTCGCTTTATATAATTCAAATGGAAAAAATAATGACAAAAGTGAAGCTCTGATGTAACACTTTCCTTCCCTTGTGTTTCTTTTCAATGCATTTGAAGTGACATGAGCGCAATTTTACAAGATATCCTATAGATAGATATGTTATCAAATCTATTTCATAACAGAAAGCTGATGAATCCTCTTACAGTGCTTTTACTCCAAATGGCAAGTAATACGCTTTACTTGCATGCTCACATTACATTAAATGACCCCAAAGCTTGTTGAGAAGCTTTGAATAGAGTTCCAGTTTTGATTTTTTTTATTTGATTTGTGATTTCAAACATGCTGGTGGGCAGATCAGCAGCACGCACTGAAAAATCAGTCCTATGTGGAAAAAATACATCAAACGTTTTACAGACCTACCCACAATTGCATGTGCCTAATAAATAGAAATATCAATGTGCTTTTTCTGTCCTTAAAAAAGAAATTATGCCCTTATGTAAGTCTTGACCTATCTAGTCACATGTAAGCTCTGTGACAGAATGTAATTTGGGAGCAAGATGTTTCATATTTACATAGTCATCTCTTCCTCAGGTTTTATATACTTTTAGTGCTCTTTTGCACTCAGCTTAAGAGGCCTAAAGTTTGGTTTTTTAAAATAGCAGTAAAGTAAATAAATTTATAATGTTTAGATGATAAGATAGGAGAAAACAAGGGCAGTTAATAGGAGATGAGGTCAGGATTAATTTTATTATATTCTTTTCTGAAGATGAGGGTTTTAACCTCTAAGTGAGTTGGACATATGGTTGATGCAGCAAGACTCTTCCTGGGTAAATGTATCCATTTGCTGTGTTCCTGCATTTCACATATTCCTCACAGAGCCTGCAGATCCTTAGAACTGCATGTGTGTTTCATGTCCTGTACATGTATTCCATTAAAGGCTTTGCCTTTCATGCCCATCCCCATTTTCAGCACGGAACAAACCCTTTCCCAGGGCATCCTGCTGGTGTTTGAACCTGGAGCAGAGCTGCTGTTTCCTCCAGTGAGGAATAGTTGCTGCTCTTGACCGATGGGCACAGGATGTCAGAGCCAAAGTCACATTTTCGTTGCACCAGAGTAATGTGCCACTATTGCGGTGTTCAGTCTGATAGGAAATCCAATCTATTTATGCTCTTTTCAATTTTCATTGTGTTATTGAAAATCATCTTTAGTGAGCATGACTAACGAGGCCACTGCAAGGAGAAGGTAATTCATATTCCTCAGAGTTAAGCTCAGCTCTCTGTGTGCTCAGAGAGGCTCTTGATAATCAGTCCACCTTCTTGAGGCTTTCTGCTGCAACTGAGGAGTTTTTATCTAAAGGAATAAGCATACAAAGAAGGCTCATGATTAGAAAACATAACTCTCTATGTACCCCATGTGACAGTGGGATTTTCCAGACCTGGATAACTTAAACTTCTGCCTCCAGGATTAGCTTGGGCGATGGAAGGTTCTGTGGGAGATGTTGGAGCAGCACTGTGTGTTCAGGGGGTTGTTTCTGCCCCAGGTTAGGGCAGGAAATGTCCACAGCAGGTGCTGCCAAGTGTGAGCTCTCCCTGTCCTTCAGGATCTGCTACAGGAATGCAGAAAACCAGGGGCGAGGGGCTGGAAAATCTCCCTTCCATTTCAAAGGCAGGGGAGCATCTTGCCTAAGGACATGCTCGAGGGGCTGTGAGAGAGACAAGAACTGAACTCAAATCTCCAGAGTTCCCATCCGGTGCTTTCCTGTGAAATCACCTTCCCTTGGAAGTGAGTTCTTAGGCTGATGTGCACGAACAGTAAATTTTCTTCCTCCCCCCTCCCCATGAGGCCTCACTTGTTTGCTGCTGAATGAGCTGAGAAACTTCTGTGGCAGCAGATACCCACATTTTAGAACAAAAATAACTGGACATGGAGAAGCTTTCCCCCTTATTTCCAGGTTCTATATATGATACTTCTCTGGAATCTACTTGTATTCTCTCCAATGGGGGTTTTTCATCCTTTAGGATCCCTTTTTGTGGGGCTTTAAATCTTTCTCTTTCCTAGTGGCCATGCCTGTGCTGGCTCAAGGGGGAGAGGAAAAACACAAGAAGAATGTAATAATTA
Source organism: Myiotriccus ornatus (assembly GCA_036023395.1). Classification (NCBI taxonomy): domain Eukaryota; kingdom Metazoa; phylum Chordata; class Aves; order Passeriformes; family Tyrannidae; genus Myiotriccus; species Myiotriccus ornatus. The sequence goes on along the minus strand of JAYRBT010000021.1, from coordinate 948,344 downwards.
GGAAATCTATGAATTCTCTGAGGTACGGTGTGCAAGAAGGCATGTTAAGGTTTTCCCTGGGTCATACACTGAAATCTGGCAGCTGTTCTACTGCTATAACTCTTCCAGGATGCTACAGTGTGTTTATTCTTATATCATTTTATTAAAATAGAGATGGTTCAGAGAACACACTTTTATTTCTTGACAAACTTGTGGTAAAATTACAGTTTTCTCCTTTATCAAAATTCAAATTGGAGGTTGGAGGGAGAGGGGGAAAGTGAAGCATTAAGTGTTGGGTTTTTTTCATAATCTTTATGTAAGCCCAACTTTGAGCTGGTTGTCTTGCCTGAGTTCCCCTGACTGAACCAGTGTGATGCTGGATTGTGCTGGCTCTCAGACTGACCATTTTATACCGTCAGCTTCGTATTTGTCATCACATGTGTTTGTTTGTCAGCAAAAATGGTTGCTCCTAATTTCATAATGACAGGGGGTGCATTTGGGAGGTTCTGGTTGTCAACCAAAGTGGGCCAGTTGAGGTGGCAGCTGGCTGGGACAGGAGATTTGTGACAGCGGCTGAACGGTGTAAAGCAGAGCACAGTGGCTGCAGTGAGGACAAGAAGTGACACCTTCCCAGCAGAAAGTGATGAGACTGCTGAGCAAACAGCTCTCCCTGGGAGGGAGGGCCCTGTCTGAGAAACACTCAGAAATATAACTGTGTCCTATTGTCTCCAGGGCCATTTTGCACATGGTCAGTACTGATAAAGTTTTAGAGTGAGATTTAGCTGAAACAGATTTGTCCAGAGCAAAATGCAAGTTATTTTTTATCTTGTGTGTTCATTTGCTTTCTTAATCTATTTCCAGGTTTTTTTTCCTCCACCAAAACTCTGTGGCATAAACCTTCTATGCTTGCCCTTCCAGCCTCAGGAACAGTTCCTTTATTTTTTCAGGTGTTGGAACATCATTTTAAAACGCAGTTATTAACCCTGAACATAAATTCTGAGTAAGTCATACCAGCTGTTTAACCTCATCATAATCTTGTTAGTGTTGGCTTCTGATCTTTAATTACGTGTAGTGAGCATTTTAATTTCATATTTAAAAATGTCTTGCCCTTGTTGCCTGGAGATGATCTGTGCAGAGAGGACTGTCCATTGCCCACGGGTCCCTGGCTGTTCAGTTCCACTTGTTTGGACTTGCACATTCTGATCTTGTGCCAACGAGTTCATTTGCATCGGTCAACAGGGAAGCAGAGGCAGCACTTGGTTTGTTAACACAATTAAAGAGGTGCAAGGGCTTGTTAACACACCTAAAGAGGTACAAGGGTTTGTTAGTACAATTAAAGAGGTACAAGCACCACAGGGTGCTTCATTCCTTATGCCTGCATCCCTTTTCTCAGGGTGCAATGACTTGGACTGGATCAGGCTGGAGCCTGAAATCCCTGTTTTATTTCAATATGTGAGATGAGATCAGTGTGGTTTCCTCTCTGAAGAGCAAGAATAGGGAGTGTGAGTGCCTGTTGCTGTGTGCTGTGACTATTTCAGGGTTTCACAGTGTCTCCCAAGAACATTTCCAATCTGCTGTGATCCCCAGTGGTAGATGAAGAGGTAAAGTACTTGTGTCACTTATCTCCCCATCTCTCACCAGTCTGCAAAAATCCAGGCTTGTTCACTGAGGAAGTTATTAACCTTTGCATGCTGGAGGAAGCAGACACTGAGTTGCAGTCAGCTGAAACCTAAAAATTCATTTACGTGACGTCAGCCTGGAACTTGTTTGATGGCATCGAGGTTACCTTTGCAAACTCTGAGTGGTAACTCACTGATAGAAAATTCTTGGCTGATACGAAAAGCCGGGCTTGCTATGTCTCCTACCACTGTGACAGCTGATCTTTTGCTTGTTTTGTTCTTACTTGCATGGTGACTGAAGGTTTTAAATGCTCACCTGGTTTCTTGAGGGATATTTATGCCTCTCACGGGCTCTTACTAGACGGAGCAGCAGAGGTCGGAAGCATCCTGGGAAATGCTCTGTGGAGGCACCAGCGAGCTGTATCCACATGATAGTGGCTTAGTTTGCTAAGAAGCGATTTATGTGTCTCTGAGATGTGTATTTTGGGGAACTGAAGTTCCCTTGCAGAATTATAAGCAGGATGGAAGATGTGGGTCTTGACAAAGCTGGGGTAAGTGGGTATCAACACTTGGGTGCTTCTCAGCTGGGGGACGTGGATTAGCGGGGACAGGATTTGCAGAGAAAGATTTAAAATAGGATACGTTTGTAAGAGAGGGGTTATTGAAAAGCTTTTTGATGAAAATAACAAATTCTCTGTGTCAGGAAGAAAAGAAGTGTATCTTTTTCTGGCAGCATGTTTTTATGTGGATCTGAATATCTTTCTGGCTTAATTTAAGTTATTGATGCCTTGACTTCCCTTGAAGTGGGAGGAAATTAACATTTATCCTCAAGAACTTGTTCCTTAGACTAAGAAATAAATGAAGATACACGGCCTATTATCACTGTGAACAGAAGGTCAGAATCTTACTTAACACCTTTTTTTAGAAGTGTGAGGAAATGGAGTGGAAATGGGCTGTTTGAGAGGGTGCTTTGCACAGCACATACCGAGAGATGCCAGCCTCAAGTCTTGTTTATTGCGTGAAGATAAAGGTAGAAAATCATTATTTCCAGTTTCTTGAGGACTTTTTTGGGTTTGGTTTTTTTTTTTTGGGGGGGAAAGCATTTTTCACCCTCAGCTGCAGTGAGGCTTCGTTTAGGCACTTTCTGTGGGAAAGTTCAAGATTTATCAAAAAGAAAAAAAAAAAGGAAAATATAACCAACCTCTGTCTAAAAGATACATATTGGATTAACCCCTTTCAAGAAGAGCAAAAACTTCCCTGCTTAGTTCTGCAGTGATCACAGCTTCTGTAAGGACAGGGGGTAAAGGAAGATCTTTGGATATAGGGAATGCTGTGTCCCACTCTAACTGACCTGTGGCATTGTGAGTCTATTACCCAATCCTTTGGGAACTTTCTACTTGTCTTTTAAATGAATATATAAACCAGAAATCAGGCAGAAGGCAAACACACCTTTCCCACAGCCTGAGTGTACTTCTGATTTTGTTTGCACTCACAGAAATAGTTTCAGTGAAAATTGTCAAAACTCTTCACGTGTTCCTGCCCTGGACTGGGATGGTTTAGTCTCGAGGAGGCAAATACCATTCCAAGAGTATCAAATTAAGTCTTTGAAAATAATAGTTTCCCAGTCTTTGCCAGAAGACATCATGTATCATCCCATCTCTGCCCTGCTCTAATTGATTTTTGAAGTGTTAGGCATTTAGTGTGCGTGGGTTTATCATTTCTTGAAATCAAGCTCTCTCTGCAAGTTTGCTTTCTGTTCCCTGCCAGCTCAGCCCGGCTCCAGACCCGGGATGGCTCCAGGCTGAAAGAGCCCAGCCTCGATTGCACAACACAGAAAGAGCCCTGAAACTGCTGCTATAGACTGACCTCGTGTGACCTGGAAGTGCCAATCCACGAGAGAAAACAGCCAGCAAATAAACGTAACCCAGGGCAGGGCGGGCTGGAGAACAATGAAGTCCTTCCCTGGGCTAATGGTTTCACTGTCCAGAGCACAAATATTGTGAGTGTCCTCTAATGAAGAGTTGTAATTAATATGCATACGGTTATGTTTTAATAATGGCCACAGCTCATAAAAATGCCACTGTGATATTCCTGTACAGCTTGTGGAGTAATTAATGTATGTCAGTGTACTTGGGCTGTTGTGCATTGAAAAAACCAAACTGTGGCACGTCATCTCCACTCTATATTTTAAAGGAAACCTGTAGAATTAATGAAACCTGTCCAGTGTCGGGGAAACTGCCAGATTGCCTAAAATTTATGGTTCCACGAGTAAGTTTTACACCTGACAAACAAGGAACATAAAACACACAAGTGAAGTTAAACAAACAAAAGCTGTGCTGGGGTGGATGAGTGGGATTGTGACCTCTAAAGAAACATCTTGAATTGTCAGAGCTCTCTGAACTCATTGCAATCAACTCCAAGCCCTGAGAAACTCAATCATGTTCTCCTTGAGTTTTGGGGACAGTTATGGCAAAGTCACACATCTCTTGTCAGAGTGAGCAGCAGGTGACCAGGCACTGCACTGGACATGCATTTTCAGTACAGGCTTAATATGGGCAGTGTCTTGTCTTGCCGTTAATTTTGATGTTTTTAAAAAATTATCTTCAGAGGAGAAGGGGAAATGACAGAAAGGTCCCAGCACAACATCACCCTGAATTGCTGGTATTATGCAGAGCAAGAACTGTATTCCAAGAGCACACTAATGGCTCTGAAAGCTTAAGGATAAATCACTGCTTTTACCTTTTTTTCTTCCTTGTTAATAAAAAGAAACGAGAAGTACTGTATATGCTACAGAAATATCACTGGAGAAGTTCCTGGGGCTGCATTTTTAGTTAATATGTTGTCTTTGCACCTTCTCCAGTGCAGGGATCCCTTGTTCCATCAGGGTGCTCCTGGTATGTCTGTCTGACCCAGAAATCCCCTCTGCAGTCACCACGGGGTAGGTGGTGGTTGTTCCTCTTGCACCCCCATTAATCCAGCTCTGCTTCAGTGCCTTTACATTCTTTAGGATAACTCTGCTCTGTTTTCCCACATTCTGTTTGGGCTCTGTAACCTGTTTTTTTCATGCTGATTTATCAGGCAGGGATTGGTTTCTGTCAGACCACAACACCCTCACCCAGTTTCTGCAGAGTAGGTTTAATTAATTTCTTCTTCTCAAGTTACTGGATCTTTTCTGTGTTACTCCTACAGGACATCTCTGTTTCTGGATTGCCCTCCTGTTTCTTTCTGTTCCATTATATAGCCTGTCTTTCTGTCTAGGTGGTTGCACGAGAAGCAACCCTGCCTGTCTGTGAGACTCCATCCCATGAAATTCCTTGGGGGTTTCTGTACAGTATGATGGAGGTTATTACAAAAGTGTTTGCTTTTCCAGCTATTTAGAGGGGGACAATCACCTGAGTACTTTAGAAATGTTTGGCAAAGGTAACTTTCTGTATTAAAAAAATAAAATAGGAAGATCTGTAGATGTCACTAAATGTACCAGCTGCACCTGGGTTAAGAAATTTCTGAGCTGAAAATACAGAAACGTACCTAAGATGTGCTGTGAGTTGTCCTGACTTCACTGCTTAATTTCACATGCTGAAGCCAAGAGCTCTTTTTTTCCCTTCCTAATAATTATTTGTGTTCCTTCACCTGCAATAGACTTTGAATTCCTTTAATGCACTTACAAATCCACTTTGCATTTCCCATCCTGGAGTTTCATTTTCTCCCTGCAAAACGGACAGCTCATTACTCAGGTTATCTGGGGAAAAAAGTTCCCTCCATCCCTTCATTCCAGGGGTTCTGTCTCTCAGAATTAACACTTGCAAATGTTCCTTTTGGTATTTTAGTGGTCTTTCTGAAATGAAATGTGCAGGTGGAGGCTACTGATACCACGGTTGAAAATTCCAACCTTTGCAAGTGGGGGAGGATTTGTAGCACATTTTTTTTAAAAACCCTCCTATTTGGAGGAAGTGGTGAAGAATTGTTCTGCTCTCTAGTTTGGCTGAGGAGGACAAGCCAAAGCACAAAGGTGCTTTGACAGTGACTGCTGCAGTCAGGGAGGGAGTATTTACGATGCGCTGTTGGCAAACAGAACTGAGCAGATGCAGATGCAATTGTGAGGCTTGAACTGCACCTATAACTCATTACAAGATGCATTTTGGAGTTAAATTTTTGAATTATGAAGTGCTTGTCTGTGTATGGAACCTGTCACCTGAAAGCATCCATCTTGGTGCAGCCCTGCCCTGCCTGTGTGGGAATGTGCTGGGATGTCCCGTGCCCAGGGCAGGGATGTGGGGCCCTGGGGCTGCTCTGAGCCCAGCAGGAAAACTGGGATAGATACTTTTACTGGGGATAATGCAATTAGTGTGACATGCAGGAGCAACAGAGTGTAAGTTTGAACAAGAGATTTAACTCCAGTCAGGAGCATAAAAGGGGAAACTGGATCTTTATTCAGTGATTCCTATTGACTGTTCCTATAGATTTATGCAGATGGATTTATTTTAACAGTGTCAAAGAGGTATCTTTGTGGCCATAGGGGGTCTAATGTTGACTTAACCTAGTACTTGATTGGGGCTGGCTTGGTGGATTAAATTTTGTCTAACCTCAAGCACCTTTATAAGCCTCCCAAATTAGGAGTCCATTTGCTCTGGGAAGATGGTGGCAAGAAATAAGTTGGGTCATAATAGTTCCCGTGGGTTGAACTGCCTCTTAGAGATGATGGTTTCTCTTATTTGGCTCTGTAGGGAGCCCAGAGTGACAGACTTCTAACTCAGAAATTATGGATGTGACTCTTAAATTGTGGCAAGACTGCAGGGCAAAAGCAGATGTGAAGTGTAGACAGAGGGCAGGATGTGTGGCCATGGGAGAAAGTGCCAACTTCAGCCTCTCAGGGTTTCCCCTGCTGGATTTCCTGGCTGAAAAATAAGCAGCTTTTATTTTACAGCAAATATTTCAAGCAAATGACATCAATCCCCATCTGAGACTGCCCTGGGGCATGAAAATAACATAAGGGAAATGTTTGACCAGCATCTTTCCTACTGAAATAAACAGTATCTGAGCAAATATTCCCACATTGTTCTGAAGACAGGCTCTGCCAGGGGAGTGCTGGGATTGGAGTGTTGGAAGAGGAGGGAGGAATCTGGTACCTGAGGCCTCTCCTTCTGGGCTGCACAGGAACTAAATGTATGGGCAGCTCTTCTTTTCTCCCAGAGTGTTTACAGCCCAAACAAGCAGGGATTGTGCACTTTTTTTTTGCAGTGGGGCCACTGAAAACACATGGCTGACCTGGTTCTGAGAAGTTCAAGCTTATGTCCATTGAATCTGAAACAGTTGCTATGTCTTTTAAAACAAAAACTAACTTGTGGGGGTTTTTTTACAACTTTTGCCTTTACTACTGGCATTTATAGACATTTTTAGGAAAGTTGGCCATGAAAAAAATATTCTGTATTTGCATAGTGAACGGAATGTTTATCTTTTTGAAATGTTTTCACGACAAATGTGGTGAGAATAATACGGGAGGAAAAACCTGCTCTCATTTACTTTTATTTGTGAGGTGGAAGGAAAAAGTGGTTGAAATCTTCTGGGTTAATGGAATTGTGGGTGTTATCTTCTGTGACCATGGCATCTTGAAGGACAGATTAGCAGTTGGCTGGGTCAGTTTGCTGGCAAAGCAGCAGAATTCTTGAACTCTGGATATCTTTGGTCTCATGCCTGGAGGAGACACCTTCCAAGGGCAGGCTGGAAGTCAGCTGCCCCCAGGGTCTGTCCTTTCACCACTCCAACAGGCCAACCTCATTAGCCAAAAACTGACCATAAAAAATTGTTTTAAGGAGCAATATCAATCATCAGCTTCAGCAAATGTGGTTTGCATCAGGGGAGAAATGCTTTTGTCTGTGCTTTTGCAGTTTTACCCACTTGGGCTCCCCACGCTCCTCCAAAGCCACACAATTCCTGACAGTTCTGTCTGAGGAGAGTTTGCACTGAAAGCCTTGTCTGCTTGGTCACCCCTCAAGGAGAAAGAATGCCTCTCCATATGTCTTAAGCAGAAGGCAGCCTGGGCTGACAGATAGGAATGGGATGATGTATTCCAAGAAATGCTCAATCCATGGCAATATAATGAATTTAGGGGGAGGAGAGAGGGGGAACTAAACAAAACTCAAGACAGATATGAATTCCAATGAAGAACTCGATGCCTGCCCGTCCCCAGAGATGGGGATCTGCAGGTAAGGCTGTGAACACATCAGAGGATCTAAAAAAATAAACATTTCAGGAACAAGAAGTTGAACAGTTTTAAGAAGGAAGTTGTTGATAGTTCAGATGTGTGAAAACTGACAGTTTTGCTGTCTCCTTGTAAAACAGCTCAGAAACATTCAGGAAGTAGCAGATTGAGTGGAAGAAGAAATCAATGGAATTTAATGGGTGGGACAAACAGGATTTGAGATCTAAATCCAAGGAAAAATCTGTTTAGATATACATGTGCCAACTCAAGTGTCTGTGTGAATGTGAATGTGTTGGCCTGTTTGGTACGTAATAAAAATACTTTGGTTAATGAAATTTTCTCTGTGGTATGAGACTATTACAGACAGGGTAGTGATCTGCAAATAACTGTGAGCTGTGAGCCGGTGTGCAAAATTAACTTTACCATCACAACTGTCCATCCACCCACAGCTGCTGCCCATCCCAGCGACACCTGCCCTGCTGTGACTGGCACGGGGAGAACACCAGGTGACACCCTGGGCCTGCTTGACAGTGAGCAAGAGGGCAATCTTCATTCCTTCTCTCTCCAGCACATTGCAGAGTGTATTTTAGCCAATAATTTATCCCCCAAACCCGCAGCTGATGTTGTGTTTCTGGCCTTCTGAGTCAGCAGCACAGAAAAACCAACAGAAACTCTGGTTCTTCTGCACCTAACAGGAGTGAGACTGAAGGGGGGCTGCTTTAGGCAACCTCACTCTCAAGGCAAATTTCATTTTCTTCTCTTTCCTGTTTTCTACTGATAAACAGTATTTCCCATTCTTCTGTTTTGTTTGTTTTCAGCCTCATTCATGCTGCACCCCACTTTTTACCTAGCTTTTTGAGAATTCATTTGAAATTTCCAAGTATGTAGTTCACTTGCGAGAGTGAATGTCGATGTTTGGGTTGAGTCTGGCCGAGAGATGCTCTGGGAGTGTGTTTTCACCACCCTCTGCTGCAGACACTTCTTCAGATTGTCCCTCAGCAAATGCTTCCTCCCCAGCATCAGGACAGTTTCCCAAGGCACAGTGCTCTGCTGGGTTAATGAGTGCAATTAACTTCCCGAGGAGTGCTGGGAGCAGGAGAGCTCAGTGGGACTGCACGGAGGTGTTGGGAAGACACCACACCACGAGGGATGGAGGACACAGACCTGCCTTTTTGGAGGCCATGCACTGCTACAGCCACGTAGCTGAGTCACTGGACTTTGTCTTTATCAGCAGTGCATTAATTTTGTATTTAGTTGAAGTGCAGAAATCCATGAGCCGATTACTTTGCACCAGCAAATCGCATTTTCCAGGCGTTCGTACCTCTCAGGATCCGCTGTGACTTTGCTGGTGCCTGTAATTCCTCAGGTTTAGTCACTTCAATCTAGTCAATACTAGCAGACAGTTCATGCTGCAGATATAGTATGGGCTACAAGATAAATGTTTTACTTTATGTGGCAGGTTAAAAAGCCAGAACATGAGGGCAAGGTTGAGATCCCGCAAAACAAAGTCCTCAGGTATTGGAGGGGGAAGTGATGTAATGCTCTGGACCAGTCTGTCAGTCAGGTTTTCTGTCCACTGGTTGGACCTGGTTTGGTCAGTTGTGAGGGAGCTGAACTTGAAGAAGAGAAGACATTCAAGATTCACAAAATCATCAGCTGTTTTTATTATGCATGTGTCTGTGCTCTGTTGTTTCTCTGGGTTATCTTTTAGGGGTATTTTTACTGAAAGGATAAAGAAAAAGTGATTTCACAGTTTGAAATCATTTGATCGTCCTCCAGTCTCCGTGATTAACTGTACTAAATTCTGCTGGACTTTGCAAGAAAGAGGTGCTGGGGAACACACACTTCCCACAGGCTAAACCAGATGTCTCCCTCAAATCAGTGGGAACACCACTAGGAGAAATATATTGGATGGGGCAAGGTCTTGCTGTCCTGGGAAAAGTAAGTAAGAAAAATCCCTCTTTTCCCATGTGTTCACCATTATTAAGAGTCCCTCATATAGGTTTTTACATAGCAGTACTAACAAGCCAGTTGTGTTTTCATTCTGTCCCCTCTCTGATTACATTCAGCCCTCAGGCAAACCCTGATGTGCACTAAGTCTTCTGTCATACTATAAAAATCTTTGTAGCAATAGATTGTAATGAAGATTAAGTTGATGGGTTGATGAGTGATTTATTATAAATTACTGTGCAGTAGGGTTTTTTCCTCCCCCTCATAATACTCCCTGGGTACTGGAAGAATTATGTATTGTCTCAGGGAAACCTTTCAGGGAAACAAGCAGGATAAAATAAGTCAGGTGTCCTCTCCTCTTTGATACCCTTTTGGAAGGCTTGCTTGGAGATGATGGGATTGAATCCTGGAGAAATGCACTCCAGCAGCAGCGTAGCACAGGGTGTTGCAGACCTGTGTAGGAACTGTACCGAAGTGGAAGAATATAAATCATCTTCAAGATGAAAGCTCTTAAATCTGTTCTCTACTTCTCATGCTGATTATCACAGCCCCAGGGCACAGTTACAGAGGGATGGACTCAGGAGGGTTCCTGCAGCATTCCCACAAGTTATTCCTGGTTATGGATCTGTGTTTTTAAGTGTTTGTAGATGGATGACTGATACAGTAATGGTGGACCTTTCAGAGTTGGGTAAAGAGGAACCAGACTTGACTTGCACACGGATTTTCACTATTTTACCTTTTAAGTCCATGTGGCTCCTGTTCTAAAAACATGAGCTATGGTAAGGGATTTAGGATGGTTTTCATATTCATATATATATATATATATGCATATTTTTACCAGATAGGCACCTTAAAATTCTCCAATCATTATTATGAAATGCAATGTAGCCTCTAAAGCTCCTTCTGAAAGAATATCTATAATCAATTAACTGACTCTCCAGAGCAGCCTTAATATGGTGTTTTAATTAACACCACGTTGGAAAGCAGAGCCAGGTACTGCAGAACTCTTGCAGCAGGGGTTGGGGTTTGCAGGCAGTCTATCTCTCTAGGTGTCAATGATTTTAATATACTACTGTTTCACCATTCCAATCATTCCTGTAGGATCAAGAGGAAAAATGAAAATGCTGTTTCCAGAAGAAATAGAGGGGACTGCAGTAAGATTCCAAGTAAGTAAGATGAGAGATGGTGATGTTATTACAGCAAAGCCAAGCAGAGAAGTGTCTTGGGGCTACCAGAGACTTCCAAGGTCTGTGTTTGAGCAGAAATAAACTCCTGCAAAACCAAAACCAAGACATGCACACTGGGGAAAATACTATTCAACAAGACTAGAAAATAAAAGCAGTATTGACATGCACTTATTGCAGAGGTGTCTGTTCAAGATCAAGCATCAGTGTAATCACTGTTGATAGCATCCCTTTGTCAAAAATAGTAATTCTTCAGCTGTGATTTGATAAATCTCCATTTATTGGTGAGCATTTCACTGGGTCTCACTTGGCGGAATTTCATTACCCTGAATCTGCTGTGCAGCTGTTGAAGCTCTTCACTGGAGTCATTAATTTACACCAGCAAAAGCTCTAGTTTTTCTATTTAAAACCTTACAGGGAGTTTTTGTGCTTCTGGTTCTTTTGTCCGTGAGAAAGCTTTGTGCCGTGACCCGGGTCCTGAGCTGGGTTTGCGTAGTTATTAGCTCCAGAACTTTGAATTTTTCTTGGTGATGATTTACTGTCGATAAATACTGTAGGTACAAATCACCTTGTTTGTCACTCTCGTGATATAATTTATTTTCCTGTAACGAAGGATTTGTCTTTATTGGAAGTTGATAATCCACTTTTTCAGAGTTAATATTTTTGTTACTCTACAGGAAACCCTTTGTTTAGAAACACTGAAACTTTTCTGATTGTTTGGGGACCTTGGGGTGTTGGAGATGAAAAGGAGACACACCTGCATGTGGTTCAACACATGAGACGTCCAATGGAATTAAAGGGCAGTGACCTGTTCTCCATAAAAACAGAGATGAATTTCCTGAATCTCCTCTGGTGCTGAAGAATCGTATCCAGTGGCTTCAGTAGCAAACTCTGGAAACAAATGTGCTCTGAAAATGAGATCAGAACACTAGTTATCTAGCTCTTTAGGATGCATATTTTCATTAGTAATCTGGTGTTTTAATTACTCTTGCTGTTTACTGAACAGATTTTTTTGGATAAATGAAAGAAGTGAATAACACTCTTACTGTTAGACTGAGAGTTCATTCCTGGGTTTCCTTTGTGTGCTGGTAGAGCACAATTCACCACAGCAACTGCAGGGGTGCATTTGTCCACACTGAAATCATCTTTCACTGGGCTTTATAAAATGACCCAAACTCTCCTGTGAACCCTGGTTGCCCCTTGGTTGCCCAACTGTCCAGGCTGTGGGAGGAGGTGACAGGACCTTGTCCATGTGCAGCTGGTGTGGAAGGCGACCCAACAAGGCTGAGTGTATCAGGAGAGTGATTAAATTCCTGCTGTGTGTAATAATTGCTATATTGGTGGAATAATGGAGTAAGTGAATTTGTGCTTAATCTGCTGTGTCAACCTGGAAAAAAAATGTGCTTTGGGAATGAGGGTATTTTTGAACTTATATTTAACTTGATACCACTCCTGGTAAATGGGTCAGTGATCTGAGGTACTGTATTTTTGGCATTAAGTGCTGTATATGCTCTAAAATGCATTAGCTTTTCTTCCCCTGAAAATCACTCCACTTTGTTTTCCCTGACTTGAAGATGATGAAATCTGTTTGTGGCTTTTTTTTTTTATTATTATTATTTTATTTGAGAGATGGGCAAAGTTTTGGTCTGACATAGGCAGGAAAGTAAGCGAAGTAACAACCAAACTGCTCTTTGAAAAAAACACAAATAATTGTAATAATAATAATCATGCTAATGAAATGGTTTGATCTTGATGGGGCTCTGACATGTCCAGCAGAACCTGGGTTGTGTTGATATGAACTTTCCAGCATCATGTTCTGCTTCTGTGGAAAACATCGGTCATTTCAAAGTAGATCCTGTGGGAGGGGAATTGAAGGATGCTGATAGATTTTGGTGTGATGAGAGAAAGTTCATTTAATGCTTTATGTGCAATTATGTAGACCAAGGAATTCAGAAATCTCAAAAATAATTTCCAGATCAGTACCATCAGCATTGTTGAAATATCCAAGTATTACCCTGAACTGGCTCATTTTCAGGCAGATGCAGTGAAAATTCCTTGCTGCCTTTTGGAGTCAACATGTTTTGTCAGCACAGAAACCATAGAGATTAAATCATATGGTTTCATCCTCATTCAGGACTTCAGCCTTTTTGGGGATAAATGATACTTCAAAATAAGAAAGGGCGGGGGTGAAGAGCCAAAGCTAAAAGAAACAAGCTTAAGGCTGAGCCTGGTGCTGTCTGTGCAGAGCAGTTCCATGGACAGCTGGAAGGGGGGAAGGACAGGCAGCAATGCCAGGCAGTTGCTTCTCGGTTGCCCTGCAGCCCCTCCTTCCTCCCCGTTTCCTCAGGAAAGTGCCTGTTTTGCCCCATAAATGGAGCTGGCCCAGAAGCACCGCAGGTTTAGCCGCCTGACCCCGGGTTCGAGGGGCAAAGATTCCTGCCTGGAGCGGGAGCCGCGAGTGCACTAATTACGTGGAGATGGCAGTGTCTGTGTGACGGCAATTTGCACTCTATTACTCACTGCACAGTGTCACTATTATAACCCAATTAATTTTAAAAGGCATTCCAATTTAAAAGAAGGCAATATGTTGCATTTCCACAAGTTATCTATAGTGTTAGGATGGTCAATTTAGCTCACTGTCTTTAGAGCTGCATTACACAGCGATGCAAAAAAACCCAGCAAAAAATAGCCTGACAGAAAATGACTGTGTGTGTGTCTGGTGCTGAGCCTGAGCATCGTATGGCTCCTTCAGGGTCTGCCTCAGTGACGTGCAAGACCATCGGGGGTATTTTCAGCTGTTTAACTGAGGGTCTGCTACGCTTATTATTTAAGGTATACATAAAAGAAAAATTCCGGCTGAGGTTATAGACCCTCAAATGAAAATCCAGCGGTGATTTAGGATTACATTTCATAATGGAACAGGATCAAAGAGTGGAATCAAAGAGTCATAGAACAGTTTGGGTGGGAAAGAACCTTAAAGCCCATCCAGTTCCACCCTGTGCCATGGGCAGGGACACCTTCCACTGGCCCAAGCTGCTCTGTCCAACCTGGCCTTGGACACTTCCAGGGATGGGGCAGCCACAGCTTCTCTGGGCAACCTGGGCCAGAACCTCCCCACCCTTCCAGGGAAGGAATCCTTCCTAACCTCCTTCACTCCCTGAAACAGAGGTTTAAGTACAGGTCTTTCCTGACAAGAGAACACCACAGCCCTGGTAAATATTAACGAGAGGTTGCTAATTTGCAGCTTCATTTGGTCTATGGGAATTGAATGCTACACCAGGAGCCCACAATTAAACAAAATGTACAGCTCAAAACAGTGGACTAAATTCTTCTAAATGGCAGAAAAGATTGATTTGGGCCTGAGTGTGAGGCATTTGCTGTGGCAGCAATGGCTGAGCAGCTCCACACTGTTGCCTGGCATTTAATCCAGCTGCTGATGTGCACACCTGGCAAGCCTGGATATCCCAGTGAGTGTGTGTAACAGCTGGAGAAACAGGGAATTTAAGTCTTGGTTTGGGAGCAAAGCTGTTCCCTCAGCCTTTGGTGAAAGCAGGGGCTTGGCAGCCCTGGCAGCTGTGCTGTCTCTGTGTCTCACACGTGGCTGTGGGGTGAGCACAGAGTTATTGCCACGAGAATGAGTGTCTTCCCTGAGGAAGAACAAAGAGCCTGACAGCCCGTGGCTATGAAGAAATTAATTGGGAAGTGAGCAAACTGCTAACCTTATGCCTGGCCTTGATGTAAGCAGCAATGACAACCTCTTTACTCCCAGATTTTGCTGTCACTTGGTGGTGAGGTTTCCATCTGGACTGCAGGAAACACTTTAGATTTGAACTGACTGACTGGAAGAATGTGGTGGGATAACTCCATTTGCAGTACTCCAAAATGTACAGGGCTGGTACCTGACAAACCAGTTAAGAAATACTTATAAATGTGGATTGTTCCTCATTGTTTGACTAGACTAAAAAAACCTCACCTGTTTTTCACCCCCAGGATTTACTTTCCATGTTACTTTTTGTTACTCCATGCTAAGGTTGTGTGATTTTTGTGTTAGGACATGATGGGGCTGTTATCAAACTTCCCTTCAGCTGGGAAATACAAACCCAAGGGGTTTTAGAGCTGCTCTACAAAACCTCATGTCTTCACTCCCAGATCTCCCTGATAAGGGTGTTCTGTGACACCATCCTTGCAGTTTGTGTTTAGCTGGTGCTGTGATGATTTAGTCATTTCAAGAAAGAGGTTGAAGCAAACATGTTTAAAACATTCCCAATGCCCAGAGAGTCAGATACTCATTAACAGTATCTTCCAACCTTAATCAGTTAGCCTTGGAGAGCATGTTTTATCTTGCTCTCAGCCAACCTTTCTGCCCACAAGTGATTTGCACTCTTATTGAGTAAAGGTGGGAGCAGAATGGATAATAACAAGTCTGAAAATGCTCTGAAAGTGAAAAAAAATCTCTGAGCTCAGGGACAACCAGCTTGGAGTTTAGAGCAGAAAGTAAAGAACATTAAAAGGTCAGGGCTATTGAAAGTTTCAGCATTACGATTATGTCACTGGATAATAAATCTTTATTGCAACAGAAAAGGCAGGAAAATATTCCTGAGGCCCTTCCATGCGCTTTCTCTAGGGCAGGAATCTGTTTATCCTGATTACCATTTCTTAATGGTAAAACACACCTCGTTTATTACCGTGGGGAAACAGTGATTAGAGGAGAATGTCTTGCACAGTGGGAGCTGCTGCCACAGTCACAGCAGCTCTGCTGGGCAGGGCCAGCCTTGCAGAGAGGAGCTACAGGGGTAAGGGAGGATCCTTGGGGAACAGGCACACGTTTAGTGGCTCTACATGGATTGGGATACTGCTCCTGATCCACAAACCCCTGCACTCCCGTGCTTCTCACGACAGTATTTCGGTATGTTTAAATATTAGTTATTTTTATAATAATTTTAACTGTAGTTAGTTTGATAAATAACTTTAATATAACAATTTTATTTTTATAAATAACTTTTACGTAATAACTTCAATTTTATAAGTAACTAACTTTTTAACATAACTTTAAATAGGTCCAGCATCAAATTGGCTTATTAAGGTGGTGAGTTCTCCCAGTTTAGTGATGTGAGAGTGCACCGACACAGGGAATCCTGTGTGGAAGAGCAGCGAATGGGTGGGTGCTGGAGCTGCATCCTTACAGCTTTCCAGGAGAAGGGAAAGCTGGCACTCTGCATGAGAGATCCACACTTGTTCCAGTGTACTTTGGCCACAATTGTTCTGCAGTCTCGTTCCACAGTAGCAGATCTAACCGAAAAGGAACAATCTCCGTCTCCTTTTCTCCCACTGTATTCAGTGCACATCTGGTGTTTAATTCTATTTATTCATTTACAGGTTTTATAGCATCTAATTTATGTCTGAATTTATTAGATATAATAAACGTGGAAAATTTTGTGCAGCCACCACTGGATGTTTCTCTTGCCTTAGCTTTATAATTTACCTCCAGTACATTACATTTCGAGGAGAAGATCAATGATAGCACAACATACTCTTAACAAAATTAAAATTCCTTGACTTTTGGATTTAAAATGTATATTTTAAGAATTATATTTTCACACTTTAAATAATGAACTGTAAATGAGGGCATATGCATCTTTCTCCTGTGATGTTTAATTGGCATGGTTATTATCTTTGGAGATTCTTTGTTGCAGAGCCAAACTTAGTATGATGGAGGTGGATTTGTGCTTGTAAACCATTACTGAGAGAGAAAAAGTGTACAGAGTGGAATTGCACTGTCAGTGTGGGAAAGTTAAAGGGTTTCCTAAAGGATATACTTGGATTTCACCAAAGGAAAACTGACTCAGGGCAGCTTAAGGATGAGATGTAAACATCCTGTGCCTAAAGCAGTCCTTCCTGTATTCCCTTGGGACATGTAGGATGGTGTGTTGGTGCACTGGGTGGGGTTTGGCTTTGTATTATATTAAATATTTTAAATTTTTAAGTTAATTTATTTTTAATTATTTAATAATTGGCAGCTCAGAGATAACCCCACTGCCCTGGGAGAGGAGAACCCCTGGTGTGGAAAGGGCAATGTCTGGCCAAGCTCCAACCCCTGTATGACTTTAGCCCTGATTAACTAGAAACTGGGCTGACTTGGGCTTGTTTGTTGACTGTACTGTTAAAAGTAAACTTTAACAGTGCCTAGTTAATGTGTACCACTACTGTGCTTGACCTAATTGATCACTGCTTTTTAATGGGGTGAAAGCATCTTTGAAAATACTGAATCAGTACAGTCCCCTTTAACTAGTACTGTTGAAATGTCAGCTTTGACAGACAAGTCTAGTTTTGTTCTGTTTCTGAATTTGAACTGAAAGATGACAGTTACTGGCTTTAATATGATTTATCTCTCCCTTCAATCCCAAGCTTTGAGTATTCATGTTAATTAAAATGCATAGTAATATCAAACTGGTGAATAGTTAGAATGCAAAATGTCAATGTCGTGGTTTTGCCCACCAGCCCGTCCCTGGGGCTGTGAATGGTTTTGTCCAAGTAGATTTCCGGACAAAACCC
>JAYRBT010000021.1:910699-927042 GCA_036023395.1 Myiotriccus ornatus | reverse complement strand
CCAGCTGAACACACCAAGTGCCCTCAGTGTCCTCACACGGCTCCAAATCCAGGCCCTTCCCCATCCTCATTGCCCTCTTTGGACAGCAGATAAAAAAGAGGAATTTATTATCCTTGTGTGTTCTTGTTCACTGGCAGCTGATCACACTCACATTCCTTAGAAAAACTCTGGGCAGTACAACACTGGTTCTGAGTTTTGCTGTTCACTCACTGGAATGCTGTAGCCAAATACCCACTGAAGGTGATTTCAAAACTGAAGAATTTAGTGGGTGGCTTCATAGTGTGGCTCTGCAAGTGAAATCAGAGGTGACCCTCCATTAACACACAAGCTTTATTCCTTTCTCCAAGCAACTTTGATTTGTTTTGGATATAAAGATGTTGGGACGTAACAAAAAGTGGAATTTTATTTCATTTTAGGTGTCTGATTTTGCTGAAGGTTGTGGCATGATCTGTTCCATTCATGCTCACTTTGGGCAATGGTGCACAGGTAATGACTTGCTGTACAGGTCACGTTTTTCATCCAGGTTCTAACACATAATTATTGTTCCTTCTTTCCAAGGGAGTGTTCACAGCCATTTACTTTGGTCATGGGCTTCAGTGCTTCTCTAAACATTGACAGTGTTTAGAGGAGATTCTCCGGGTGATGTGGCCATCTCTGGCTGTGCCCTGGGTGCTGGTGGCACAGCAGGACCCCCAGCACAGACAGGTACGAATGTGCAGAGCAGGAACCGGAGCTCCCAGGGGGAAGCACTTGGTCAGCAATTGCTGTTTTCAAACAAAACCTTTTTCCAGTCTCTTCCCAGAATAGATCACGAGTATCCTAGTTCAGTAATTGCACCAAAATAAAGTTAACATGCTTGTTTATTTTAATCCATATTGCACTTCCAATTTAAATTGGGAATTAGGGGAAGACGATTCCAAACTTGAGGTAACAACAGCTCATTTTCACTCTTCCCTCTGGGCAAACTAGACTAGTCTGTACTTTGAAGGTCCAGGTCTTTTGAAGCTGAATTTGGCAGCCAAAACTATTGAGAAGCAGCGTGGTTTGGTCAGTGTATTTTGTCAGCAGTTCATACTTCAGTTACCTCTTATTGCAGTCTAAAGGCAGAAACTTAATTTTCCTTAAACTATGGTTAACTACTTTGTCATAATAAATCAACTTGTATGGATTAAGAAATACAAATGTTAAGTTTGAACAGCATTGTTTATTTTTACATAAGAAATATAGATAAGAATATAAGAAAATGGATATAAGAAACTATTCCTTACTTATTTCTTATTTCATTTCTAGTTATCTCTAGCACAGGATGTAAACCAAGAGTTTCCTCAATCATTACAGTGTTTCTGCCTCACTAATTCCTCCTAATAAAGCTTCCTCTGCACTTGCCATCTCTGAACAAGAAATTGCTTAGAGCTATTAATTATACATTTATTTCCTTTTTTCTCCAGTTCTCTCTCTGGTCTATTATCTTTGTAGAGCAGCAAATAGCAGTTCAGATAGATGTGTATCATTACCATCTAAAATGCTGTAAGATTCAGTGCTCATCATAACCATCTATTTGTTAAGGTATGTAATGTTTTTAGATTGTTCACTGCTGGCCAGCAGACTGGGGAGGCACTGGGAGGGGAGGGTGCTGTGACTGTGTAAAGTCTTAACTCACAAAGTTCTCCCCTGTGCCCTGTGTGAGGCCTTGCTTTGCAGTGGATAACCTCTGGCAAGTCTCTTGATGTGCTTTAAAACATCCAGAGCTCTGCCATTCACTACCTGTGTCTTCCTCTTTGCAGGCTGGGACTTCAGGACCATCCCTTGTGCCTCTGCTTCCCAAGTTTCCGTGGGATTTCATCAATTAAATTTCATAAAACATAATTTCATAACTAAATTGAGCTCTAGATCTACACAACAGAGGCACAGAGGCACCTACAGTTAGTAATGTCCAGTCTCTCCAGCTTGAGAAGCCTGCCAGAGCTGTTGGATATTTTGCTCCAACCTGCATTTTTCCAGGCTGTGCCACTAAACAACTGTGTTTTAGTTTTGCCTCCAGTGATTCAGACCTGTGTTTGTTTGCTGTTCATGCAGAGCTCTTCCAGGCACTAATCTTTGCTGTCGTTCCTGTGTTCAATACGGGGTGTTTTCTCCCACTTTTTTAATTTGAAAATTGAATTCCGAGTGTCAGCATGCAGATGGAGGGAAGGCATTGCTGTACTTGGGGGTTCTAAAGAGAGTGTATCCAGGGAAAATATTTAGAAGAAAGGTGAAAACAAGGAAGCCAATATTTAGAGGAATCTCTGTTGTCTGTTTTGGGACTGCAGTTCTCACTGCTGCCTATGCTATAATTTGCCTTGATTTCCTCATAGCTCTAATTTCACTATGGTTTGGGCAGTAAGTCTCAGTGAAGGTACAAAGATGGGTGGTCAGCTTTGGGTTTTCCAGTTAAAGTATCTGAGAGCATGGGCACAAACACGTGAGTGTTGTCTCTGATGACGAGGGGCCCGAGCTGTGATGGCTGCAGCTAATTCCCTTTGGGAGTTTTGCTCAGATTCTGAAGCAGCTGTAAGGTTTTGTCCTTAATGTGTGTATTGCCTGAAGAATTTCAGTCTGAAAATACACTACATGCTTATCAAAAAGTGCTTCTAAGAATCATGAATTTCTTTTGCTCTGGCCTGACAAAAATGATAAAATTTCCTGATGCCTTAGTGCCTTCTAAATTGAGAACTTAATCTAGCAATATTATGAAGATGACTTTAAAAAAAGAAAAGATTTAGTAACAGTAACATTTCCCTGGATTTATCTCCTCTTTAATATTGTAGCAGCCAAGACTTTTATGTCAGAGGATCCTAAAACTAAGTTATTGTTAGAATTAATCACAAAAGAAGCTGTCATGCCTACCAAGCACCCAGAACAAACCAGTAGCATTTCGATCCTGGGGTTTAAATCTCACGAATTTCTCAGTTATTCATGTTTGATATCTCCAGCCTGGTGCCAGTGGGGTGAGGCAGCACTGTTCAACCTGCATCTTACCTGCCCACCAGGGAAACTTTCCTGGGAATGGGAACTGAGCACTTGTTTAATGCTGCCCTTGCTCAGCAGTGTGTGCTGGGCACACACCAGGGCTCCTGTCAGACCCCCTGCAAGCTTGTCTGGAAATGGAGTGGGTTTAGTTTCACTTCTGCCTTTTGAGAGCCCAGGTTATAAGTGGGTCAGTTGTCGCTGGGGGAAATCACAACCCAGGAAGAAGCTGCAGCAGAGGCGGGGGTTGAGTGCAGGACTAACCCAGCAGGTCAGGGGCCTGAGGCAGCAGGGACAAAACCACGGGGGCAGAGGGAGTGGGGAAGGAAAGGGCAGCAACTGGATTAAGGGCCAAGGAAATGTGCCAGCAGTGAGGGAAGATGGAGTGCACAGACTCGGGGCTGTAGCTCTGTGTATGTGGCTGCTCCCCAGCTGGGAGAGACAAGGCAAAAGGAGGAATTAGCTCAGCAGTTGTCTTGTTTTGTATGTTTTCCTCTACTATTTTCAGGTCACTACAGAAAACACCTTGAGCAGGTTGATTGGGATGTCAGGGCTGTACACTCCTCCTGTCTACCAGAAATCCTTCATGCATTTTTAAGCTGGACTTTTTATCTGCTGCAGTGCTGTGGGTTTCCTGGTCCAAAACTCCCAGGAAAGAGATGTTAACACTTAGGTGTATTGGATTCCTGTTCCTGTGCTCATTCCTAGGCATCTGCTGATACTGCTGATTAATTTTCTGAAGCTCCTTTCAAACCTAGCCCTGAAAGAGCTTCTGACTGGATAGATATAACATTCCACAGTCTGACATTCCTGCAAGTTTCTTTGCCAAAGCAGATAGTGTCTTCTCTATAAATAAAAATTTTTGACAGTTTTTATTATTATATTCATAATACTTGGTATACCACCTATTGTGTAAGACTTCCTGATAATGGGATTGCTGGAAAAATAGACACCCCCCCCAAACCTTATCCCCTGAACCCACAACCTTCTGAAATATCTCTCTCAGAAAAATTCTGTTCATAATTCTTTTCTGCTTGTGTCTCTTTGTTTGCTCTGTGCTCAGTCACATGGTTGCTGAGGGATCAACCCTCGTGAAGACAGTCTGGAGCTCCATGTAGCTTTCAGATTGCACACAGGGTGCTCAGCACCTCCTGTTTCCTGCACTCTTTGTTCTGTCAGTTTTTCCCCTTCCTTTATTTTTCCCAGTGATTGTATCTTTTCCAGATCCCCAAGGATTACAATTTCAGATGCAGAGCTAATCATTATTTTAGTGAGGACAGGAGTGCTGCAGAGCTGACAGCAGATCTTATGGATGCAGTGGGGGTAGGAGGAGGGTCCTTCCTGCCTTCAGGGGAGTAAGTGGTTCATCTCATGAAGGGAACAGATCTGAAAGAGTAAATGCTTCAGAGCATCCACAGAGCAGTCAGTAGAGGTGCATGTTGGCTGTTCTCCAGCTGGATCGAAGTGGCACAGGGACATTAAGCAGGTTCCCCCTTTGATCTGGTTGTTCTCTGTCAGTCCAACAGATCTCACTCGGCTACAGCACCTGAACAGTGTCCAGAGCTGGTTTGTCAAACACAGAGAGAACAACCAAGGATCTGCTATGGAACTGCAACAGCTGGCCTGGAAATTAAGAAATAAATGATAAATTAGATAAAATGAGGTTCTAATTTTGTTATGGGGATAAGAGGATCTTACTGCAGCAAAATTTGCTAAATCCATCCAGTAACGGAGGAATTCACTGAGAATTCTGATGGGAGTCCCCAGTGCTGCTGCAACCAGGACACGGATTTGTGGAAGTGGTTTGTGTCTTTCCATAGCATTTTATAGTTAAAAGGTGTTCTCTTTCCTTCTTCCTGCCAGCTTTTGTTACCAGACTCGAGTAGTGGCTGTGCAGTGCTGTCCTCATGTAAGCTCTGCATTTCTCCTCACTCAAAAGAGTGACAGGTCGAACAACTGAAAACAAGGTATTTCTTTCACCCTCCTTCAGAGCTGTGTTAAAATACTTCATTATTTATATTTAATCTGCCTTCTTGGGATTTGATTTAATGGAATGGCTTTTTGAAATCTGAGGGTATGGGATCACAGACTTGTCCCTGGACAGAAAATGAGAATGTAATAATACTGTGGACTCCTGGATCTCACTGATTCCTCGTGTGCAGGGGTGACTCACCCTGGGAATGGTTACAGAGCAGCCACCACATGCAGGACCTGTCTCTGCAAGGCTGTCACTCAATGCAACCTAAAAACCAGGCTTTAAAAATTAGCATCAGTTTTATGTCCAATGTAGCTGCTTTTTACCATTGTTGTCCATTTAATGTTCCGCTGTTCCCCCTCTGCAGCATTTTAACATATATTCATTGATTTAATACAATATTGATAACAGAAAAAACAATGCTTCACTGGTTTTCTTTAGCTTGGGATGTGCCTTTTTCTGATGGATTGCTCCTTTTTGTGTTTTCCCTGATTCTTAAAAAATGCTGTTCGAGCTCCTCAAGTTTGAAAAGCTCATTTCATACTGTTATAACATCCCATCTGACCTATGGAGATTGTGACTTCTGAAGTGCAACAAGCAGTTCCCTTGTTATTGAAAACAATTTTGAAAAGATTTTTTGGCATTAGTTCCATGATTCGTTTGGATTTGGTTTTGTGTTTGTTTGGTCTTTTTCTTCTTTTTCTTTTTCTTTTTTCTCTTTCTCTTTTTCTTCTTTATTTTCTTTTTTTTTTCTTTTTTTTTCTTTTTTCTTTTTAAATGTCTGTATGGTATACATGGTATACCACAAAGTATGTAAAATTTGTCAAGAGAACTTTCCAGGAAACTTCTGATGCACAAAAAAAAGCTACTGAAATATTCATCCTACACTTCCTGAAACACCTTGTGAATAATGGGCAGACACTGTCCCAGCAGGTATTCTTTAAAATGACTTAATCAAGTAGCAACTGGTAACATTGTGCGATGTTACTTCTGGGAATAGTTACAAGCAGCAGAACTGTTGATTAGCTGGCCCTTTGCCTTTCTAGTGCTGAATTACTGAAATCACGGGGAAACTGCTGTAGAACTACACGTAATTCTCATTTTTATTCTTAGGTATTAATATCTTTTTGACTGGAGAAAACGCAAGTCAAACTTTTCCCATGTTTTCACTGGGATTTCTGTTTGATTTGGAGCTCTGTAGGTCCTCTGTGTAGGAGTATTTTGCTGACTTGCAAAAGAGTGAAAAATACGTCATCGAAATAAGGAACTGTCCATGGTACCTGCAAGCACAGGGATGCACACAGGTAAGATGTTTCTTAAAACGAAATCTATGCTGCTAGAAAAGACAACCCAGATCTAAAATGAATCTCAGAATCTTAAAAAACCCTCTGGATATTTATTCTGGGTCTTCACTCAGTACATAAATGAGAAATATAAAGAATGAAACGTTGCCACTTTTCTTGTTCCTCTTTAAGAAATAGTAATCATTTGAAATTTTAAGGCAAGTTTCTGTCCTTTCACTTTTAAAATGGTCTTTTAGTATTGATTTCTTCTTTACAGACTTTAATAAACCCAGGAATAGCAGCTGTTAGGGATCTTGCCTATCTCCTAGGACGGAAATAGTTTTCACTGGGTTTTTTGTTTAGTTGGTTTGGTTTTATACTTTGACAGCTAATAATGTTCTAAAGTTGTATTTCTTACTGTGTTGTTTAGGAAAAACTGAAATGTCTGATTCCACATTCTGCTAAATCAAATGTGTTTGTTTAATATATATGTAGCATAGTTTAATATATATGTACATATATATCTGTTGTGTGCTGTATAGTTGTCTAAAATAATTGAGATTTTTCTTTTTATCTTGTAAAATTTATCAGAGGACTTGATTTAGAATACTTTTGCTTATCATAAGAAAGATGTTTGGGGATAATAATCTGTAATATTTTAATTTGATGGTAAAAATAAAATAATGAAATATGTATTTTCTTGGAACCAAGCCTTTGGTTTTGCACTTGAAATGTTAAAGGAACTGTGAAATTGCTAATTTGCATCCCCAGGAAATACAGAACACCTGTTTTTTTGGTGAAAGGTCTGTAGTCCTTCACTGAAATTGAGAAAATAGTTTCCCAAAACTTGCAGTACAGGACTGATCACAGCTAGGAGGGCCAGGTCAGCTTTAATTTTAAAGGGAGTTAATACCAATCTTGCACACCAGATGAACAGGATTACGGGAAAGTTTTAAACACAGATTTCCCTTTATGAGTGCAGTTTTCAAGTTTTAAAACTTGGGCTTATTGTGTCACTCGTTCACTTGGGAACATAAGCTGTGGGTTTTTGAGCCTGTCACACCGTAGGTATAAATCAAGCTGCAGATACTCCGAGTTGTACCTTTGTGGATGCAAAATATTGCCAGAGAAATACTTGGAGCCTTTCCCAAAACCACTACAGAAGATAAATCAGGATAAGAGCATTTTGCCTCTGAATATTGAGCCTCCAAACAGAAAGGAGGAGTAAACTGAGTGATTAACATGGGAGAAGTGATCTGGCCTCGAGGAGAGTTCACTGTTCTTTCCTGACTTCTGCGCTCAGAACGTGGGTTAAAGAAAACGCTGCTGAGGAAACAAACCCGTTTGTTCTGCTCTTTTCATAGCACAGCCATCTGCTGGAGGCGAGGCAGGAGCTGGGGAGAGCTGCACCTCCCTGCCTTGTGGAACGCAGAGAGGGCCAGGCTGGGGGACTGTGTTCTTGCTGCAGTTTAACCCAGGCAGGGAGGAGGGATCCTGGGTCAGGGATCGAGGGAGGGCTCAGCCCCTCTGCCTCTCGCTTGCTTGGCTTGGAGACTGAAAAGCCACCTTCCAGCAGACTAATTCAGCACAGCTAATTACAATCCCCCTGGGGGTGCCAGTGGAAGTCTGCACAAAACAAAGAGAGAATACTCTCTGAAATGCTGAGAAGAGGTGGCACAAACTTCAGCCACAAGGCCCAGCAGAGTAGCAGAGTGTGGCCACAGAGCAGTTTTGATTGGGTTGCACATATCCTGAAATAGTGCCTTGTACTCACAATGCCTCCTGTGTCATCCCTTCCATATAAATAATACAATATTTCATCCATACCTGGGGAAATAAGTGTTTTTCTTGTGCAGTGCCAACACTGTGTCCTGCATTACCTCTTCCTTTCACTCTGCCACACATAGACAGTAAATCCCAGCGAGGGAAGGGCAGCCTGGTATCCTGGGATGGAATTCGGTGGTGGGCTTTGTGTCTGTGCAGGCAGCTGCTGTTTATTCCTATCATGCATATTGCAGTGTTCTCAGTTTTCCTCCCACACAAAGCTGTATTCCTGTACTCAGTTGAAAGGGCACTTAAAAAGCAGTATGTCACTTCCCCCATGCTTGGAGTCAATGTAACAAAGACTATATTTTCCAGACCTGCAGTACAGCATCAAATACATTTTTAATTTAGGTTAGTAAGTATCAAGGCCAGAAGGATACAGAAAATCTATTATGGCTTCTTTTATGACTTCATCTGTAAGTTCTTGCTGTGTTGAGCCTGGCAGGACATTCGTATGTGAGTTTGCAACTCTACCAGAGGGAAAAAAGTGAAATCATGTATTGAAGTTTTCTCATCATCTTTCTTGGTAGCTTGCTCCAGTTTGCTTGCCCTCACTTTTAAAATCTGTGCCTGAATCCAGTCTGATTTTCATTTGAATTCCCTATCCTGTTTGCTTCCTCTCACCCTATCAGAAAGGTTTCTTACTGCACATCATTTTATTCCTGAAAAGCAGTTTCACTGTTCCACTGGGCAGGGCAGCTCTGCAGAGCCATCTGTGAAGGTCCAGGGAACAGTACTGACACCTCAGTGGGATTATCTTCCTGATCTAATCAGTCTGTCTTTAGTCCCTCCTTCCTGCTTTTCTGATTTAATTAGCATGGATGAGCTCAGTGCTGGCATGGCTGTGAGGTGGATTTGGGGTGATGAGCTGGAATGGGGCCGGGTCAAAGGCACAGTGATCGCCCCAACACACACCAAGTCCCTCCTTTGGATGGGATAAATACACCCAAAGTGTTTAGGGTAAATGTAAGACTGTTTGTCCAGCACTCAGTACTCTGCCATAATGGATCTGTTCATTCTGGACATTGAAAACGTGCTCAAAGGAGGTTTTGAACATCTCAGGTTTTACAGTTGTTAAAATCTGGGAAGCATGGCAGGAAGAAAGGAAGTGGAGCTGAAGAAGGGGCTGGAGCAGCAGGAGCGGCTGAGGGAGCTGGGGGGGCTCAGCCTGGAGAAAAGGAGGCTCAGGGGGAACCTTCTGGCTCTCTCCAACAACCTGAAAGAAGGTGGTAGGGGGGTGGGGGTCGGGCTCTGCTCCCAGGGAACAAGGGACAGGATGAGAAGAAATGACCTCAGGCTGTGCCAGGAGAGGGTCAGGTTGGATATTAGGAGCCATTTTTTCAGGGAAAGGGCTGTCCAGGCCTGGCACAGCTTCCCAGGGCAGGAGTGGAGTCTCCATCCCTGGGGGGATTTAAAGACATGTAGATGTGGTACCTGGGGACATGGGTTAGTGGTGGCCTTGGTAGTGCTGAGTTAATTATTGGACTTGATGACCTCGAAGGCGTTTTCCAAGCTAAATCATTCTGTGATTTTAAAATGGACTGAAGTCATTAGGCTCCAATCTACTACCCTTGATATTCTGTAGCATTACTTCCCCAAAAATGTTATATTGCTCAATCTGTGGAATTCATGGCTTGGATGGGACAGGGGAGATTAACAGGAAGTAATAGTCTTAATTTACAATTTTACCACCAAACTGCAAAAGCCCGGGCAGTAGATGAATATGTATTGGGCAGTAGATGAAAGTATTACATGCATTCCTGCATGGCACAAGTGAATTTTTATGCTAGGAATGGTTTAGAAAACAATTTTATCTCACTGAACCTTGATAACTTTGTTGCAGCGACTTCCTTACTTCTTCCATTTAGAATCTTTCTAAAGTTTTCTTAACATGTGGTGTTTTCTCAGAGTACAGGTTTTATTTTGCAAACCTTTTATCATCTTAGATGCTTTTCTCTGAGGTCCCTCTGATCTGTCCATCTCCTGAGCACGCTGCTCCCAAACACAGGCACTCCAGCTGAGATCTAATGGGACTGGGATAATCGTGCTTATTTTACATACTTAGTGCTGTGACCTAAATAGCATTCACTTTTTATGTGACAGTGTTGTATTGTTAACTTGTATTTGGTGTATTATCCAGCCTGACACCCAGCTCTGTCTCTGTGATGCTCCTGTACAGAATCTATTCACAGGGAAAATCCTCCCGGCCTCCTTCACTTGAAACTCGAGTCTCCCAGCAAAGTCACTTGATCTCAGTGGGAGTTGCCAGATTAAGGCTGAACAAAGACCTCAGGATCTGGCTCCCTGCTGGTGCATTTGTTTGTTCCTTTCAGCCAAGACTATTTGTCATTTGTTTCTGTTGAATCATAGTACAAATTGATTTAATTATTCTGGTCCCTCCAGGTCTTTGACATCCTGCATAATGTTTAGGTGAGGGGTAAAGGCTTGCAGGGCTCTTCTCTCTAGTTCCTCGTACTTAATAAGCAATAATAGAGTGGCTGTATTTGTATTCTAAATGCATATTTGGATATGTTGAAGAGTCTATTAGTAGTCAAGCTTAGCTTCTTCACCATTAAAACTTGCTGGAAAGCCTGACTTTTCCAGGGAGGTGGGGAAAAAACATTCCAAAGAAAACAAGCAAAAAAATCCCTGTATCACAGAGATGTATTTCGGGGGGAGGGGGGAGAATCTCAAACCTCCCTTTGTGTTCTTAAAGAGTCTTTATGTTTGCATGTTTAGAAACAAAGGTATTCAGTGAAAGAGATTTGAAAGATTTGAAAAATAATTCCTTTGTGCTTCTATTTTTGAGTAAGATGACACACAGAATCGTGTTATATAAAAGCCATTTCCTCTCCATATTTACATGAAACCCACAAATATTTGAAGAGATGGTATTTCCTGCCATACATACGTGCACTGGTGAATCATGTATTGAGCTCATGATATTTAAATCAATTGCAAAATACTGGCATTATACAAAATCAATGTCTTAAAGATACTGAATTTTTCACTGATTTTATTTTTGTTTTGAGGTGCAATCAGTAGCTCTGTGTCTTTCCATCGAGCTGGTCACCTGTTCAAACAGAATCCCAGACTGGTTTGGGTTGGGAGGGACCTTAAAGCTCATCCAGTCCCACCCCCTGCCACGGGCAGAGACACCTTCCACCAGCCCAGGTTGCTCCAAGCCCCGTCCAACCTGGCCTTGGACACTCCCAGGGATGGGGCAGCCACAGCTGCTCTGGGCAACCTGTGCCAGGGCCTGCCCACCCTCACAGGGAGGAATTTCTTCCCACTATCCCATCTCACCCTGCCCTTTGGCAGTTTAAAACTCTTGCCCCTTGTCCTGTCACTACCTGGCCACTGCAATAGGCTGTGGGAGGAATAACTGTGTGTGAAATAAAATATGGAACTGTACCTTCCATAATGAAATGTCTGTTGAAATAATCTTTGGGCTGTTTAGGTGACAGAGGAGTCACCTAATGAATGGTTTATTACCTCCCTAAAAACAATTTCTTTTCTTATATGATACGAATCCCACAGCAGTGAGTTTGGGAGCCACAGTCTGTGTTTGTATGTTAAGGTACCCACCCTAAAACTTGGTGCAGAATTTCTGGCTGGAGGAAAGGGGGAATGACTGAGATGCCTTTGAAATGGGACCAATCCTCGGCTGTGCTGTCACTGAGAGCTGTGTAGTGACACCCTTGAAATGCATCTTTGAAAAGTAACATTTTTATTTCTTCATTGAGTTCATTGAGTGGAACACTGACCTGTTTGAAGAAGAGCTGTGTGGGTCTAGTGCTGGGACTGTTGTCCAAGTATCTCCTGTTGTAGCCAGTGCAGTATTAGGACAGAGGAACATCAATAATTTTATCAACTTTTCTTCCGTGAATGCACATGAATATGAAAGAAAAATGCTGACAATCTGAAGCTTATTCTGGAGTGTTCTTTTTTACTGCCCCTTTTTGTCCCTTCCTACAATTCATAATTAAAAGGGGAAAAAAAAGGAGGAGGCAGAGAAGGGAAAAAAAAAGAATGAAATCTTTCGAAGACTTTTGGCTCTAATTAGATTTCCATTAAGGTTTTATAAAATCTATTACACAAAGCCCCATAAGAAATGAGAGCACAATTCATGGAGATGATTAACAAAGTGGCTTAATGAACTTATCTTGAACCTCTCAGACCCACTGTGGAGTTCTCTCTACCCTGAAGTGATAGAAGGAAACGCATCCAGTGCGACGGTTCAGAGCAGGATGAGAAGTAAAACCGAGCTCAGATGGTCCTTGTTTGTACCTTTTCCAGACTGCACATCAACAAGCCATCCTCAACTGTCACTGGTTTGACAGCTGGAGCAGTGAAAAGCCCCATAAAGCCAGAATAAGACACTGGGATTTGTGCCAACTGAAGGCAGTTCTACCTTGGAAAGACTGGCTGGGGTTGTGGGATCGAAGAAGGAGCTGAGTCCTTATCTCTCATTTGCATTGGGAGGGAAGGGAAAGCAGCTGCTGGCCCTGCTTTGCTGTTTGTTTGCACTGCTGTAAATCCCAGTGTTGTAATCCTGGAGTGATCTGCTCAAGGGCTGCCAGCAAACACCCCAACCAAGATTAGAATGGCCAAAACAGAAGGTACTTCCAAAAATAACAAAAATTATGTCCGATGGGGAATTAAGAAATTGCTTTAGCTTTCACATCTGCAGGATGGTCAGAGGATAATTTCTAAAACTTTAAACTACTGTATGGTTTATGCAGTGATATATAGATATAGTTATGTTTTTAATTTTTGCCCTTTGTAAAACAGAATCTTGCCCTGTTCATGAAAGTGATGCTGCAAGAGGAGTGGTGTCCTGTCCTGTTTATCTGAATGGTGGAGGTTCCTTCACCATCCTGCCAGGAAGCCTTTGCCTTCCATCCCCTCCCAGGGGATACACAGTCATATCCATGTGTGCTCTGCCTGGGCTGCCACAGGCAGGTGTGATGATCCTGCAGTGGCACTGGGCAGGGGACATTCTGTCCCCCTGGCTCAGAATCAAGCAGGGCTAAGCAGGGGTACAGCTTAAAATCCACTGGGACAGACTACTGTTCTGGCCTCAGAGCCTTGCCCCTGTTCTCCCTTCTCCCTCGTACTGTCACTCCCTTGCACTGCTGCTGATAATGGGATTGGTGTTGTTGCACATTAAGATGGATCAGGGAGGTGCTGAGGAGTTTATTTTCTGCCAAGTCATTCCTTAACCTGGATCTCTGGGTGGCTGTGCTGTTTGCACCAGCACAGCCCCAGAGCAGTGAGGGAAACAAGTGTGTGATGAGGAGAGCCCGAGCCCTGGCAGCTGTCTGCTAGAACTGCTGCTGAGAGCTCCGTTTCACTGAGTTATTTCCCAACAATTAACATTCAGCTATTTTCCCTTACTGGGAGGCACTAAACACCATAACCCCTCTTCTTGGCTCTGTTGAGCTCCTAATTCAGCTGCTGCTTGGGGTTGTCTGCTGTGTCCTTCTCCCACCCATCTGTGCAGTGCCTGAGCAGCAGCTCCCGTGCCATCCCCCAACCCGCCCCGTGGGAGGGAATTCAGTGGAGGGAAGCAGCTCCCTGTGGAATTGTGTGTCCCCACACGTGTTTGCAGAATGGGAATCAAAGTTTGTCCTCATCACTGTTGTCTCCTGCCAAGCTCAGAGCATCTCCTCCTCAGTCCTTTAAGGGGGTTTCAAATGCCTCTAAGAAGCAGAAGTTCTGGAAACCAAAGTTTGGAAATGGTAGGTAGAGAGGTATCTTGGATTTCACCTGAACTTCCACGAAGCCCCAGGCTCAGTGGTGAGAGGATTCTCTAACTAATGATGAGGTTCTACTCCATAAAGCAAGACACTCAATTGCTTTATAGGAAATGTTATTATTTCACTTTAATGCTTTCTGTTTGTGAGGGTGTTTGTAATCTACCATTTTAAGTTGGCTGAGCATTATGGAAGGGAGGGATACACTGTCACAGCTCATTCCCAAATCCAAGGCTCTGTCTGCAGAACTGTTTTCTGGAAGTGTCCAAGGAATGACTGGATGTGGCACTCAGTGCTCTGGGCTGGGTGACAAGGTGGGAATGGAGCAAAGGCTGGACTCCATGACCTTGGAGATCGTGTCCAGCCTCAGTGATCCTGTGAGGGTTGTGTCTCTGCACAGCAGCAGCTCCTTGGGGCTCTGCCTCTTTACTCCCAGTCCTGGAGCTGCTGGACTGACCCAGTGTCTGTCAACACGACCTGTCCCAGCTTCATTTGGGCATTTTGCTCCAGAGTGCTCATCTCAAAATAAACCTGGTACCTGGAGCTGTGGGACCTCCTCCCTTTTGCCAGCATTTATCTGCAGAACGCAGGGGCATTTAAATAATGTACAGCACCTTGTCTCTGATCAGAGTTGTAGGAGATAAGCTTGAATAAAGGTATTTTGCTGACTCTAAATACATATTAGGAAAAGCCTTTTATCTCCCTAATATCAAGGTCAAAAAACTGCTTTGCAGCCTTACAGGTTTTTTAAAAGTTGGGTCTCAAAGGTTAAAAATTAGAAAAATCTCAGCTTGCCCTTGTAACCTTGAGTCGCTTCCTTGTGCACACACGGTGCAATAGCTATTTTACAATTATTTTAATTGCAGAATAACAATCCCAGGTTCAAACTTTGCACTTCATAAAGGTTAAGGAATTGCACCTGAGGGCCACAACTGCGTCACGTCGGGACGTTCTTAAATGTGTCCCTGCTGGAAGCAAATCTGCCTCCCTGCTAAAAGGATAATTTGTTAGTCAAATAAACTGGGACTGTCCTCCTTGTGCCATCCCTGCTTGGCCTCACAGTAAAATTAAATGTATATCCAGAAAAGTCCCTTAAGGTTGTGTTCATTTTACTTTTAACTCCATATTAAAGTTTTCTGCAGCTCATTATTTATTTATTAAGGGGAAGGATGAGGCTTAATTACTGGAAAGGGGAACAATGCAGAGCTGCAGTTGTGTGCTGTTATCGCAGTTATTTCTCTACTGCAGGGCCCTGCAGCTCTCAAAATTATGGTACAAAAGTAACCCTGTTCCCATAAGGAATTGTGCATCTTATTTTTGAGGATCAAGAAAAAGTTGGTAAAATTCCTGGCTGTGTGTTCATTTGTCTTGAACAAACTGTCCTGAGCACTGGAGAAGTCGGTAATTTTGAATACAGGCTTTGTGTATGCAAAGACTGTCAGGAACACTGGAGTAAAGAGACTCGTGTTTTCACTGCAATCAGCCCCAAAATCCTTCATGAATTCTGTAGGACAAGGATTTGGCCAGTATTTTCTCATCTGCAGACACAGATATACCAGGACTGGACTGATAAAACTCAAATGTATATTTACTGATGAGATTTTAATTTTGATAGGAGGACATGGAAATCATCATTTAATACTTGCGACTTTCTGACATTCCATACCTTGACACTGAACATTGTAGATGATAATTCTGAACATCAGGGAGCAGATATTTCTTTGGGAAAAAACCCTAAAAATTGTGCCAGCAGATGCAGTCAGGTGTGTAAATGCACACACAATATAGTGCAGGCTTGTTTATTCAGGGGGTTGCTGGGTTTTTTTTGGTGTGTGGACCTGGATGGTATGCATTTGTGTTTTACTTAATCACAATATTTTACCCAGTCACAATTTTTAATGTTGTTGTCTCTATTGATCTCTAGTCAGCGAATTGTTCTTCAGCAATAACCAGGTCTTTGGAACAGTTCTCAGAGGAGATGCACATGAAATTCTATTGCCTGTTTGGTGCTGTTTACTTGAAAGTACTTACTAATTAAAACCAAAACAGGTTGGGATAACTCTGGTATTGGCTGTTGGGCTTTTTAAGCAGGGTAGTTGAATGATCCGTCTCAGATCTATTTTGACACAACTCCATCTCATTGCTCTTACACAACAACATTAAATGATTTTCTCATTTTTTCCCCAACATCTGTGAATGGAATTATTTTTGGGGATGTTTCCAGCTTAATGTATTCAATCTCTATCTGTATGGTTGTTTCTTTCTTCATTCATAAATAGTAGTAAAATTCAAGTAAATGGAGTAAGGTACTGCAACATGAGTAAGTTCTGCTGGTGGAAATACTGCCTGGCAGTTTAACAGGGTTGATTGCACAGGACACATAGGAAAAGCTTTTCTTCTAATTCTACTCCTGTCACCGCTGAGGCCCGGGTTCGATTCCTGGTCAGGGCCACTCCCCGGGCAGATGGAGCCCGTTAGCCCTGTAAGGCAATCCAT
>JAYRBT010000021.1:893952-910599 GCA_036023395.1 Myiotriccus ornatus | reverse complement strand
CGCACACTGTAACTCACCTAAAAAATCCAATGCGCAGGCTGGAAGGTGTAAAGACCTTCCCCGGTTCTTCGTTCGAGAAGTCTGGCCATTATTATTATAACTCCTAACTTTGCTTTCCCCTGAGGGGCAGTTGTGGATGTATGAACACTGTGAGACACTGGGAACCATCCCATCCCCACCCTGCAGCCTTGGCTCTGAGCAGCGTCAGGTGACACACAGCTTCAAATCCTCTCAGTGAAACACAGGTGTCATTGCATCAGCTGCTGGCCCAAACCACAGGGGACATTTTACGTGGGTTTATTTTATTTTATGTTTTAAATCTGTTGTATTTGACTTTGCATCTTAATGGCATTAGCTATTAACATCTCTTCAGTTTTGTAAAAGAGAGCTGAAGAGTGCCTTTTTTTCTTTTATTAAAGATTGATTAATCCCTGACATTTTGGCTTTGGTGTCATGAGGTTCTTAACTTGACAAGGAGTGAGCAAAGACATCGGTTTCCCTATTCTCCCCTCCCTCACCTATATATTCTCAGCCTACAAACCCCACTTTGATTAATCTATCTACAGTTTCCAAGGCTCTCTGTAGAGCCAGTACTGGTTAACATACTTTTTTGGCAGTCCTTTTTGGCATGAATTCTATGACTTGAATGCTGAAAGAAGAGAGAGGGAGAAAGAAAGAGGGATCATCTGAGTTGGATTCATAAATGTAGATGCCAAAACTCTCATCAACTTCAGTGTTGCAACATCAGTCATCAGAGGTTATATCCAAGAAATGTCTTAGATTTCCTTCCAATAGGGAATCGTCCCCTGTGCCTTTTCTCTAAAATTCCATTCCAGACTGTCCCATTCTCCATAACAGACCCAAAAGAAGGACAGTGAAAGAATGTTGCCCAACAACAAATCTTCAGTGATGAGAAGATGATGCTGAAAAACCTTTTGATGTTTTGCACTCCTCAGATTCCTCTTTTGTTTTCCATTTTGTTGGGTAACAATTAGCAAGGGTATTTCTTGCATTCTATACAAATGACTCTATGTGAACAACTTATTGACTGGATTCCTTTGTACATACAATATCCATCAGCATACTGTTGTCTGTTGTAGTTAATTTTCACACATTATACAAGCTGATCAAACCCTCTTCTTTATACATTTTATATATTGACAGAGAAAATGTCCTTTTTTGTATGCATTATATTTCATATTGAAACATTTTATTCTTATTTTATGAAGAAATTTGGTGGGTGAGTGGGTGGGATTGTTTTATAATCATGATATGATGCCCCAAATCTATCTTTGCATGAATGCCTTTGATTTCAGGACTGTAGATTCTGAAGTGGATGTTATTGAACTTACTTATATGGCCTGATCTCTGTTCCCCCCCTAGAAAACTTGTATTTGCTCCCAAAACCAAGAACACCTGCTCATCTCAGTTGTGAGAAGGAAGACAGAAGCAAAACAGAAGGGGAAACCACCTCAGCTCCTTAATTTATTATTAACTAATTATTTTACATATCAATTTTGAAATGGCATTTTCTTTGGGACCCTACTATTAAAAATTGGTTTATTTTTTTCTGAAAGCAACTCAAATTACTGAGTTTCAGACTTGCAAACTAAAAGAATATTTCATAGTGATTTATGTGCTGCACCCTCCCAGTAAATATACATTACTTTTGAAGGTAAAATGAATAATTTGTGGTTCTAAATAGAGACAAAGTTTAGTGTTTAAAGAATCTTCGTGATTTTTTAAGCCCTTTTGTTGGGGAAGTTTTTTCAAAACTTGAGGAAAGGATAAGAGGAGCATTTTAAACAGCTTTTTTAATTAGGTTTCTGAGTTATCATCTTATTTCAACAAATACATGTTAGACAATGGTAGAGAATGGACCAAGGAATGCAAGTGTCTAAAGTTGTCCTGTGTTCAGCTTTCCCCCTGCCTGATTCTGGAATCACTCAACCTCTGGTGATTTTTTTTTCAGCCTTTTTGAAGAGTTTCAAATTCATCAGCAGCAGAAAATGGCATCTGAGCAGCTTGTGTGCTTCAGGTGGTTGTGAAATTAGATAATGTCTGAATAAAGAATATCTTGTAATCTAATGAAACCCAGAAGTTCCTTTAGGTACAAATGGCAGTAAAATTGTTGGTTTAACATAAGGATAGATTAAGATGTGGAAGAGGCTCTGCTTCAAGTTTATCAGCTTATCAGTGAACGTGGCTGGGAGTGTGTGGGTGTGGATGGGGGTCCCATTGTTGCACTAGTTGAGAGACTGAAGTCCTTCCATAGAGAGCAGCATCTGTCATGTAAGGCTGGGAGATGTTCTGTCTCTGTGAAAGCTGATCCAGTGCACTCAGGTGTTCTGTCAGCTGGGCTGGGATGTCCTTCCAGGTGTATCCCAGCCAGGGCACACTGAGATTCAGGGTCAGATATGCAAGAGAAGCACAAAGCCAGCAGGAGTCTGTGAGTGGACATCCCTTCTGGCATATGCACAAGGTGTAATTTATTATTCCTTTTCATGTCCATCACATTTCATGTTCATTCCAGGTAATTGGCAGCTGGAAAGGACCCACTCCCGAGCAGTCTGCAGAGCAACCTCTGAAAGCTCTCAAGAGGCAAAAAGCCCTTCTGAAGTGAGAGGTGCCCCTGTGACTCTTTCAAGTGAGGCACCATTGTCCTTAAATCCCCAAAGGTTTGGGTCCATTCAGAGCTGTCAGGGAAGGGGTTTTGTTCAGCTGTGTCTCTGCAGGGCTGTGCTGGACAAACAGGAGGAGCAGCTCAGCAAGGCATGGCTCGGGGCGAGGTCACACTTGTCATAGAATCACAGAATCAGCTGGGCTGGAAAAGACCTCTGAGATCATCAAGTCCAACCCTTGATCCAACCCCGCCGTGGTTCCCAGCCCACGGCACTGAGGCCACATCCAGCCTGTCTTTAAACACCTCCAGGGATGGTGATTCTACCCCTCCCTGGGCAGCCCATTCCAAAGGCTGAGCACTCTCTCTGGAAAGAATTTCTTCCTCATATCCAACCCAAACCTCCCCTGGCACAGCTGAACACCGAGCCCTCTTGTCCTACTGCTGGTTCCTGGGAGAAGAGACCAACCCCTTCTGGCTCCCCCTCCTGTCAGGAGTTGCAGAGAGTGCTGAGTCTCCCCTGAGCCTCCTCCTCTCCAGGCTGAGCCCCCCCAGCTCCCTCAGCCTCCTCACAGAACCTGTACTCGAGTCTTGCTGCTCCATCTCCTGGAGAGGAGATTTAGGCTGTGCTGTAGGAGGGGTTTGTGCTCTGGCCCTTCTCCTTCCAGCCAAGTGGGTGGGAGCAGGAGCCATAAAAATCCTGCCTGTAGTGAGGTCCTGGAGGCTCCGGGGTCCTGGTGCCTTACAAGATCTTTGATTTAACTCCTCCAGGGAGTGCATGTGGTGTTTGGGGATGGGGAAGGATACTTTCCTAAAGGTGTTGTTTTATTTTAAAGGTGACTTCCTAGGCTTAGTTCAGACATGTGCAAACTGAAATCTGAGAGGTGTGGATGTTGTATTTCAATACAGTAAAGGCAGAAACGTTTGTTCTATGGATCTGAAAAACTGTGGTTAGCTTTGCCATTGAACTGCCCTTTCTGTGTGGAATCAAGTTTCAATACTCTCTTTTTTTGGGGAACTGAAAAACAAGCTGGTTGTTTTGTTTAAAAATACAGAAATTAATAATTGTGTCAGGAGTTTTTTGAGATCCAGTTTCTGGCTTCCATTAATCTCAAACCCACACCGTCCCCAGTTGTGTTCCTGACTGTCTCCCTGTAGAAATGAACTGCAATTTTAGAATAAGATATTTCTGAGAAAAATGCATGCAGATACATTTATTGTGGTGGTGATTCTTCTGTTGTTCTGTAGTTCTGTTTTGTTCAGTTTTGTTATAAGGATTTCATTCTCTAGAAGGTTGGGAGGGAATTCAGAGCCTGAGCTCCTGCTTTGCCATATCCCTCGACTGCATCTAAACACCCCTGGTGTTCTCTGTTCTCTCCAGTATCTGTTCAGTGTCAGCTGGGTTTGACTTCCAGCCTTGCCGAAGCAGGAATCTGAGTTTGGAGCCCGAGAGCAGCAGCTGCACTACACCAGCTTTCTCTTGAAAGTGCTTATTTGTGTTTGGGATGCTTCTGAGATGGAGATGCTGCAATGTATTTATGCTTGGTTTAAAAAAAAAACCCTCCAAACCCCTACAATAAAACAAGCCAGCTTTAAAACTTCAGCTAATCATTAGTGTGAGAAACTCAGGGAATTCAGTACTGCTGTTTACAGGGGATTTGCTCAGTGTGTAGGTCCCCAGTGACATTTGGGCAGTTGCTACATTTTGGTGTCAGATTTGGGGTATGCAGACTGTTCCCCATCAGGAAGGACATGATGAAGGTGCCTCCTCCCCAGTCCTGCCTGGTGTTTATTGCCCTATAAATAGAGTTAGTGTTTGGCTATTAACTTCATGTGTTAGATTTCTGCTCCAAAGAAATGCCAGTGACATTAACCTGA
The DNA here is from genome assembly GCA_036023395.1 of Myiotriccus ornatus. Classification (NCBI taxonomy): domain Eukaryota; kingdom Metazoa; phylum Chordata; class Aves; order Passeriformes; family Tyrannidae; genus Myiotriccus; species Myiotriccus ornatus. Next base: position 906,101 of record JAYRBT010000021.1, on the reverse strand, counting down.
TAAATAACCAGATGTTGCTCGTGATATTTCAAAAAATACGAAGGAACAAATTGAAACGTGTGGAGTTAGATTTGCTAAACCTGAGAGTTTTCTAATGGTGGCTTAAACCTGAGAGACACAACTCCAATCAGCCCTGGGGTTGATTCCTAAGATGGTGCTAATGATTGTGTCAGCTTAGTAACAAAAAAAAAGTCAACCACACTTTAATACTTCCTTCAGCTGTCTCTTGCTCTAAACCAGAAAACTAATTATAAGAATATTCTCGTGCTTTAATTGTGACTATGGATGACTGATGGCAAACATGTAATTAACTGATGCAGAAGTTGACATAAGACAGTTGGCACCAATTTTTTTATACATTATTATATGAAGACATGTAGTGAAGCAATTAGTCCTTCATTAGTCCGAAGTTATTTCAAAAGCTTTGAAATACTTGTGTGGTTAATTTTTAATCATCAAGGAAATGTATCTTCTAATGGTGTTAACTTCAGGGACTTAAATTAAATGCACTCCCAAGAGACTCATTTCAGTAAGATAAATGGCCTCCACAGCTGCCGGGCCACGGAAGCTTTGCAGGAGCTTTTGGGGCTCAGCAGGGAGGAGGCTCAGAAAGATTTTCCTAATTTTTTCCCTTTTTTGTGACTGTGTAGGGCTGTCTCAGAGGTGCTGTGTTGGTGCACACGTGGAGAGGAGCTGTCCACACCCATCCCCTCTGCTTTTACAGGGCCACCTGCGCTGACACTTTGACTTCTTAGGCTCTGGAGCCAAGAGCTGCCAGCCAGGCTTGTTCCATGTTCCATGTTCTTGGGTGTTGCACCTCTGCTCTGCCTTTCATGGTTACAAATGGGCTGAAATGTAAGCTGGGTGAGGATTGGCAGCTGCTGAGCCAGGGACAGGCAATTGTGCTCAGGATTCCTTTGGGACTTTTATGTCTTCAATTTGTTTTCCTGTTCTAAGCTGGTTTTGTGATGAAGTTTAATGTCTCTCCATCTTGAAGATTTTTTTTTTAAGGAATTCCTGAAAAGATTATCTCATTTGGCTCTCACTGGCAGTTTGTCACCTCCTTTCCTCTTCAGGACCTTCTCTGAGCTGGCAATAATAAACAGAATAGATGTGCATTGCAATGTGTTGTGTGGAGGGTCCTCCTTCTGTGCAAAATCTGTATTAAAACCCCTTTATAACATACAAGTGTGTTGTGAAATGATGGATGGCATCTATAAAAGAGACAGACAGCAGGAGACTGAGTTATCAAAGGTTGGACGGGGCTTGCAGCAACCCGGGATAGTGGGAGGTGTCCCTGCCCATGGCAGGGGGTGGCACTGGATGAGCTTTAAGGTCCCTTCCAACCCAAACCAGTCTGGGATTCCGTGAAATAAAACCACACAGTAAAAAGAACCTGTTGTGTAAAAGCTGGAGAACTCAGGGAAAAACACTTTACAAATGTAGATGTCCCATAAAACATTTTGTTCATAAATTTCAACGGATTTCTGATTAAGTAATGAAAACATATTCTGGAATAAGACCAATCCTGCTGATCTGAACACGTCTGGAGTCTGCATGGAATGGTTTTTTTCGTGTATGTACTACAAGCATTAAGGCTGATTTAGGTCATCAGATAATATAAATTTAAATAGTGAAAAATTATAGAACACCTGGACCTTTGAAACAGGCATCATACCCTTCTTTTTATTTATTTCCCTAATAATAATTTATAATAGAACTTTCGTTATTGTTTATCTAATGCTGCCAGGAGAAGAGTATTTCCTCACATGATGTTTCAAGATGTACCTTTTCCCACCAATTTTCCTAAAACACATTTTTTGGTGTGCTGAAATGAGCCGTGCCACCTTATATTCTTTCATCTGGGTGTCAATTAGCCATTGGTGTCATAAGATCACTCTGCCCCAGAGATGTGATAATGCAGCATTCAGGTATTCAGAGGCAGACTCTGAGAAGATGCTTTTGGTAGGAATGGGCTTTCAAGTCCTTTTGTTAGACAGAAATTAAACTTCTCTGTGGAGCTGGCTGCACTCAACACCTGGGAACAGAGCTAGATAATTGTATTTCCTGATGCATTCGTATCTCTAGGACACACCCTCACACTTGGTGGAAGGGGAATGAGGAAAAAAAGGAGTCATATTGGCCATGTTTTAAGCTGCACAAGATTTCCTTCCTCTGTGGAATTTTCTACTCTGAAGCAGATGACATGTCCTGAGATGCACTGGGAGGAGTGGAGGCTGAGGATGTTCATGGGGGATTGGAGACTCAAAGGAGGAGAATCTTATTAGGCTTTTTAGTTTCCAAACGCTTTCCATACACTTTAAAAAAGTTTTGGAACAAATTTAGGAGCAGTTCTACTGGTATCAAGTGGTTAGCTTATTTGAGGTTGAATGGCAAATAGTCGTGCAGAGAAGTGGAATCCGTGTGAAAATGAGTTAGCAGGAAAACAGACCTTAGGGAGCACTATATATATTTAAAAAAATCCAAACAAACAAAGAAACCCCTGAACCCCCAGAAGAGTCAGAAGAGTGGCTTTGCTTATTTGTGCTTTGAAGTCTCCAGGAGTTCAGTGTACTCAGCCCTTAGAAGACCAAATCCTATTGGTGTGGGAGAGCAAACTTTCAGTCTTCAGGCTCGTGGCTGTTACAGGATGAGCTGCTGGCTGTGAAACACTGCTGGGGAAGCCCCCACAGGCCTCTGCCTCTGCATGAGTGTTAAATGAGAATTTTGGGAGGAAAATGATCTTTTAATTTTCTTTTTATTTTTCCCCCCTCCTCCTATTGTCCTGGCCATCTGCATCCCCCAACCAGAGGGGAGGGAAAATGCACCACTGAGCACTTAGAGTGTGTTGATGAGTCTAGGAGAGCCTTTAACAGGGATAGCTTTTTTTTTTTCAGAGAAAAGTAGTGAAGTTGTTTATTAGTTTCAAAGGGAACTTACTTTGCTCTGAAAAAAATGAGTGGTGCCAGTCAGTCCTGTGCCTGTCATGTGCCATAACTCAGTGTGTTCACCCACTGAGGGGAAGGATAAAGCAGAAAACTCAAGGTGAACAGTGTACTGAGAGCAGATCAAGGAGCAAACACTGGGCTGGGGGCAGGGGACAGGTCTGCATGGTCTCTGCTCTTGGTTGCTCAGGTCCAACTCTGGAGGGTGCAAATGGGCTTCCAGTTACCCCCAGGGACATGTGAGTGCAGAACAGGGTTGTGTGGGAGGAACGGGGCAGCAGTAAAAGCAGAGCTGCATCAGGTGTCCAAATGGATCCAGCTGCTGACAGGTTTGTTTGCAGTGTGCAAATATCTAAAACTTGTTCCCATCTAAAACTCAAGTAAGTCCATAGAGATGAGATAAATAATTCTGGAAAACTGATGGTCAGTGCCTACAATTTTTAATTTATCAGCAGGTGGAGAAAAGGAAGAATGCTGGATGTCTGCCCCTCAGATGACACACAAGGTTACTGATGACACAGGCATTATTTTCCTCATGTTAATAACTAACATGCCAATGTTGAGTGTTGTATTTCATAAGATATTTTAAGCATTACAGACTTGATGTTATGGAAATGGAAAAACGTCAGTCATGCTGGTATTAGACCAGGAGAGAAGAATGATAAGTGATATTACGTGACAAACTCAGTACTTAACACCAAATACTGAAGGTTGTTCCATTTTCAGTGTTTTTACTCTGAATATTTAAAAACCTATTCTTTAAAATCAGAAATAAACGAGTAGCAGTTGTCTTTCCTCTCCAGCCTTTAATCCTGCCCTAGGTAAGGTCACTGCAAAGTGTTAAAGAGGAATGGAGTGTGCAAATTCAGCACTGTGAATTTTCTCTTTTGATCCTCTACATTGAATTTCTGGGCTGTGTTTGTGCTGGGAAGGATTCATGGAAGTTTTTGACTTGTAGCACTGACTGAATGTCACAAATACAGACCAGGGTCCAGCCTGGCCATGGTGATGAACATCTGGAACAATGTCAAGTCTGAGAGGGTTGGGCACCTTATTTGAGCAGAAACCTCAGTAATATTGTTGGATGCTGAATGGAGGCTCAAGGGTTTTTTTAAAAAAATTTTTTTTTAAATAGTTTTTTTATAGTTGGGAAAAAAAAATCTTAATTTTGGATTAGCTGGTTATTTTAAAAGTGGGGTGTTTAATTCTATTCTATTCTATAAGGATAATTTTAGTACTAGCCATGCTGGGCTGTATTAGTACTTGTAACAATAATTTGGTGAATAATTTCTTTAACAGAAAAATAGACATTCCTCTCTGTTGGAAATTACGTATTTTTCTTTTCTTTTTCAAACATAATTTGTAGCTGGACTTTCCTGCTTTTCTCTTCAAATGGGGAATTTTTCACTTGTAGTGACAAAAACACTTTTGCTGGAATGAAGAATTAATTAGAGACTCAGTTAATGGTCATTTATTGGAATGACCAATAGACTCCTGCAGAACTGAATATGAAGCCCATGTTACTGAACTCTAATGTCCTCTGAGGGCATCCTGTGCTCATTTTGGCTTGGTATTTATAAAATTACCTGGGAATAAATTCAGTTCTTCACCGTGATGATTAAAACTCAGATTTACCAAAACTTTAAAAATGATGGAAGTTTTTTCCTTGATGTTGAGGAACAGAAACTACTGAAATATCTGGGGTTGGAAGGAGAGCAGAGAAAGCTCCCACTGAACTACTGGAACAGATTGAAGTGAGGCTCATACCTAAATCACCCTCCACCTTTGTGCCCTCTCAAAAGAGGTCCTTTCTTCCCCTTATTTTGGGTCACTAAATCTCGCTAGTTTTCTCTTTTGCCTTTCCTGACAGGCTTCCATGAAGTTTCCACTTCTCTGTGACCATGGAAGGGGGGTTGGAATGAGATGCTCTTTAAGGTCCCTCCCAATCTAAACCATTCCATGGTTCTACTCTAGGTGTACAAATCAATAATGCTGGTGGCAACCACTGTATTTGTACCATATATATAGATAATAAAAATAACTCATTGGGTTTTTTACACCATCAGAATTTCATTCCTTATTTTTTTGATGATTGAAGGTGGAATAATTTTCAATAAACCTCATGTCCTACTGAAACTGGGTCCATGTGAAGGGCTTCCATAATGCCTTTCCATAATGCAGTTCTTTATTTCTCTGGTTTTGCTGTTGGCTTTGCCACCTAGATGAAGGTATGAGGGGATCTGGGAATGTGCTCATAATTCACTTTTAAATTTCTGTTCTCTGTAGAAACACGTGGACCTTGCTGGAAGTGGAGCAGTGTGGGCAGGCTCAAAGAGTGCAGTCCACACCATGAGTGTATCAGAAAACCGTACTGGCTTGCAAAAGGCCCAGGGAGATCAGTTAAAAATTGATTACAAATTAGCAGCAGGCACAGCAGCCAAGGCTGGAGTGAAGTGTGTGATTTGTTTAAGTTTACCTAATCATAATTTAATTTTTTACTGTTAATACTTAATGCTAAACCAGTTGCCTAAGATAATGAATTCCCAGTGTTTTGAAGATTCCAAGAGAATAACTGATAGAAACAGGCAGAGGAAAACATGATTGTGCTCTACTACACAGTCCAGGCTTTAAAACAGAATTCTCACACGCAAGATGTTAATAATTAAAATTAAAAAGCTGCTTTGTCTTCAAATAGAATCTCAAGAGTTCAGAAAAAAAATAAATATTTTGTTACCAAATCCATTTTCTAGTTTTTATTTACCTTTGTTACTCTGCTTCAGAGATTTCCTTGAAGCTCACTTGGCTGCTGGAGCACAGAGGTACAGCTCATGTTTATGTTTCTATGCATTTGACTTTCTTTTTCCACAAGCCAAAATATTTTACTAATAAGATTTTTCTCTTCTTGCCACCTGTGGTGTGTCCCCAGGAGAATGCCAAAGGATGAGTCTAAGGAGACCAGCACTGTTCTGTAAATAGAAAAGGCAAAACAGACCGTAGGAGGTTCTGTTCTATCTTCAAAAATAAACAAACATGATGGAGGCAGGAATTGATGTCTTACAGAACATTGCTGTGGAATATGGGTTTTCCCTCCTGGTTTTAAAAATCTAAGATTTTAATTTACAGCCCTTGTGATAATTTCAGCTCTGTGCTGAGACAAAGCCCTGAAATTCTGACAGGAAGGATATGTCTTTGTCCAAAGATATTTGAAGAACAGTGAAGGACCAAGAAAAGAAGAAATCCCCAAATTAGCAATTCTTAGTAATGTACATTCTTCAGTATTAATTCCCTGGGAATCAGAAGTAAGATTAGCATCAGCTGTTACTTCCGGCTTGCCAGTAACCCAGCTTTCAGCTCAATTAATTCACCAATACTGAGTGTTCAGAGCTTTTCCACGTGTACCTGTGGCCTATTAAATGTAGAATTGAAAGCACGTGAGTAGTAACATAACAATTATTTTCAATTATTACCCATATCCATCACATGAGAAGGCTTTTTCTGGTAAGGCTGTGAATCATGAGACATCAGTGGAGAAGACACCTGCTGCCTGCATGGTGTTTGGATATGTCACAGGGATTTCTGTTCCACATTGAGTTGCTTCCATGGATTGGTGCCAAACTTTGAAATTCACGTTCAGTATTTGCAAACAGCATCGCAGAGTTTTCCATCATTTATATTTCCGGTGGCAAAAATAACTTGGAAGAAACGGGTGATGGTTTAATTGCTTTATTAAGAGAGGACCTGGCTTGCTTTGTGAAAGACTTGTGCACAGGTATGTCTGCTGAGCATACAGAGAATATACCTATTGATAAAGTTATACCAGTGTTCACCATTAGGACTTTTGACCTGTATTCCTGTAGCTACTTAAATATTTGCTGTGTAATACCATAAATAACTCTATTTCACTGGCCTGACTGAGCTGTTTGAGTTCCAGCTTCACTTTGGCAGAGCTGTTCTCATCCACTCGGACGAGTGGGAGCGTGTTCAAGGAGAGTTGAACTCAGCACACAAGGTGTCTTTCATGTCAGCATTCATGGGCTTGGGGTTTTTTTGTTATCAGGAAAGGCTGCTCTGAATTAGGACTTGAATTATGCACAACTCTAGGTGTCTAAGAAGAAGAAAACACCTTCTAGTTGGTAATCAAGGGAATATGAACTTAATCTTTTCAATTCAACGTGACTGAGGAAAGGAAGGATGGCCAGGGATGGCAAGAAGATAGAAGACTTGTAGCTGTGTCTTCAGTGTGCTGCAGAGTTGGGGTGTAAAGGTGTTTGACTTGCAAAGAGCCAGGAATTGGTCTGTTTTCCTCTGAAGCCAAGAGAAAGCACCATTCAAATCCTGCATCAGATGTCTTGGCTCTAAACCAGAGACTGAGGGCATGAGGTGTCACCTCAGGTGTCCTACTCAGGGCACATCTTGCTCTGCTCAACTTCATGGTGGCTGAAACATCCATATTGTAGTTTGATACTAATATGAGGAAAAGAGCAGGGGAGGGAGACATATTCTAAAATAATGAAAGTTGTCAAAACTTACTCCAATGGATGGATTCAATTTTCACCCCTCTCTTCCTTGGCATGCAGACCTGGTTTGGGCTGGACTGAGTTTGTAGTGCAGTTATTGACAGAGACATTTTTATCAAGAATGAACAAATCAAGCTGCAGTTGGTGAACGTGTGTTAAGTCATCCTAGTGATGACATCAGAAGTTTGCATTGTGCCAATATACATGGAAAATGTGGAATCTGTTTATGGAGTAATGCAGAAATAATGTGGATTAGTCTCTATAACAACACCAGGCCCAGACCAGGACATTTCACTGCAGTGCTGTGAGTGCTGGGGGAGGAGAACCATGTCCTGCAAAAATGTAAGTGAGAGAGCAAAGGGAAGGTGAGAAGCAAGTGCTTAAATGTGGATTCTTTTGTAGGTTATAGCTCATTTATCTTGAATAGTCTGTTGGCCCTAAATGTCTGGAATAATGTCGTTACATGGGAATTCCCTGGGGAAATGGAAACTGTTCAGTACAAAGGACCTTGGTGTTTGGGAGTGTTGGGCTTTGCCTCTTTTTTTTCCTTGGCATGATAATTAACTGAATGCTAAACTGGGTAGAAGGCTGGTTTCTTCATTCTTCACACTGATAAAACATCTAAAGTTGAAAACTTGTCTAAATATGAGAAATTTAGGTGTTCATTTAGATTGTTTTTGGTTTTGTGGTTTGAATGATGTATTAGTGATTGCCATGATGTGGATTCTCTCATTCTGTGGTGCAGTGTATCACTTGTTTTTATACTGACTGAAAAAAATACAGCTAAATTAGGGAGTCTTTAATCTTCAGTAATTGAATTATGAATTGATTTCACAACGAAAGATTAAGATGTGTAGATGTCTTCTAGAATAGCTTGATAATGAATATCCGAATACTTAACAGTAAGAGCACATTGGGCTTTTTTCTTGGAAAGAAAAGAAAAAGGTATAGGGTACTGTAAAAGAAAAATTAAATTAGTGTATTCTTTTCACTCTGAGGCAATTTCAAGAATAGTATAATGACTAAGAGTATTAAACATACTTAAACTCATAGACAGAGGTATGGCAAATGAATAAGATTTCATTTGTTCTATGGAGTTGTGCTAAGTGAACAAAAGCCTCAGTGAGCCAAGTTCTATTGAGATTAAAATAGATCTGAGTGGAAAAGAATAAAGTGAGATTGCGTGTTGTAGAGCTACATGACAGTGTTTCCATTCCTAAGCTGCTTCTCCCTGTATTTTAGGGTTTCATTGTTCCCCTTGGCTTTCCCAGTCCCCAATACCCCTGCACGTCCCACGAAAGCTTTTCTTTAAGAAAAATAATCTGAGTACTTTGCGTGTCGTTGAGTTTTAAAAGCACACAGTGAAGTGGAACACCTGCCCACGTTTACCTGCCTCACGTCAGGCACTGATTTATTACGGTAGTGCCTCTCTGCTGTGGTGAGAAAAGATCCCAAAACCCAAGGCCAGGCTCTTGTAACACATAGTGGTGAATATCAGAGTGAAACCCGTGGGGCAGAGGACAGTCTCCTGCAGCCTGCCCTTGTGAGGAATGGCTGGGAGGGCTGAGCAAAGCCAGGGAAGGATTTCTAGACAAAACTTAAGATGTGAGAGCTGGAGGGAGTGACAAGAAGGATTTCCCTCTGTGCAGCAGGATTGGGAATCAAAACAGAGGGTTATTTTTCCAGGCATGTCTCAAATAATTTGGGTCAAAATCCCCCTTGGTGTAAGGCCGTGAGACTGCAGAGGAGTTACCCTGGGTTAAACTTGTCCTCAGTACGTTTTAGGCAAGGGAAGAATTCTAGCTTTGAAGAAAGCAAGCCAGACAGATTTATTCTCTTTTAAGTGTCTCCTCCTACACTGTTGTACCCTTTTCTCTGCGTTAAAAGTTTTTACCAGGAAGCCCCTGGTTTTGACAGCCATCTGTCAGCCCTGGGAGATGAAAGAGCACAATTGCTGAGGGCTGAGCTGAGAGCTCTGGAGAAAGCCTGAGAACTGTCCACTTTTAAGCTGACCTACATTTAATTATAGGGTTAGAGCTTTTAAGTGGGCACGGGGATTTGAGACTGGATGAAGCTGCAGTTCCTGTAATAGGCTGGAGAACGTGGGCATCGTGAACTCCTGTTTATTCAGAATTGATGTTGTTGTCTGACATTGCCCAACTGTGCAGTCTCATGCAGCAGAACAACAGTGACAGAAAAGGCAGAACTGGTCAGTTTAAGATAAGTTTAAAGCCTTTGCAAATATAGTGAGTTTAATATATGTTAATAAGAGTGTCTGGAGCGTTTATTTCATACTCTGGTTGTTGCAGCAGAGCTGAGCGAGGGTTGTTAAAGTGCTGTGATCGTTGGACATTGATGAGCTGTTAAAAAACCCCCAAACACCCAAAATTGCTCAGAGGCTGAGTTAGTTACTGGCATTTCTCAGTCCAGGGAGACCCGAAACGAGGAGTCTCTTCTAGATTGATATCAGGATAAATGAGGCACTATGTAATGGTAGAACTTGCTGAAATGACATATTTTCTTATAAAGATGGTGACCACTACCTTGAGAGGGTGAACTAATTTAACACTTGAATGCACTGAGGAAGTAAGATTCTTGATACTACCCAGGCACTGTAGCTTGACTTTTTGCCACAGAGTCAAATTGTTAGAGGGAATGCTTTTGGTCCCTGGCTGCATATCCTGTTCTGTACAGCAAGGGGGTTCTGGGCAAGGCAGACATTCCTGACATGGAATTGGAAAAGAACCTTCCATCAGACAGGTAGCAGGAGATAAGTCTAAGGAATACTCAGGTACTTAAAACCTTCTCTTTGTGTGTTGACTACATGCATGGATCCCAGATTTATAATGACCTGGCAGGTACAGAAAGCGCTGAAACCAAAATGTTTTGTCTATCAATAGTACACTTATGCATTTAATTCTCCTTTCTCCTGTTTATCCCCCAAACACATGGTTGTTAGCCAAAAACAAATACTGAATTTCATGAGCAGAAATATTGCCCAAACATTTGTGAACACTCTCAGTATTGTTTGCCTCACTTAACTGGGCAATGAAAAATGTAATGTGAGAGAAAATATGACTGAAATTGGGAATGAGTGTGGCACTTCTACTTTTTCATTCCCTGATAACAAGTTCAATGCTTCATATCAGCTTCTTACTGGCAAAGGAACTGTGAATTTGTATGTAAGGATACAGCCACGTTAAAACATGAAAATTGAAGTTATTTGTCAATGATCAGCATCTCTTCGAGCAAACCTGTGCACAGAAGAGTTCTCTCACTTCTGTCAGACCCAATAGTTGAAAATACCTAGTTAGAAAGAAACACTTCAATAATTAAATAGTCAACATTGTTTGAGGTATAGAAGTAGTAACTGCAATAACATCTCAGTGTCTGGGCCACTTGCCAGTGAGAGTCTCACATGAAAATTGATGAGTAAGCAGCAAGTGTAATACTGCAGTTTTCACTGCTTCACTGCTACCACTGGAAAGCATATGAGAAGTACATTATCCTCTTGTAATATATTTATAAACAGACCAATTTCAGAATTAGACCTTCTGTTTTCATGTTCTGCTCTGCCATTATCAGGAATACATTCTCTGCTTTTTAAGACAAATGCACAGCTCAATGAACAGTACTGACCATGTAATTCTTATTTTTGTGATTTGGACTTTATTGACTGTAAGAAAACTATTTTCCATTTCTGTCCTTCAAAATAAGGAGAAAGCAGTAACCCCACTGATATTGCTGTGGAGTCGGTTCCTTCTTAACCACCAGGGGCAGAATCCCACGTTGCATATTTGGGCAGAGCACCCTGAGATGCTGGTCCAGAGTAAAAGCCACAGGATGGTATCTTTGCAGTTGGACATTGTTATGTGCCATTTCAGTCTCTCAGAGCAGGAAAGGGAAGCCATCCTTTCCTCCTGTTTGATCTTGTGCTGTGTGTAGATACAGCTTGACACATAAATGGCACAGCTTCTCTTTGCTGATTGCTGGTGAGATGCACGTGGGGGTTATCATGTTATTCATTCCTTTTAGAAGTGTACAGATTGAAACTGCGTTTGAATCATATTTGCTCTGTGGAAGGTGCAGCTCCAGTACAGTTCAGGCTGGAAAGCAGAAGGGGAGGCTGGAACTGCTGGCCTTGTGTGCTGGAAACACACAGAGGAGTTTATCATTTTGTTTAAAGGGAAATACATGTGGCTTTCAGATCCAAAAAGGATTGTATGGTGTTACAGCACTTCTATTGAGGTCCAAATGTCCATCATCAGGCTAGAAATAACATAAGGAGAGCAGCACTTTTGTCCTGCACGGTGAGTTTGGTACCATTTTTGAGCAGCCTGGGAAATGTGAGGAGAAAATGGTGCTGCATAGTGCGAGGCCAGTTGTGGGAGGTTAAAGAAAAGCTGAGCAGGAAGGAGGGAAAAAGCAGCAAGGTAAGGGCAGTGTGTTTGCTGCAGGGAGGGGGAGGCTTCAATCAACTGCAGAGTATTCAGACATCTGCAGGCTTTATGAAGAGTCATTATTGTGTGCAGTTTTGGGCACCACATTATAAAACAGATATGAAGCCATGAGAGAATGTGGAGGAGGCAACAAAGATGGGGAAGGGCCTGGATTTGAAGCCGTGGGAGGACACTGAGGGCACTTGGTGTGTTCAGCTGGAGGAGACTGAGGGGAGACCTCCCTGCAG
>JAYRBT010000021.1:878355-893308 GCA_036023395.1 Myiotriccus ornatus | reverse complement strand
TGGGGATGGGGCTGTGCAGGGCCAGGAGCTGGACTGATGGTCCTTGTGTGTCCCTTCCAGCTCAGCACATTCTGGGATTCTTGTTCCAATCTGTTCCTAAACATTTAAAACTCCACAGTGTTTTTTTTTTAAACTAGCCCACTTGTGATACTGTTGTGAAACCACGGGCACACAAAATGTATCTGGTGTCTGTGCCTCACAGCTAAAGGTTCTGTGCTGCTGTCACAGCCTGCTGCAGATAAATCCCTTCGTCCTTCCCTTCCCACCTTCAGCTCCGCTCTGCTTAGCACGAAGTGCAGCTCCTGTTCCTCCTGCTCCAGCTTTTTTTCCCTCATAATCTGCTGTGCTGTACCCACAGGGGCTCTCCCTCCCAGCTCCCCCCATGCTGCTGTCCCTTCCATGGTGAGCTAAGCAGAACATCCACTGAGATCTCCTCACTCCTCCCAGCACAGCACAAGGCAGCTGCAGTTTCCAGGGCGGTGCACAGTGGCACTGTATGAACTCAGAGCAGAGCATGGTTACTCAGAGCATACATGATTATTGAATCATGTATGTTCAGTAATTTCATTCTAACGTGGGTTTTCCAAAAGCTGCAAGTATGGATTTGTATCTTTACTTCTGTCTGACCTTAATTTGATGTGTAGGAGTCATAACAGTAACTATCTCTCAGACTCCATCACTGCTGTCTCCTTTCCCCTGCTACAGAGGCTCCTTTTCCCTGACCAGAGACCATCCAATTTGCTTAACCAAACAATGGGGAGATGTTGGACATTGCTGAGACTTTTTTTCTTGAGGGACATCAGGTATAGTTGGTCAGAAATTGAAACAAATCACTTTGCAGCTTCATGTCTGGCTTGAATAAACTCAAAAAGTGGGGAAAAGCCATTATTCTTTTGCCTGTGGTGGGGCAGGAAGGAACGAGAGAGGGGTTTCACAGGGACCATTAAGGTTGTGATGAGTTGGAAGAGGTTTTTCCTTACAAAATTGGGCTGCTTTTTTTAATGTACACTGGGGAAGTGAAGGGGAGATCACTGATGAGGAAGAAAAGGAATAATTGCCGTTGTCATACTAAAAGAACTTTATGAGGACTTCCACTAAATCCTCATGACTTTTAGTTATAGCAGAGTCTTCCTCAAGTTAAATTTTTAATTTCTGAACTATCTCATTTTGTTTTCTAACACTGTAGAACACTCCATGTAAATAAATGCACTGGTTCAGAAAAAATAGCAGGGGAAGAACCAAAAAAGCAATACATTTGTTACTCAGACTTCTGCAAAAAAACCCTCCTCGACATGTGTTTGATAATTTAAACAAGTAAGTCTTTATTTGCTATTTATTTGCCTTAAATAACTGAACTTATAATTCTTGGATACCTTTAATGACACAAAGCTACAGATACAACGTAAACCAGAGGATGTGCCATACTGATTTCTAACAAATACCCACAGGAAGGCACCAATTAATTCCAATGAAACCATTTTCGCTGAAATGTAGATGTGGATAAATAATGCACAGAAACAAAGTCTATTTGATAAAATAGACTTAGGGTTTGCATTTGTATTGCCTTTATCTGTAACACACAGGCTGAGCCTGTGCTCATCGTGTCCCATCTCCTTGCTGTAGATGCTCCATCAGTGGCAGCAATAGTCCCTCTGTCACATCACCCTGCTCAGAGAAATGGCTAAATAACACTATGACAGCAAAATTCCAGCTCCCCCTGTAGTATTTCTGCTGCCACCGTGGCTGTTTGGTAGTGGCATAAAAACAGTAGTTTCTCTTCAAGTCTGTTTTAAATTCAGACCTCAGGTTCAGTGTTGTCCCTCTTTCTCCACCCAGAAAGTTGTAGGGATTGAAAATCCATGTCACCAAAAATTAACATCTTAGATTTTAAGTTTTGTGAGTGTCACATTCAAAGTATTAGTTTAGATAAATGTCTAACTATAAATATCTAAACTAACTGAGAAAATTAGTTTAGATAAATTACTAAATGGTAGGTAATTTAGTAGGACACTCTTAACTACACAGTGGTACTATTTGTCTCTTTAAAGCTTTATATGTATATCAGAGAGGGTATGAGAGAGGGTCCAAGAGAAAAATAATGGTGATGAAAGCAGACTTTGCTTTATCAGCCTGTTTTAGTGCATTTACTGATACTTTGTGCTTTACTTCTGTAGGGTTCAGCTGTATTTCAAGTGAATTTATGGTGGGGTTTGTGTTTAATGTAATAATGAAAACCTGCCCAGTGCTTTCCCCTTTGTAATATGTAAGCTCAGGGCTTTGTTAATAAGTACTTCTGGCAGAGGAAAACAGCACTGGGAAGAAAGCACTGAAATTCTGGTGGTGCAGCCAGTTTCTGTACTCTTGCTCATGTTCTTTGCCATGGCCTGGCCTGGAGAGCGATGCTGACACCCCAGGGCAGAGAGGACGGTGCTGCACAAGTTTCTGCACAGGGTGTTTCTCCTCCTTCCTGCTTGTCCAACAGGAATTTAGAATTACCATATTTCCTTTCTCATAGGGACTTTAGTAAAGGGGTTTTTTTTTGCTTCAGAACTGGGTCAGTGCTCTGTTGGCATTGCTAAATAATGCTTGTAGAGTTCAGAGGTAATGCTGTATAATGTATGCTGGTTGGGCTGGCAGCAAGTGACTGCAATTAAAGCCTTTGTAGCACTAACTGTGGTCAATGCAAGTCCTTTTGTTCCATAGAAAAGATGCTGCTTCATCCAGGAGAAATGTCATGTAGAAATAAAGAGGGTTTCAGTCATTACCTGTTAGTTCCACCTGTAATCTCACATTACCACTACCTGTTGTTCTTATGGCTTAAAAACCTCTCTGCTCTTGGTGGATGGGAGGAGAAGGATATAAGTAAGATTTTCAGGTCTACACGATCCACTGCAACAGAAATATATGTGTATTCTGAATATTCTCATACATGTTTCTGTGCTGTAACAGATGAACCTGGAGCTTGTCTGTTCACAACTTGGTGGTGTTAATGACACATATTTAAACTGGGGTTTTGTGGGTTTTTAAAAGATTTTAACTTTAGATTATAGAAACAAAAATTCTTCTTGAAATTCTGTGAAAACATCGAGCTTTTTAGTTTGCTTAATATAAAGTTACATGATTAAAGATGTATTTTCGTCTAATCTAACATTTGGGATTAACTGGGCACAATTCTGCCTGTTATATAAATATTTTAGCTTCTATCAGGGCAAAGTTCATGTTTACTTGAATTTCAATCAGTGTTAGGGGGACTTAATTCATATAATGGTTGCACTGATTGTTGCTTCAGACCTCTAAAAGCAGAATTTATATAAAATTACTTGATTGCAACTTTCAGAAAATGAGGTTACCTTTTAAGTCAATCTCAGTTCTTAAATATCTGCTCCATGATAATACAATCTGCAATTTTTAATACTGGAATTTAGTCATCTTGTCTGTACTCATGTTTAGTTAATGGTAGATTTAAAAAAAAAAAAAGCAAACCAAATCCCACCAGCAACTGAATTTCTGTGTCCAAAAGGATACCTCTGCCAGTGCTTTTGAAATTGTGACAGTGCATTAAGTGTTTCTTCCATCACAAAATGGTGCTGAGAAAGAATAACCAGATGCCTCCTGAGTTAATTTAAAATTTTTTACTTGTACCAAAATGAAAACTTTGCTCACTCCTTTTGAAAGCTGTTAAGGTTTTGCTGTTGCTTAACATAAAAGTGGTTTGTTTTTCCTGAATCATCATGGCAAATACCAGGTTTGGGCTTTTTTTTTTTACTTTACGAAAGCTCTTGGCGTTTGTTCATAATTCTCATATGAAAATTCATATTCTGCTATTGCATGGGATATTTACCTGATGTCTGCTCTTTTCAGATTCGCTGTAGGAACATCTGGCTTTTTTATTCAACAGGAGAGAATCCAAAGAGGAGAAAAACAACTAGACAAAATATCTTAGTTATGAATTGTGGTTTAACAAATGAGCTTTCTCTGGATGATTCATGGATTTTATGATTACATTCAATTATTTTTCAACAGCTCATGCTTCATTTGATCAGGAATTTCAGTCAATGCCAACTGATTAATTATCATTCTATGAGTAGCCTTTTGTCTAATAAACACTCATAATGAGCATGTTCAGCCTTGGCATCTATAAATGTCAGCCATGTGCTAATAAAACACCAGGATGGGATGCTGGAGGTAGTCACACTTTAGCTCTGGTTTTGAGGAGACAAAAGCAATCTCCTACCCATGTCTTCCCCCTTCTGTGACGAGGAGGAGCAGCAGGGGTCAAACTTCTTCAGTCAGGAACAGTTCCACTGTGCCCTGGAGAAACACTGTGAAGTCCATTGTCTTGACCTTCATTTCTACACTTTTTGCACGATGACTTCTGGAAGCTTTTTGGGAGGGGCTTTTCCCCCACTGTTTTAAGTGTTCTTTTGCATTCTCACTCTGCCAAAACCAAGATCCCCCCCAACCAAAGGGAGCAGAAGTACCTCTGTGTGTGACATACAAGTCTGTGCCCTTTTTGTGTTTAATTACAAGACATCAACACACGTAACCTTTCCAAAGCAAGGGTGGATATTGCTGGAGCAGGGAGAGATATTGCAGAGCTGAGAGAGCTGCCTTATGGCTCTGCTCTTATATACCTTTGAGCAGATGGTTCATTTAAGTTCTGGCAGTGTAACTCCACGAATTGCTTTAGACCTTCCATTTCTCTCCTTTATTTGGGGCAGGAGTGGGCAGTCCTGCCTGCACAGATATGTGACCATATGAATTGTAAATGAAAACAGAATATGAAACGTGAAACCATCTTTAATTGTATGAAGTGGTTTTCTTGAATTATCACAACATGTATTAAGGAGAAACAATAGTGGTTGTCTGGATTTGAGCTTGGGGCACTGGTTCCATCTCCAGCCTTGCAGCTGTGTGTTATACCAAAGGCTTCCTACCTTCTTGCAGTGGATGCCTGTGGAAGAGCAGGATAGAGCTGGAGCGAGAATTCCCCAGAACATTCTCCCAGCATTCAGGGAGTTGTGACTTGGAGTCTTTCATCACTGGATTTATTCTGCGTGTGTGTTCAAAGGCCTTTGACAGATTTTTTGTTTGTTAATTTAATGGATTTTTGAATGTGTATTTTTTGTAACAATCCTGGAACCCAGCAGCAGAATGTGCCACTTAACATGGTGTGAGGAAGTTAAATGTTTTTGTTAGTTCTGGACGCACGAACACACACATGTACATGGAGCTTCTCCTCACACTGAAACTTAAATCTGTTTCCCACCTTTACTTGGCTTTCCTGCCCTTCTCTGCACCTCTGTGTGTGTCTAAGGAGTCTATAGAATAGACAGAGTCAATGCAATCTTTTGGGAGATGAGGGAACAGAACAGTAAGCAGCAGTCAGGATGTGACTGCACATGGATGTCCATTATGAGGAAATTTTTTTCATATAGTTTCTAAGGTTTTGATTTATCTTTTTGTCTTCGTGGGACATTGAATGGATCTGTTTTAATGCCAAGTGCTCATTTCTTAGTATTCATACTTTAACTTGCATTTTAATTATAAAGCTAAATTTTTTCCTCCTTTACTTCATATTCCATCTGCCTTTTTATCACACAGTCAGTGGGTGTTGAAGGGCTTTTCCCCCTTCCCCAGTAGTGTTGTTTGATGTGTTTGCTCACACCTTGCTGTGTGATCATAGTCTGTTCTTTTGACTCCAGCTGGACTGGCCTCGCTCATGGGTTACACTGGTGAGGCTGCTGTGAGATTACAATCTATTTAAAATTGAACCACCATGTGGGAACCTCTCAACAAAAAATGAGTTTTCCTCCTGTATATTCTAAGGCAAGCTTACAACAGAGGGAAATGCCTTTGCCCTGAGAGTTT
Organism: Myiotriccus ornatus; assembly: GCA_036023395.1. Taxonomy (NCBI): domain Eukaryota; kingdom Metazoa; phylum Chordata; class Aves; order Passeriformes; family Tyrannidae; genus Myiotriccus; species Myiotriccus ornatus. The sequence goes on along the minus strand of JAYRBT010000021.1, from coordinate 887,437 downwards.
TACTTGTTGAGTTTAGACTGTAGTCTTTATTTTGATTATGGAAAAACATTCTTTCTGACCATGTCATAAATCATAGATCAGTCCAAAGAATGTTGATGTGCTGTGGTTGCTGCATAGAGAGGTCTGGTTAGTGTTGTACCTGACCAGCTTGGAGTTTCCAATTAGTGTAGTTTAATCAAGTTAAAATGAGCTTTTTCATAGATCTGGCAGAACTCAGTTCTTCTGGTCTCTTTGTTGTACTGTTTTATTGTTGTGGTCTATAGAAAGACCAAGGATGGTCCTACAAACAGGAACTTCGGGGGACAAGTGGGGATTACAGTCCTGTGCATGCCTTGTGTGCCCTGTGCCTTCGAAATTCTGGATGTGCTTGCTGAGATTTACAGTGCCAAGGAGACAGGGAGAGAAATCAGGCCCAAAACAGCAAACATGAAAATTACAAACATCTCATTTAGGGGGGGGGGAAAAAAGTCTTCTTTTGGGGTTTTTTGGCATAGTTGGTAAGTGTGGGTGTTCCTTGCCCACTGGCCTTAGCAAACTGTGGAAAAATGTACACAATAAATTTGCACAATAAATGTAATATTTCAGCAACACTGCAAATAGCCTTTGAAAGGGATTTTTTATGCAGCAGGATCTCTTAATGTTTAAGTTCTGTGCAAAATGGCAGTACAGGTTCTTGCCTGAACGGAAGGCAGTGGGATAATGTTATATGAGGCTTCCTGAGGTGGTTTGTTGAATCACTCTCTGAATATTGTGCAGAAACAAGTTTAAACAGAACTGTTCCTGTGGTCCTGTTCCCTTCCTTGGCTGAGCAGAGGTATTTTAGTGAGTCTCTGGGTACTGCTGTGCCGAAGGCAGCTCAGGGTTAGGAAAACATCAGGGTGCCTCTTGCGTGGTGTAACATCCAGGACAGGAATTCTTCATATCAGCAGCAAGAATACAAAGGACAAATCTTTCTGCCGAGAATCTCACAGGGGAAGGAAAGAAGGGAGGAGGAATAAGAGCCAGATAATATCTGTAAGTACTTTCAAGGAGTGTTCAGAAGGGCCACTGCTGTGAGGGATACATCCAAGATAAACATTTCATTTCAGGGCAAATCACCTTCCACAATGGACAAAAATATTAGGAAGTCTGAAATGGGTGGTAATGTTGCTTCTCAGTTGAATTTCTGCCGTGCTCTCTATTTCTTATCACTTGTATATATTAATAAAAATACACTCAGGGCTGGTAACTGGGAAGCATTTAAGTATGATAAATGCACTGTCTGATATCTAATAAGGATGATCTCTAGCAAATAATATCACAGTATTAAGGTATATAACACCATTGTAAAGCCTGCATTTAGAGTCCTACATGGCACAATAATAGTATGTCTTAATAGTGGCAGGTACATGATCAGAAATTCCAAAGAAATGCTTGATGAGAAACATTTTTCTTAAGATTTTCTATTGAGTGGCTCCATCTGAAAACCATAACAGCAATGTGCCAGGTCAAAAAGGTGGGGTTGGCATCTTCTTTTAAGAGTGGGATGCTTGTTTGAACCCAGGTGAATGGTTTTGGCATCTAAATTGCTCTGTTTGATGGAAAACTGAAGAAGTTCCTCACTACCCACCTCATTCAAGCAGGATGGTGAGATGAAGGGTTTGTAAAAGTGATAAAAGTAAGATCTGGAGAAAGGACTGAAAAAAGTAATGTCATTTCAGCATAAAACCTGAAGGTGTTACGTACCTTCCATTAGCAGAGAGTATTCAGCTACTCTGCTTCAAACAAGCCCAACTCCCAACCTGCGCTGCTCAGTGTCCTTTCCTGGGGCTGGACATAATTCCTGTGATAAATACCTGCCTTCACCTGCCTGGGAATGAGCTTGGATTGAACCATTCTGGAAAACTCGAGCCGAATGGACATATTTATATTTTTAGGACTGAGCCAGGAAAAGAGATGATTTAATTCTTTTTTTTCAAGTATGTGCTTATTGGCCTTTTCTAGAAAGATGTCCTTGTTCTTTTTGAGCAGAGATTTGGAGCTTTGGCCACCCTTAGTGCTGCCCACTAAAACTTGACCTTAATTCAGGATGTAGGAAAGAGCTGTTGAAGGGCACAGCAGCCATCACAAAGGCAGGCTGCTGGGAAAAAAGGAGGAATTTGTCTGATGAATCACAGGATTCCAGATTTGGGGGGCTGTCTGGGGAGTTTTGGGGGTTCATATCTGGCTTGAGACCTTTTGGGTATAACCAATATTACTGAAACTTTTAAAGCACCTGAGCTTGGGGTTCACGTCGTTCCACTCACTGGGAAGCTCACGTAGCACTTGTACTACAAATCTCTTGGATGGGACAGCCTGGTGATCATTTCTGACTTTGATCTCTGCATATCTCTGTGTTATCACCTTTCTCACTCAGAGTATTGTTGTAAAGATAAATTATTTGGAAAACAGCAAAGTGTTACATGATGAGGTTCATTTACAAAGCAAGTTCGGTATAGAGGAACAAATAAAAATAGGTAATAAGGAGAAATATAGAATAATTTCTTATCAAAAGATAGTTATTATACTGGGAACCAAATGAGAAAAGTGGAAGTAAAAATAAGACATGCTGAAGAAAATAATTAAGAACTTCAACATACATGGAAGAGAAGTTTTACTGTCAACTTTGAAACTAATTCTTTGTGAAAATTCTAAATACAAAACCCATGCTGAAGGGACTCTCTAATCCTAACTGTTATTTTGATATTTAGGGGAGAATGTATATACATATATATATATGTATAATTTTCTAAGAAGTGTTGTGCAGTGGACTATTTGTCCTTACATTTAACATTCTGTGTCATTAGTTGAAGTAAATTTCAAGAGACTGTTTTTTCATAAGTTGTATGATTTACAGAAATAAACAAAGACCCAATATACCATTTTTTTCTTTCATCTTTGCATTCTAAAGGACAGCTTTATACTGAAAGCTCCATACTTTATTATGGAGAAGATAGGACTGCAGGAAATAGAAAATTCCAGTGTATTTGAGGTGGGCCTGAAGCTTCAAAACCCAACTGTGCTGTAAAGATTATACATTTGTGAAGAAAGTAAACATTTTTCCAGCCATCTTAGGATGCTCCCTGAAGTTTTGTAATGGAATGCTCTGAAAGGTTGTGGGTCTTGACTGGTCCTATCGTGTGACTCCTGTAGTGTCATAGGTCATATTTTTATTGTTAAAAATCGTGGTATTTCAATTAGGTATGACTAATATGTAAATATAATTAAATATAAACTCCAGTGGCTGTCCCTGAGTTTTGCATGCTATGGACCCAGAATTAAGATATTTATTGTCTTACTACTGAACTCGGACTGCTGATTGAATACTTATCCAGTTTAACCACCTTTGACTGCATATTCTTCGTTGCTTTTTTAGCTGCTTAATTTACACTCAAAAAGATATTTCCTCTTTTGTGGCTGTAGCATTTCCTCATGTGCATCACAGTTTTGCTGTCTCTGGAAGCTTTATCATTATCAATAAAGCAGATCTGTAGATGAGCCTCTACAGATATTGTGAGTGACAAGCAGATTTTACCTGATATATTGTGAAATTTTATTGGTATTGGCAAATGACCCACAAGTATATTGTACCATAAAATAACATGGTCTTCCTGATTGGTAATGAGCTGATTAATAATGCAAAATAATTGCAAACAGAATTGATATTACACTCCTGTGACAAACAGCAAAATCAATAAGGTTCCACCTCTCAGGCTGTTGTCAGATTTCTTTTTTCTTCATATATTAAAATTGAGAAATTGATTCCCCCTAACCTGTTCTTCCTCAGTAGAAGAGCATTAAATCTGCAAGGTAAAATAGACTTAGGTGAAGCAATGATACTCTGTGATTTTATGTCCTACCTTGTGCACTATTTTACAGAATTCTTTTGTAGGGAATCAAATTCTTTGAATTACTTCAAGTATGGTACTGTTACATCCCCCTCTGAGGGAAAGGGTAACTGAGGGTCTTGTTAATAGATCCCTTGAGAATTAAAGTGAAATGACACTTAATGACCAGTGGTTATAAATATATATAAATATATATATTTTATATATATTTATATGTATATGTATGTGTGTATATATATAGGGTTTACTTTAGAACAATTTGGTCGCAGTGGGAAGAAGCCATTTGGGTTATTATCTATAGAAATGCAACAATATAAAAGTATAAAGATGTCACTTAAGAAAATATGGAAGGAAAGGAAGGAAAGGAAGAAAGGAAAGGAAGGAAGAAGGAAAGAAAGAAAGAAAAAACAGAAAGAAAGAAGAAAGAGGAAGAAAGGAAGGAAGAAAGGAAGGAAGGAAGAAAGGCAGTCTGTTGCTTCAAGTAATGGTCAAAGCCTTGATTTGTTGGGGTGGGGGAAGCCCTAAAACACAACTTTCAGTGGGTAAATTTGGGTAAATTGCCCTCAGGTTGAGGTGGCAAGGCTCAGGTACCTCCCCTGGAGTGGAGAGTTTTGTTCTGTCTGTTGGATCACTGTGGATCACCTGCAGTCCTCTGGTGGAAGGCCCCAGAAATGAGTCTGAAGGCCCTTTTGGGGTCTTTGATGGTTTTATGAAACTTAAGACGTGACCCCTCCTCTCATGTCAGCATGGCTGAGCCAGATATGGCCCGTCAGAAGGGATGAAAACCTTCAGCCCTACTTGTGAATGTGCCAGTGCCTCCCCTGGGGGGAGTTTTACGCTTGAGCCAGTTGTGTAAGGCAGGACATGGCTTTGATGCAAAGCACAGTCCCACCTCTGCAGGGTCTGCTTCTTATTGTCCTCCTCCCTCACCTGGCTCAAACCCCACCTGTAGCTCCAGTGCTGGGTGTTCACCCCCTGTCTCTTATGTGGATCAGAGGTTTCACCACCACACCCCCAAAAACTCACCTCCTCCCCACCCGGGGGGGCAAACCTGGCCCCAGCAAAGCACCCTGGTACCCCCAAAGGGGTGATTGCTGGGGCCATGAACCATTAACATTCCAGTCTCTCACAGGGACATGTGCAGAGATGCTCCTGGAAATGTTGCAGTGACATACTGCTGTGGGAGGTAAACCAGAATGGTCTGCTCCTAATTACACTTTTGCCTTCTGGAGGGAAGAATTAAAAAGGGGGAAAAAAAAAAAAAAGACTGAGGTTCTCACTTAAGATGCATTTGCTAGACAGAATCAATTGAAAATTAACTTCAAGCTCCTGTTTCAGACAGATTTTAATGCATGTCTGAGTGCCTTTAAACCCCATTGACCAGCTTATAAATGATTAAAATATTTTCCCTGCGGCATCCAGGTCTTTCTGTCTTTACATCATTTTTTTTTTTGGCAGTTCACAGCAGCAGCGACAGGGTGAGGGTCTTTATTTAACCAGCTTGCAAATATCAGATCCCATCCTGTCAGCTGTGCTGCAATACAGTGAAAAGGAGAATTTGGCTAATATTAGTGGTTATGCTTGCAGCCCAGAGTGGCTGATCACCTCTGGCCAAGGGGTACTTGGGGTGAAGTGTGGAAATCCATGAGATATGCCACAGACAGATTCAGAGATCTTCCAAAAATCACTAATGCTGTAAGGAATCATTACCTGTAAGGAATTTTTACTCACATACGAATTGATAAAATTCCACATTGGTATAGTGAATAGGGAGCCACTGCAAAAGCCAAGAGAAAGAAAGGTCTATATTGTTATAATTTTTTAACTTTTTCCAAGGCTGAAAGTGTCATTCTAATCAGATGAAGCAATTCAGTAAAGATTTTGATTTGAAGACTACTTTTCAAGAGTTAGAATTCTTTCCCATGAGTGTTTATATAATAAATTTCAGAAAGTATTTTAAGCCACTCAGTCGTGTTCACTTCAGTTAGTTGGAAATAATATCTTCCAAGATCTCCCTCCCCTACCCAAACCAGGAGTTTTATGTTAGCCTGATCCATAATGGTTTAAGTGACTCATTGATTTCCTTGTTTGTTAAACCTTTGTTGCCATTTTAAAATTGTTTGAGTCCTGTTTGAAATGGGAATGTAATTTCAAAGTGTCAGTCAAAGTGCTGCTTTAAGGAATTTCCCAGGCGATTTTACAGATTGTGTAACACCAGGGAAAAGATGGAAAAAGCAAGTAACAAGCCTGGAGAGATTTGCATGTCGATGAATATTAAGAAAGCACAAATCATATGGTCTGAAAGTTTTGGTACCCATATAAATTTGTGTATTTCCCCATTGAATTATCCCAGATATGACTAATTTGCCTTAAAGGAATCAGTTTGTGAGCAAAGGTCTTTAGAATCATGGAATATCCTGAGCTGGAAGGGACCCACAAGGATCATCCAGTCCAACTGGTGGCCCTGCACAGACACCCCAACAATCCCACCCTGTCCCTGAGAGTGTCATCCCAACCCTCCTGCAGCTCTGGCAGCCTTGGGGCTGTGCCCACTGCCCTGGGGAGCCTGTTCAGTGCCAACCACCCTCTGGGGGAAGAACCTTTTGCTGAGATCCCACCTGAGCCTGCCCTGACACAGCTCCAGCCATTCCCTGGGGCTGTCCCTGGTCCCTCCAGAGATGGAGCTGCCCCTCGGGAGGAGCTGCAGACCCTGATGAGCTCTGCCCTCAGTCTCCTCTTCTCCAGCTGAACAAGCCAAGTGCCCTCAGCTCTGTCCGACAGCCCCTCCAGGCCCTTCCCCGTCCTTGTGGCCCCCTTTGGTCACTCTCTGATGGCTTCATACCTTTTTCATATCGTGGTGCCCAAGCTGCCCCCAGGACTCAGGGGGAGGCTGGCCCAGGTCAGAGCAGAGCAGGACAATGCCCTCCCTCCCCCAGAGTTTCCTCACGGTGCTGAATCCTCCCCTTGCTGATGAGATACTGAGCCATATGTGCTGTGGATGTCTGGGGTGGTTTGGTCCTGTCTCCCTGTGGGTGCTCTCCAGGGCTGGGTTATTCCCTAGCAGGGAATTTTGCAGATAATGTTTGTCTGGAAAGAGGTTGTCACAAGATGAATAGGCCCAGATGGCCTCCGTGGGTGCTCCGATAACTTGATGCCCCCTTTGTGGAGCTTGCCAGTGTCTGATGTCACGTTTAGGATGATCTCCTCTCTGGCTGGGTACGCAGTTACCTTTTCTTTACCTCTTTCCGTTGTTTCTCACTTGCCTTCCCTGTCCCTTCTGTTGCTGTTTGCAGGCCAAGTCCATTTCATGAAAAATACCATTCTCCATCAGAACGTGTGCGAGTCCCAGGGAAAAAATATTTCAGTTTACAAAGAAGGGAATTAGAGAACAATTCCATAAACAGCAACTGTAACACTCTCACTACCACAGGCTGTTCAGAGCTCCATTTATGAGTGCAATTAGGCATATGGATAGCTCAGGTTTTGTCATCAGCCCAGAATGGGACAACTTACTGAGGCACTTTCAATCTGAAACAGTAAAACTGGTCTAAGATGTAACACTTTAATGTGCTTGGAAATGAGAAGTTGTCAGAGCACTGCTTTGGCAACATGAGCTAATGAAAGGATGCAATTTAATGCAGCAGGGACAATGATCACTGACAAATATACCTGCCTGATGCAGGGTTTAAATGCTTCCACTGTATCAAAACTGAGGGGAGCAGGGCATGGGGGACAGTGCTCTGCTTCCAGTTAAATCACTTTGAGGGCAAAACAGCAAAAGAAAAGAATAATTTTGTTCACAGGGTGAGACCAGATTGTTCAGAAATTTTATATAGAGAAATAATGGATGAAGGAATTGCACCAAAAAATCATGTTGTATTCTGTACATTATGAGGCATTTGTTAGTGCAGGTGTTAAGCTTTGGGTCCCAACAGGAGTGGATGCTTGTGTCCCATTTGCAGCCATGCAGCTGGGTGACAGCTACAAACCTCTGCTTAAAAGAGACAAAAACTCACCTACTGTCTGAGAAAGATATAAAGCAATATCATTCATGTGCTATCTTCAAATATAACAAAATAGTTTTCTACCCACTGACTTAATTTCCTGCTTTCTCCTTCTCTATTTGCAGAGTTTGTGGGGTTGGAGAGCCAGTTCCTCACACTGACATGAGTGCTGGGTGGGGGCAGAAGGGGGATCACCAGCATTAGCATATTTGGTTAGAATATCTGTGTTTTCTCCTTGCTTCCCAGGCAATAATCATATTTAGCAACTTCTGTAACTGTACACCAGATTGTCAGGGAACAAACGTCTACGGGGGTGGATCTCATAAAATTTTGCTGCTTGCTGAAGTAGAAAATGAGTATAATCAACCATAGGACTGTCAAACAGCAGCATTCCCATAGAGCCATGGCTTGGGTGTCTCTCTCCTGCATTATAAATCTAAACCTCGCTGCTGCTCACAAACAGTCCTTTCTGATCAGCACCACTGACACACAATCTGTGCGTTTAGCTTGTGCTGTATATTTGCACTTTTGGATCTCTACAGGCCAAAGTTCTGTATAATTAATTCACTGATTAGTAGCTGAATTTGGGCAATTTCTGCTCTGGTTAATTTTATTTTTTCTTGTTATCTGTCAATTTTCAATTCAAATAGAAAATCATTCTCAAATTCACAGTTCTACCAGATACGTATTTGGAAGGAGCAATGGACACCTTTACATATTAGTAGGACCCACAGACCAAGGGGCTTAAAAAAAGCATGTTAGCACTGACGTGATCCCAGGAATTTTGTGTTTAAAACCAGAGTAGAATAGTAATGCTTTTAAAAAGGTTGTTCCACTGTTTCCTCTGTGCTTTTCAGCTTTGCTTTGTTGGAGTCAGTAGGTAATGAAATGCCTCTTGCTCCTGTGACACTGATGCTTTGAATGGTGTTTGAAGCCACCAGAGCTGCAGATGCTCAGATGTTGGTGAGCTGGATGGAGTAGTTTAGCACATTAATCAGTGGTTATTCACAGTGTGCAGACACACCCAAAAATTCAGTGTACAGGGATCTTTTGAAGTAGTTATAGGGCAGGTGTTTGCATTTACATGTGGAATCATGGAATGGATTGGGTTGGAAGGGATCTTAAGGATCATCCAGTTCCACCCCCTGCCATGGGCAGGGACACCTTCCACCAGCCCAGGTTGCTCCAAGCCCTGTCCAGCCTGGCCTTGGA
>JAYRBT010000021.1:811879-858228 GCA_036023395.1 Myiotriccus ornatus | reverse complement strand
ATTATGCACAGAATCACAATCTGAGCAAAGCTGAAGGTTTTAAGTACTTTCCAGTTGGGTATCTCAGTAATTCTGCTGAATCATAATGAAAGCATAAATTTCTGTTGATAAAGTTGATGTCTGCGTGGGCTTCATAAGTCATTAGATCCTAATAATGAGTTAGATGTTTAGCAAAATGATATTCAAACTTGAAAGCAGGTGGGATTTTTTGCTATGGATGACTTACTTTCCCAGCAAACTTAAGAATATTTAAAAAGTTTGCTTGTGATAGTGATGAATTTGTCCTGAAAAAGTGGAAATGTCTATTTCAGGAGTTATTTTCTTCATACCACTGACAGTTTTTAATGTGCTCCTTTTTTGTTTCCCTTGAAGCACATTGTAACTCATATTTGTCCAGCTTAAAAAGGCAGCTCAGCATAAAAAAACTCTCTATATACATTCCCCCTTTTGAAGCTGCCTAAAAAGAAAGCCTGGAGCAGTCATCAAATGAAAAGATGCATGAATTTTAATCTACTACGAAAGTACACCTTCAAACTTCAAGTGATAATTTATTTTTACTCAGAGGTCCAGCCAAGCATATCAAGTGATGTGAGGAAATGTTAAGATAAGGCTTCTGGAAGCTCTTCTCTGTAAATGTGGGCTCATTTCCTTCTTAAGCAGTTATTTCTGGGCCACTAATATGGCAAGTAATGTGGCTTACAAATAATTACCATTATAGTGCCACAAACAAAGGTCTTTTTATGAGATACATGAGGAGAAATTGTATTTCATTTCTGCTACTACAATGTCTTAGACTGTGTTAGCATTAGGAAATGTATACAGGCTGTCATTAGGACATACATAGGCTGTCAGTGGGATATGGATGTAGGCTGTCAGCATGTCTCCATAGCCTAAATAAACATTAATGTCCTTAACAAAGCAGAATTAGCTCTTAGGACTCAAGAACACTTTTTTCTTTTTAATTTAGTTTTTGAAGAACAGGCTAAAAATCAATATTTAAAGTGTTTTGACAGTGTTGCTTTGGGGGGTTTTTGACTGGTTTTTTTGCCTCTTTCACCTAGATGAAACCTTCAAATGAGACTTCAGAACTGGCCCAAATTCAGATATGTATAGTATAATGCAAAGAGTTTACCAGTTAAACCATAGAAGAGTTGCACTTAGACTTTTTTATGACACCAGACTGAGGCATTTTCCTGTCAGATCATTCCTGGCCAGTCACCAACAATAAATGAGTGTCCCCTTGAGGTGCTGGGCAGTTGTGGCACCAAACAGTTGTGTTTTGTTTAGGCAGAGGAGATGCAGTGAGAGGATATCATTGCACCCAGCTGAGGGGTGTTCGTCCTGTGCTGCAAACCCAGCTGTGTAAATTAAGCCAGAAATTAAAGCACTTGAAGCTCGTCACTGGCCTTCAGTCTGTGGCACAGGAATCACCAAGGAATGCCATCATCTGAGCACTGTTCCTGGGAGGTTTTGGAGAATCCAGGCCAGGTGTTGGCTCTCTCTTCTTGGTGTAGAAGTTGTCACCAAAGTCCTGCTCTGATTCACCTTCAAAAGCGCAGAACACCCTCAGGTTTCTATCTTAAGTACTTTGATACCTCTTTCCAAGACCAGTTTTTGTAATTCTTGAAAATATATTGGGGGTTTGGTGGCTGAAATGGGAAGACCTCAATGGCTACCAAAAGTTTGTTCTATTGAGAAGCTCCTGTAGAATCCAGATTCCCATGTGAAATTAGGAAAGCCAGATTTTGACAGGGCAGGCCACCCCCAAACCTAATTTGTGAAAAGTGGACTTAGACAACATGTGAGTTTGCCATGAAAGGTTTCTTAAAGGTGTTATAAATAACATTTTAGGTGATACGGACACCTTTTAAAGGTGGATTTATAATTTTGTGAAACTCAAAAATGAGGGCAATCCAAATGCTTCCTTGGACACTTTTGCGGTTTGATGGAACCCAGAGCATTTCCAAAGTAGAAAAGATGCAAAAGAAGTTGCCTTTGAACTTACTTTATGTAAGAAGATACAATTTTATCTGTATCAATTGTATTTAAAATATTTCAAATACTTCTGAAACATCTCTAAGTAGTGTTTTAAAAGTCTGTAAACAGTGTTTTCTACGTTACTTTGTTGTTACTAAAACCAGAATTTAGTTTTTCCACATGAGTATATTTAAACAGTCCAATGAATATGTTGAAATGAAGACTTTAAAGATTGATGGATATCTGTGTCAAATTATGTGTATTTTCACTTGTTCATTGTAATGTGATCTTCTTAAAACTTTATGGAGTCCATAGGGTTAAATTACAGTTCTAAAACCTGAGAGAACTGACAAATCAGAGTCTGTTTACAATAAACTTACAATGCTTTTTTTTCCTTTTTGCATCAGAATGGCTCCACGTCTCAGAAGAGATTTGCCAACTACAAATAGGGAAAATCTTGTATTTATTTCTTAATCAAATGTGAAAAATAAAAGCAGCAGGCCTCATCTGGAACCTGGGGCTGCACTGATGCTTGTGTGAGAACAGAAATCTTTTCCTAGAAACCCCTGGATTTCGGCTCCCTTTGATGCCAAAAAGAAACATAAATGTTGACAAAGATAAAATGATGTATTATTTAATTAATCGAAAGGGACATTGAACTCTCTAGTTTCTTTGCTGGTAGGTCTCTATCTCTTGATTTTTTTTCTTCTGTGAACCTTCATCTTCAGCCAGACCATTTGTTGTCTTTGTTTTGTTATCTGTGACACGGTAATAATGTTCTGGAGGGTCCACTTGCAAAGCTTCTCCCCGACCCTGTGTGGCCAGGGGCAGATTTTGAGGGGTCATGGCTCCTTCCTCTCCACGTTTGGAGGAGGAGGTCCCAAGTTTTAAACTGCATTTTGACCAGGGAGGAGTTTTGGATGTGAGTTTACACGTGGGGGGGGGTGTGAGATCCTAAATGTTGACTGAGTGCAAAAATGTAAAGCGTTTATGCTTCTCCGTAGTTTGCTTTCAAAAGCAATCTGGTGAACATGATTCTTAAAGCATTTTTAATAACATTCTGTACCATGAGGTAAAAATGAAGTGTGTCCCCTGCCAAATGACTGCATTTTGTCTTTTTGCCTTTGGCTGGATGCAGTAACCTCTCTGTAGCCGAGCACTTGTTAAATTTTGTAGGGCATATTTTGCCATCTACAGGAGTCCACCACTCTTATCATTGGGACCTTCAGTGGAACGTAAACTTTGCTGTTAGAGCTCCACTGACGAGGGTCTTGCTTTTTAATTAGATTTAACCAAGTCTGTAGGTGGCATCTTGAATTTTCAGGGCTTTTTGATTGGAGAAGAAAGGTTAGAAGTGCAGTAAAACTAATCAGGTTTAAGATCTTTTGCCAGAAATCCCTAACTTTCAACTGAAACCAGCAAGTACTGCAGTTGGTTTGGGTCCAGAATGAATCATGTTCTCTACAGGAAATCAGAGCAGCTGATTTCTGTTACAGAATTATCACGAGTGCCACGTGAGTTCCACGGCAGTGTCAATATGGTCCTGTAATAAATGAGACTCCTGTCACCAAACACAAAGGTCTGGGCAAAGAGGTGCTCCTAAAAGCAGTTTGCAGATAATGTATGATCACTTTCTGCTTGCAAATATCCAGATTAGCAAATGTGTTTGCTCATGCTGGTAGGCTTGCTGGTGTGGGGAATTATGGCATGATTTTTTCATTCATGCCCAGTTGCATGAATTTCATAAGAACATAAAGCCAACACTTCTGTAATATATAGATACTATTACTAGAACAACTAATTCTGAAAATGCTGATAATTTCATACTAAAATGTTGGGGTTTTTTAGGGGGAACACTTTTTAAATCCTTTAGGATGCTGAGCAGTCTTCAGAATAAAGAAATTCCCTAATGAATCCCACATATGTATGAAAAAATAAGAAAATAGTGAGATTTGGTTCCCCACATTACTTACTGATCAGATTCCAAGTATTTTAGAAGTTCTGTAGAGTTAAATGGTTTAGGCTTTATTCAGATGACAAATCCCTTTGAAACAAATTAGGCACAGTCTTTATAGTTCTGGTATTGGGACTTAGAGCCCCTTTTTATGACTCTTATTCCACATATAGAGAGTCTTACTGTACTTTCCAGCAGATGTTGGCTACCAAGCAGAGCTTCCTGAGCACTGTGTTTAGTGTGCTCAGTCCTACCATGGTCATCAACAATCAGGGTAACAGAAAATCTGTGCTCAGTTATGGAGCTACAGACACACACCAAGATGCATCTTTCTTAAAGCATCTATTTTAAGGTTTCCTGTCCATGGAAGCTCTTCAGCAAAAGGCAAAAAAAATGAGGCAAAAAAAATGTATTCTCCAAGTTCTACTGTGGTTTTTTTTCTTACAGGGGTAAGAGAATTGATGTCATGCCACAGCAAAATGTGGGTTTTGAAGCCCTTCAACCCTCTGCCTGTTGTTGGTTTTTGAGAACAGGAATGAGCAGGATACAGTTTCACATGCAAAATATTTATAAAATTAAATTTATGTGGTTGAACCTTAGTGATACAACTTAAAATCATTTTCTGCTGGTGAAAATAGCATTCTCTTACCTTCTCCCACTGCTGTATCTCCTAAAGAGATAGGTGAAAGAAAAATATTAAGCAATTATTCATAACCTGAGCATAGAGTAGGCAGAGAGACTCCACTCCTGTGCTTAAGGCAGATTTGAAATGAAGGAGTTCGTGATAGAATGCTGCTCAAAAACCAGACCTTGTGTCTGCTCTGCCCTGCTCCCCTTGAGGAGGTGAAGCATCCTGGGAGTCACCACAGCCTTTTGTTGTAGCATCATTTGTAAGACACACAGGGGGGATTTAGGAGAAAGTTTATGGGTTAGGTTTTGCAGGGCACTTAAATGTCTTAGATTTCAGTTCCTTCCTAAGAAGAGGATACACTTGGGGGTCATGCAAAGCTCTCTGGTTTCTCTGGAAGGAGCCTGCAGTTCAGGTTTGTCCAGGGCTGTGAATCTCACTGTCAGGTGTGAACTGAGCCAGAGGAGAGTCTGCACTTAAACACTGTGCCTGAGGAAATCCCGTGTGTGACTCGTTAGCAAACACACTGTATCCTCAGCCCATGGACGGGGGCTTTCCTGGCTGAACTGCAGCCTCATTCCACGGCAGGTGTAGAGAATTCCCCTCCCACCAGGTGTGAGTGTGAGGGATGATCCACATCGGCTTCTGGAAAGGCTCTTTCTGACAGAGCAATGAGCATTTTCTGGTGAGTCACAAACAGGAGTAGGCATTGTGTCCTTCTATTAAATCTTTAACAGCACTGGAACCCTAAAAAACCCAAATCCTTAATATCACTATTGTCTGGCAAACAGGTAGACAATGCCCTCCATAGCTGTAGGCAAGTTCTTGGAAGTTCATCCTTTTCCCATCTGAATCCTGACTCAGCTTATGTGTGGCCATGGTAATTTTTTATATTTTTCTCCTAAACTAAGTGTCTTAAACCTGTGTGTCTCTCTCCATGACATTCATGTGCTTGATTTTGAGAAGAGATGGCTTGTAAAGAATTCTGGGATAATTTAAGGCTCACTGGAAGTGTCTCTTGATATCTAATCAAGTGTGCCTGATGCTGTGCTTTAGGGGCAGGTTCAGAAGTGTTTCTGTAAGAATATGGAATGTGGGCCTTTCCACTTAAGTGGAAGATTGACTCATTTCTATTACTTAAGGGCAGCTTAAATCCTAAAAGACTGGATTTTATTCCTTTCCCAGTGCAACTTTTCTTGTTAGCTGGACAGATGGATGATAAAAACACAGGACATGGGCAAGGAGAGCTAAAAGTGACAATTGGCTTTGTGGAGACTCTGTGCTCTGAATGGATGTTTCATTCAAAGTAGTCCCACTACTGTGGATTGTACATCACACCAGGAGGAAAACACTGGAATGAAATACTGGCAGCAATAATGGCAGGGTTATTACAGACTCTATGGCTGTAATCCTCTGGAAAGTTTCATCACTTTGCAATGAAGCAGAGGTTTGTACTGTGATTTTCTTTTCTAGTTGAGTTGGTTGCTTAAAGGGGTGAAAGAAATCCTGGCTTGCTCCCTCTGAACCATGTCAGGGTCAGTTAATGCAAGGATAGCATGGATTATCCCAGGCTGATTGTTCCAAAGGAGCTGGAGGCTGGGATATCCACAGCACACAAGATCCAGCAGCAGGCAGAAGCAGGGAAAAAGCAGGAAAACCCACCCCAAACCCCTATTCTGAACTTATAAAACACAGAGCCTGTACTTGCAAAGAGCTTACATGGGATTTCTTAAGGGCTGTGTGAGGTTCTCAGTGAAGGTGAACTCAGGCTAAAGAGAAGGAGGTGGCAATAAATAGCTAAAATTAAAAGGTTTGTGGTCTCAGAAAAGTAACCACATTAACATTACCATGGTAAATGCCTGTCAGTGACACTGATGTCAAGGGAAGGACTATAAAACATGGTAAAAAACCTTAGAGACAGATTTAACAGTGTTAGTGAAATGTATTTCAAATACATCAAGGACTTAAGCAGCATCATTTTTATTGAAACTGTTTTAAATAATAAGTGGTTATCCAATTTCTTTGGTTTATTAATATCAACCTCACAGCAGGAAGAGCTGCCTTGGGTAGCTGTGTCAGAGTGTGGCTCTGGCTCTGCTCTGGCCCGTTTGCAGCTGGTTTGAGTTATGCAAAGACTTGTGGATCAGTTCGAAATGTGAGACAACAAGGAGGGCATTTTCATTAGAAAAATAGCAGAATATTCAACATCAAAACCTGAGAACCAACCACTCAAGGAACTGCATAGTCCAGTGAACTCTGCCTTACAGCTGGGGGGATGTTGGAAGTTGATATGAATGTTATGCACTCTGCATTTATCCTGAGTTGTGAATAAAAGGGAATCAATACTTGATTATCATTGTTGTTTGGCAAAAACATTTTGACAAACTTAAAACTTTTTTTTTGAAAATGATTCCTTTGTTGCCTCCCCAGTAAATTATTTAGCTTCTGGAGGGGCAGGGAATTTTAAGAGGCGCCTCAGTATTTCATGTTGCTGTTCTTTGTTTATTCCCATGGCAGCCCCTTTGCTCTAAAGCAACTAATTCTCCTACTTAGGAGATGTTTAATTATGAATTCCCCCGTGTTCTAACCCCCCCAAAATGCTGTGCTTAGTCCTCAGCACCAGGGAGGATTATATTTATTTTCTGGTTCTCGTTTTTTTCCTCCTAACATGAGCTGCTGAAGCTGATTATCCAGATATCCACGTTCCTCAGGCTCTGTGACTGTGCATCAAAGCCCCACCCCAGACACTGAGGGGGAGTGGCTTTGATGATCAGAGGAATGAAATCAGCACCACGTTTATGCTCCTGGACTGTGTTTGCTGCCATGAATGTTCAATCCTCAGTCTGGTCTGAAGCTGTAGCAGAATTCCTGTGATTTCAGTGGAAAAGTTGGACATGGAGACTTGAGGGGACATTTTAGAAAACTGTACCTGCAGTGTTTGTTTGGCTTAATAGAATGTTCCCCTAAGAACACACTTTGAAAACCTGAAGTTTCCTGGTTTTATGGCTGCTTTTTAGGATTAAACCTTTTCTCAGACAGACAGAGGAGAGACAATCCCTAATAGTGTGTATCCAGGTATTAAAAATAGTTATTGTAATGGAGCCTGGGTGTGAGTTAAGGTTTTAATTTGTTGGTGAGTTGAGTTATGTACTGGAAGGTTGAATAAGGATCACAGGAAAAATGCTTGTAAAATTACAGTACAATTTTTTTTTCATGTTACAAAATCATATGTAGGTGTGATTTAGTAAGCTCTGTAAATCTCCTTTACCATTCAGGTACTCTAAGTATATTATATTCTTTATGATTAAATAAATATGTCACCAGAACTAATAAAAAAAGAAGAAAAAAAAAGTAGAGAAGAGGCAAAAGCAATGAGAGTTTAAAATATACACAATACTGAAGATCTTATCTTTACTGGTCCAGTTCTAGAAAAGAGACTTTCAACAGAAGAATGCTTATTCTGCTGAGCCTTGCAGGCAGGGCTTTTGGTTTCTGTTTGTTGGTTGTGGGCTTTTTTAGCCATTTATCAGTTGTAACAATCCCAGCTGTGTGGCATTAGGCGTAGTGACACTCTCCCTACTCCTGTTTGAAAGCTGAGCAGCAGCCACACTCCACGGCTGGAACTCCACTGAAGCTTTAAAACGGTATTTCTCAGTCTTCATCAAGCCATGATGGAACCTGTTCCCTTCAATACTGGTTAAATCCAGGAGTTTCATTTCCAGAGGACAGAGAATTCGTGTTGCAGGAAGGTTGTAAAGAATTTGGAATGAAATGATGCAGTGAGGCCGTTGTGGAAATGAGGATGCTGGAGCATAAGAGAGCAGGGCTTTGCAAGGCAGGCTCTCCTATTATTTCTAATAGGATTTCTTAGGCTTAATGGGTCAGTAAAAAATGAAAGCAGACAGCAAGAATGTCTCTCTGTATCAAAAGCTGACAATTCTGCAGACACAGTCCTGGAAATATTGTTGACCTGGAATTGGAAATCTCTCACCAGCTCCCTGTTGTTGAACACTGAGCAAAAAAACCTCCAAAAGGAGAATGCAGGGGATCTCTTTCACTTTAAAGACAAGGATAAGGTACATCAAATGAGTTTATTTTTGGAGTTGAAGGTGAATCCTTACTGAACCTCAATTATGTTGCTAAATTTAGTAAGTGTGCACTAATAACTTTTAGATTGTCCCAGAGATAAGAGTTTCGTGCTGGGTGTGCACAAATGTAGGTTCTTTGGTGCAAGGAGCTGACTGTCTCAGCTGATGACAAAGGAGGACAGCACTGCTCAGCTCCTGTGATGATGTGGGAATAACATGCTTGCAATTATAAAAGATAAATATCTTATGTTTTTAGGGGAATAGTCATGGAAGGAGGGTGGAGACAAGCAAGGGAGTGATAGAGCAAAGCAGGACAAGGTGACTGGTGAGGAGGGGAAGAGACTTGAGGAGATGTTTCTTAGTCTTGTTGCTGTTTGGAGCTGGGTCAGTGTGGCCTCATACTATGAAACAAAGGTGCTGCTTGGTGTGCAATGGGTGTTCTCCCATCATCACTCAGACTGTGACAAAAGCACGTTTTGTTTTAATAATAAATGCATGATTAATGTTCTCAGTTTGGTCATTAACTAATCACAAAAACATGCTGAAGTGCAGTATTTTCACTGATTGTTCTGGGGATTTGTGTCCCTTCCTCTGAGATCTCTGTTCAAACAGGGGGTCAGAGCTTATGCCTTCAGCCCAACCTCCATGGTGTCCTGGCCTGGGTGTTTTGAACAAATCACCTTTTGGCTCAATACAACATTTTTGCAAAGCAGACCTTTCTCCTTGATTAAATGAACTCTACTTTCATCCTGGTGAAGCTTTCTATAGCTATTGCTTATGTCAGAGGATTTAGACCTTGTCTTACTGTCCCAAATTGACTGCAGTGTAGCAGTTATAAATATCATGTCAACCTGAGTGCCTGGAACAAGGTGGGCACCTCAGTAAGGAGCTGGAACTAAATGTAAAGCAGTTTTATTACTTAGAGTGGATTTTGTTCTAAAAGAATTTTTATAAAAAAAAAACCAAGATTTTTAAAGGCTTTATTGAGAATTGAATTGCACTTTAAAGCATTAACTGAAGGATAACATAATAAAAGTAGTTCCGTTACGAAAATAACTGGGTTGGGATAAACAGGTGCATCTTCCTAGAAAGCTGAAAGACCAAAATTTGTTGTGACAATAAAGTGTTACAAATTTCAGATGAGCTATTGAAACACTATGCCCTGGCCTCAGCTGGCTGTAAAAAGTACAACGTAAGAGACTGATGGAGGAAGGCAAAGAACAGGAAAGAGAAATGCCAGGGACTGCTCTTGTAGGAAGGGGTTTGTAGATAGCAATGTGCTTCTCTCAACATTCAGAGCCACGTGATTAAAGGGTTTTTTATAATTGTCTGAGAAAATCTTTCTTCTAGTCCCTTCAGTTTACTCTGCCAAACCACTGCTGCTGCAGCCACTGGAATGTGTCCAAATTTTGAGCCAATTCAAATGATCTTCCCACCCCAAGGTTACAGGGGGTTTGTGCCTTCCCATTCTCCTTCAAACCAAGCTAACCCAGGACTGCAGATAATACTTAGTCCTGCTTTGCTGATGAATTTCTAGCCTCCCATGTTACAACTATTTTCAGACTATAAATAAGATTGTAGTTATATTTTCATCATTGGGAAAGGGAAAATGCTTCTTCCCGGGAGAAAAATCTGCTGTGCCTGCTGTGACAGGTGTCAATTGCCTCTGTATTTCAAGGTTATGACAAATAATGTTGTATTGCATGAAACCTTCAAATAATTTACTGTTATGAATCTAAATTATACCACATATAATCTCCATGGGAACTTGATTTGTGTGCAGCTGCATCGTAACAAAAACCCCAAACTAACAAACATCCAAAGCACACAAAACCACACAAAAAACCCCCAAAAAAACCCAAACCAAACCAAAAAAAACCAAAAACACACCAAAAGAAAACCAAAGCCCTGTATGGGATTGCAGTGGTTAAAGGCCACTGGTGTTGCCCTTGTGTGAACTGGGCTGGTTCCAGTCCCTGTTCCAGTTTGCTTCAGCAAAGCCAGTTGCTGAAACATGAATCGTTTTCCATTCTTCTGCTTCTTGGTCATGTCAGGCAAAACACATTATACATTATAATTTATGAGTAATAATGTTAATTGCAAGCTCTGTGTAATTGGTGTGGTTCAAATATCTGCTGTTAATTGTCATCTGCTATCAGAGCCCTGACTTTTCTGAACAGCCATAGAATTTGATTTTTAATTACTAACTTACTGCTGCCATAAATGCCCACAAGTGATTTAGGGAACACAGAATGCCATACCAGCTTTTGACAGGGTTTGGTTTTTTTCCATGCAAGTCCTTCAGCTTTCTGGGGAAAATAACTCCTGTAAAACCAAAGCAGCACTATGAAAATGTATCAGTTACAGTTCCACTGGAGTTTCTCTCAAAGGGATTTCTTTATTCTGCCCAAATCTTGCATTAAGAATGAGGTAGTGATGCCAAAACAAATTAATATGACTTTTAACTGGTTTCTCTGTCACAAGGAAACCAGTAGCTCTGAGAATTCATAAATTTCCTGATGGAGAGTGAGGTTGTTTCTGGTGGTATTTTTTGTTGTTTTAATTAAATTTAACTGAATCTCTATTTGGCAAAGCCAAGAGATTGTTGTCAGTAGCAGACTTAGAGTCACTGGTGGCAGAGTGGGCTGCAGCTTGCAATTTTAAGGGTACATAAACCTCTGGCTGTATTCCACAGTTGCATTGGTAAAGTGCAGACCACAGTAAAACCTCCCCGTTGCAGCATAAATATGACATGAAAGTTGATTAACCAGGTTTATGTTGTTATCCAAGCCTGCAATCCATCTGCAATACAATGATAAAAATGAAAACTAAACTGCTCAACTGCAAAATGTTGAATTAGATTAGGAAAGCAAAGGTTTAGACATTTAAGTTCCCAGCAAAGTGACCAGGTTTTTTTCTATGTGGAACTTTGCTTCATTTTTTTTGTGAAATAACTGTATTGGATTGAGATAATTATCACTGAAGTTGGTTGGTCCATCTGAGTGGACACATATGAAGTGTGGTAAAATCTTCACACGTTCTGGGCTTGTTCTGTGTGCTTATGTGGAGAACTGGGTGGAAACTGGAGAAGATCTGGATCTCTGAGATCTTTATTCTGCCACTTGTAATGTTCTCAAAAACACTCCCTGTCCATGAGTCAAATTTGGAATCAACTTTTTCACTTCTTGTGCTGATATGGTTGAAGTTGAACCTTGGTGTTCCAGGAGCTTTATGGATCAGTGTGATGGTAATTAAATATTCCAGATGTTGATGGTATTTGCAATATGGCTATTTTTGAAAGCCAGTGTTTGAAGATGAATCTGATATTCCAAATTCTGGTATTGAAAAGGTGTGCATGTTGCTGAGGCAGCAGATGTGCCACCATGAATGAATGAATTTGATGTGTTTATACATTGTAGAAGCATGAAATTAAAGAGTTGTCTTGCTGACATGGGGCCTTATTCATTGCAACGTGGGCTCAGTAGGGACTTTCCACTGGGTCAGAATTAATCCTGATTTGTGTTTGCTGCATTCTGCTGGCCTTGCAGTTTGATCAGTGTGGGCAGAGCAGGGTGTGGCCCTGCAGCAGCTCGGGAAGTGCAGGAGTTGATGGGTCACAGTCCCTTGAGCTGTTGAGGCCCCACATCTTTTCCTCCCAGTCGAAGATTCCTGTTTATTCTAAATCCTGCATAACTCCCCCACCCGGGTTAAATCTGCAGCACAAAATCACTTTGTTTCTAAAGAAATATGATTTTCTGTTCCCAAATGGATACTGTCTTAACAATTTTTTCATCTACCTCTTCCCCTTGGCCCCCTCTTTTTATTTCATTTGAATAGTATGGCTAGTTTTTCAAACAGTCAAGTAGGATTCAACTTAAATTTGGGGGGACCTCTGGTCATCATTGCTGTTATTGCAGCAGGTCCTCTCCACATTAATGCTTGGCACAACAAAACAAGAGAAATTGCCTGTTTTAAATGAGTATCTTGTTTTTTATGGAATCAGTAACTAGAATCTGTGCTTACCTCCATCTATTGCTGAATGAGGTAAATAATGTGCTCTTGTTTTCTCTTGAGACTCTGAAATTAAGCCCATTTATGTAAGATTTTAAACTAATTATAGGTACATAATTCTGCAACATATGAAAACAGAATCTCTCCTAAACAGAGCTGATGGGGAAATAGAAGTTTAATTCAAGCCCACATGAGCCATTATCAGAATTTCAGTGGAATAGAGGTTGGTCTGAAAGTATGTAAATGGCTGGTTTTATTCCTGCCTTTTAAAGTAATATTATGAATATGAATACCTTTATTTAATCAAGCTAATTGTGTCCTGGGAAAGTGAACCATTAGGTAATTTTAAACCCAAAATGACTGTCCACGCTGCACTGACCAGTGGATTGAGTTAAATACAAGATGTCACATACCCCTGGAGATGGTGGTTCTGACAGCAGGGCCATGACAGACATTGCAAAGTCAAGACCACCAGCTCTGCATGTTGAGACACAATAACATGTCAAGATTTACTGGTTTTCATTAGAGCTTGTGAACCAAAAATTATAACGTTTCCAGTTGCTTCATTTTTACTCTGCTAATTCATTGCTTTCAATAGATGTGTTAAAAGTAATTCTGTTTTTAAGGTTGATTAAAAATCAAAATTCGTAATTACTGAGAAGAAAGCAGGAATTTTGGTTTTATCTGTTTGTTGAATTAATGCTGCTTTTCTGTCTGGAAGGAGGGCTGGTGTGAGATCCTCACCCAGCAAGCAGGAGTGGAGGATGTTTTTAGACTGCCTTGTAATTTTCAGGAGTGAGAGGCACAATTATATACCCTGGAGAGAAAACATTTGAGCAGAGAAGTTCTGATCCCAGCCCTCCCAGCGAGGCAGCTGATGGCAGCACTGTGGGCAGCACAGTGCCTGGTGACTGTGGCGACACCAACTTGATTCCAGGAGCACTTAAGAAGCATGTCCTGATATTTGGTGAGGGAGGATGGCTGTAAAATGTCCTTTGGAGTGAGAATCTGTGCAATTGTTTAACTTCAGTGTGTGTTTGCAGCATTTCCTGATTTATATCCCGTCAAGGGTGAAGGAGACAGTTCTTGTGTGCAGAGATGAGATACAGAGATGGCTGGAAAGAACCTCAAACAATCTGAGTGCTCCAGGTCTGGCTCTGCACCCCGAGGGCATCTTTCTCCTCCATCCTCCCCTCTGGCTTGGGCTGCAGGGACCTCTGCTTGCACAGACATTTAACCTGCCCCAGTGGTTCTCACACACCAGGGGTGTTTTCATTTGTAGAATAAAACCAAACACTTCTCCATTTGAGATTCAAACGAGCTCAGGAGTATTTTGCTGTTTCTTTGTGCAGGAGGAGCTTGCAAGAATTAGTCCTTCAAGATCCTCATTGTTCAAGAGCCAGAATTCAAACAGAAGGATCTGCTGGATCAGTCCTGCTTTCCCGAGGAGATGTTTGGCACTGCAAGTGCTGCTATTTGCAGTTAAATCGCCCTCTTTTGAGGGTGGTCTTTCTGCATATGAAATTATATCTCAAACTACAACACCAAGAGTGTACATAGGAGTGTAGGGGCACAACTGAGGGAAGTTTTTTCTGTAATTTAAAAGCATGAGAAAGCACCTTTAGGTTGTTATGAATTAATTTCATTTCAGAGAAGAAGTTTTGAAAAGTGGGGACCTAAGTCTGGTTCCTGGGAAGGAACTCTCTGTGTGTGTGAAGTATTGCATCAACCAAGAGAAGGGGAAACAGTGTGGCAGAAAAAGGAATCACAGTTATTATCTAGGCTTTCTATAGAATCTCTTGGTCCCTACGGGA
This sequence comes from Myiotriccus ornatus, assembly GCA_036023395.1. Lineage (NCBI taxonomy): Eukaryota > Metazoa > Chordata > Aves > Passeriformes > Tyrannidae > Myiotriccus > Myiotriccus ornatus. Next base: position 843,756 of record JAYRBT010000021.1, on the reverse strand, counting down.
GAATCGAGTGTTCCTTAAAATATGTGACTTTGTTTTTTTCTCTAGTTGCTCAGTTCATAATCTGTATAAGGAGTTTGAAACCTAAAACCAAAGCCAAAAAAAACCACGGCAGTAAAACATCCACCAACATTTCAGAAAAGTCTGCTGGAAATAAAATGTGGAGTGAAATAAAGCCATTCCTTTATTCTTTTAGAATTCCTTGGTTGTCACTGTGCTCTTCGGAAGGTGCATTCTTGGGTTCAAGACTTCAAATTTATCGTAGAATAACAGCAAAAATCTAAGATGGATATTAAAATAACCTGATTTATCTTACCAGTGATCCTACGGTTGGCACATGGCATGGTTTTGTGTTGGGGAATTATTGTCAGGTGTACATTGCTGAGGGGTTTTGTAAACAGTAGGGTGAAGTGAACCAGAATTTAGCAGTGAAATGATGTGGATTTCATTGTAAGTGTTCCAGGGCAGAATCTTACAGCCTGGTGTCTATGAAGAAACTTTACAGCAAATAGAACATGAGACAGGGGGTGAGGAGGGAGTGGGGAGAGGGAAAAGAACGCAGTTGGTTTGCAGTTTTGTTGCCCTTTTTGTTTAGGAGTTGATTTGTGACTGTAGATAGAATGCAAAAAAAGTGTCACTTTTAGTGAAGCTTTAGAAAATAAAAGTGCAAGTTTAAATTGCCAAAAGGAGACTTTAAACACTGCCCTTTGATATTTGGTGATGGACATTAAAATTGTTGGATTATTTGTATTTGCTTTATTTGCAGAGTGACTGCATGGCTTCCAGGGGTCTTTCTCTTCAGTTATGGACAAGACCTTCATTGCAGTGATGATGCCATGTCAGGTATTGTTAAATAAACTTAATTTCTATTCATCACTGTAGACTTTCATATAGTGATTGTTTTCCTTTCTCTTTCAGCTTCCCACACTTATACAGATCACAGGAGAATTGTCTGGATGAAATTATATTTAGCATTTGTGCTCTTAACACACTTTTCTGTCAAAGCCACTACCATATTGATGATGACACCCTTATTTAATAGTGATTATAATTGATTTCTCACAACCCTTAATGCCAGGCAATGATTAGGGAATGAGCTATAGCCAGCTCTTCCTCATGGTGAGAGTTTTCATCAGACATTGTAAGATTTGAGTAGAACTGGAGGTTTTTTATGCTGTGAAGCCTTTATGAGTATTAAAAAAAAAAAAAAAGAGTAAAATGTGATTATTTTGAATGACTCTACTGACAAAACATTTAGTAATGCATGCTGCTGTTTGTGTTATTGTATTATCTCTAAATGCTAGGCTGGGTTAACAAAGGAGAAACCTACAGTGTGGCTCCTCTTTGCATGGTTTATTTCCTATTTATTTCCCATTACTTCATATTTCCTTGCCCTTGATAAGGCCACTCTCATCTCTGCTCAGATGGTCTCTTCTCCACTTGAGAGAGGAATGAGCATGTGAGAAAGACTGGGCTTAACTAAGATGGGACTTCTCCCCCAGGACTTCAAAGTTCTCTGACACATTCCCACTGCTGGAGAGGTGGCTGTTGGCAGGATAAGTCAATCCAGCACTGGACATGGTCAGAGAGAAAGGAATATCTTTGGATCAGGAGCCCAAGGAGGAAGGACCTCTTAGCCCTCTGAGAATTATCCTGCTGTGCAGGCTGCAAAGCAGTCGTGCCTTGCTTTCTGTTCTGGTTTCTCAGGTCTTGCAGGCGCAGTTTTTCTTCCACTGGGGATGGAGCTGGAAGTCCTTCCAGTCTGGGTATTCCAGAGTCAGTGCTGGCAGTGTGAAACAATCTCCTGCAAATGATTTAAATGAGGAATCAAACATCTGAAGAAAGATCAAAAACTGTAGAGGAAATGCAGAGCAGCAGGACGAGCACAGAGTTGTGACCTATTCTCTTGTTCCACCACCTCCAATCTGTCTTAGCAGGATTTCTTTACTTTTTATTCCTTTTTTCCTTTCTCTTCCTTTATACCATAGCTTGGCTAAATCTACTTTTCTCTCCTTTCAGCTCTACCTCGTGTAGCCTGTTGGTTGCTGTTCCTTCCAGTTGGTTCTTCTTGATACTCAGATCCCACCTACCCGTAGCAGGATGTACTTACATGGTTTTTTACAGCAGACTTTGCCTTGTAAACACACAAAATGTAGTTGTTTTTCTTGTTTGCTGTGCTGCCTTTGCAGCAGTGCTGCTGTCTGGCTTTTAAGCCTAATGCTACGGTGCATCTGACAACAGAAAATGAGAAGGAATGGTATGAAATCTGAGGGTTTTGTTCAAAATATAATATGGATTTGGGAAACTTTGATGTGAAAGAGGTTTCTTCTATAATTTAAAGTCTTAGGAAGTAATAATATTATTCTGTTTTCCTGCTTTTTTAAAAAAAATAAATAAGTGAGTGTGAGGAGAGTGCTGCAGCACAGAGAAGAAACTCAAAATTTATTCATTAAACATTCATTGGCAGTGTGTTGAGGAATCAAAAAGCTGCTTTTTCTCATGTTCACTTTCCTCACTTTCTTTTTTTAACAGAAACCCTGTGAAACAAGGAAAGCAGGGCTGTCTGAAGGGCTGACTTGGGTGGGGGCTGAGGCACAAGCAGCAGAGGTGGATGGCAGGACTCTGGTTTATGAAATTGGTGTTTTTATTTCTGTCTGTTCTTTGTAGCCGTGCAATTTTTAGTCTCAAACGGGTCTCTGCCCATCTTGTCTGTTCTCCCTTCCCAAGGGGAGGTGGTGCCATGGTCCTGCACTGCCATTCCCACGCTTCGTGCCACATCCCAGCCTTGGGAGGGGACAAAGCTGTCACCAGTGAGGGTCCAGAGCTGGTCACTGCAGCTTCCCAAAGCAGCCAGTCCATGGCCCATCTGCCAAGGCTGGGCTGTGTTTAACACAGCACGTGGAAGATCTCGGGAGCCCCTGCAATAATGACGTGGAAAATCACCAAGTCAGTGAGCAGTTTGCTGGGTCAGATGACCAGGAGTCTGTTTGCTGCAATTCAAGCACGTGCAGAGATCTGACAACTGTTACTGCCCAGTGAACACGGATCCTTTTAACTGTCCAGTTGTTCATCAGTTTGCTTGTATTTTAAATACATGAATATGCAGAGCCATGAGGCAGAAAAATCCTTCTTCAGTCCTGTTTCACATGTAACATCTGTAGATACGTGTGTTTCACCACAAAAACATCCTGCTCTCATTTTTCATACATGATTTTTTTCTCTCTGCTGTTCCCGTATTTTTGACTTTATGATAAGGTAGATTTCTGTGAACTTGCAAACCAGGTTTGGGCAGAGCAGTTCTCTCTGTCTCAGCCCTTGTGATTTGGATTTCTCTGCTCTCAGCAGGAGTGGATAAAAGATCTAATTGGGTCCTTGCAGAGAGCAGCAAGTTTATAAATGATCTTATGGAGAGTGATAAAAATTTCATTCCCAGGCACTTCAAGACCGTATAAGAATTTGGGTATCTGTCATCTGTATTTTATTGGGTAACTTTTGTGATTTTTATTTATATTTTATTTTGAAATCATCGTGGGAGTGTTGCTACAATGAAGGGCTTGGGGAACTCTCATCTCTCTTTATAACTGCACGTAGCAGGAGGTACTAAAAGAGCCTGTGTGAAGGAAACTTTGAAGAATCAGGGCCTCAGTTACCTCTTTCTTTCCAAAAAAGCCCTGAACTTTCAGCCTGTCAGAAGAAAAATGTGTTATGGAACAGTGATGATCTTCTCTCAGTGCTGAGGAAACTGCCTCTACCTGATCAATGTTGCTCCTGCCTGGGAAGGGAACACTGGGATGGGAATGACATACGGGAATGAAAGGCAGGGAGCATGTGGAGGGATGAGATAGGGTCTGACAGAGACAAAATGCACCCACCTTCTGCATCCCATTATTTATTTATGTATTTATTTTGAATTTCTACCTTTTGTGCTTTTTTTTTTTCTTCAAAATTAGACTACAGTAGCTCTCCCAGTTGATATTTATGAGGATATTGAAATTACAGCATTTGAGGAATCACATCTTGAAGGGGTTTGTTGTGGGATTCAATAGGAACCATTATAAAAAATTCTTCATCTTGCCCTTCTTTTGTAAGTTACTTGCACCAAACAAACATTCTTTGAAAAGAATCTTTGATAAGAAAAGATTTAATGCGAGATTTAATGCAAATTTGAAGAGTACAAAATTTGAAGTGTACAAAATCTCAAACAAAAATGTAGAGTCATGAAATTTAAAAAAATATGAACAAAGTGTGTTTGTTCCAGAACAGTCATTTACTTACCATGGTTCTGCACAGCTCCTGTTGTGCACAAGTCCTGCCTCCTTGAGAAATCAGGGCTATATATGAAGATTTAAGTATTACTTTTTCCAAAAGTAGAGAATAGTGCATATTGCTTTTTTTTCTCCTAGGCATCTTCGTATTTTTCCTTTATCCAGTGATAAAACCGGGGAATGAATATGGATGTTCAACAGTGGAGGGAGAGCAGAATGATTTGGTCCACCAGAGTTGTTAAATCAGAGGGATTCATGTTTTTAGTTCCTCTGGTATTGAGAAGTTGAATGCCAGGTATTTGAAGCTGAGTACTTTTTTGCCAAGTATTTGAAGTAATTTAATACTTAAAACATGGTAGATCTATATTATACATCCATTATATACATAAAATCTTTTTGTATCTAATGCAATCAGGGAAATACAATCCACAACTGAACTTCCCAGCCCATTAAAGACTCTTTTAAATGTTCATTCCTAAGTTAAAATCTACTTGGTGCAAATAAGAACAAACGTTGAACAATTCTCTGTCCTGGATTTGTTTCGTTCTTTTAAATACATTATCCTAATCTCACCAAGATAGTAGTTTAATGTGAGAGTTCTAAGAAAAAAATCATCATTTAAGGGGTTTGGAAATAAGTTATCAGCATGTGCATATCAGAGTCAACAGCAGGACACTGAAGAGATAAAGCAAAGCTCTGTGCTGTGGAGCTTTCTTGAATTTCCAGCAGGATCCAGTGGCAAGTTGATTATCAGGATGAATTTGTGGAATCCTGAAGATGTTGAAGGCAGTGAAGGCAGTCCACAAAGAGTGGAATTTAGTCTGGATCTTCCTTACAGTTCTTACTTGGAGCTATTTCTTCTGTGAAGCCGCAGATGGGAATAACAAGCTGCGAGAGGGAAGGACAAACCTTCATCACAGTTACTGTGCCCTTAATTTAGACATGTCTGCATCTGAGACAATTATGGTGGAGGAGTTGTTTCTCTTCCTTGAAGTAGTGTATTTTTTAATATATAAAAGGAGATTATGGCAAGGAGAGCACAGAGCTGCATGGTTGAGAAATAGCTTCCAGATAAGGTCTGCTGCTCCCAGTCCTGGTGACTTATTGGGATCACATTTTCATTTGCAGTGGATGGAGAGGATGCCATGGAGACAATTGTAGGGTGGTTGGGCAAAGGGAAATCAGAGGCTGATTTGGAATGATGTGATGAATTTAAGCAGGAGGATGATACTGAAGGTCTGTCAAGGTTGCAGTTGCACTCTTTATTTCATCTTCAGATCAATTATAGTTGGCCCTGTTTAAATAAAGGGCATAGTAATATTATTCTGATAGTTTGTTCAGTGCTTAATAAAATCTGTTTCTATTTTATTAGAGCTGTGTCTGTTATGGACTGAACACTGTGAGTTATCTTTATGAATTAGCTTTTCCTTTTCTTTCTCATTAGTAACTATGTCTGTGGCAGTTTGTTTCTATGGTAATGTTTGTGATGCAGCTTTTTCTTTTGTCTGAGGTAAAATTCTGGAATGCTTGTGGGGACAGACTCTCAGAATCCCATATGAGACTTTTCTGCAGGAAGATCATAAGATTTGACTCCAGAGGATGAAATAATCAGAGCAGCAAAGCCATTGTCATACAAAAATTTTGTTTGACAAAATTAACAGGAAGGTCGGATAAATTTACTCAGAGTGCTCGGAGAATAAATTGATCAAAGTGTGGCTTAAAGGATGACAATTTTTTTCCTTCTGAATATAAACTCCTTGGAAATTCATATCCATCCCCCATTTGACAGCAGGAGCTTTGGAGGTAGGAGCTGAATGCCCAGGTTGACACAGGGTGCAGACCAGGCAGAGGGGGCTGGGGAAAACCTGGAAGCAAAAGTGCTTTGGAGGACAATATTGCTTTTGCTATTTAAAGCCTGTACAAACCTCCTGAAGATTAGTTCCAAGGAATGGGGGGAACAAATGTCTCTGCAGCCAGAGTTGGTTGTTCCTACAGACACAGGAGATCCATTCTGAGGTGCTTTTGGAATTTCCAGCTACCTGAACAATGGAAAAGTCATTGCTTGGAAAAGAATTAGAAAATAGTAAAACCCTCAAATGGCCAAGCCTTCCCCCACTGCCATGGATTTGGGGTCAGTTTAATCCCTGCTCTTTACAGACTATTTTGTCCAGTCTCTGATATTTCTTTACATTAACGTTTCAATATTATAAATTCTTCTCCTTCAAGCACCAGGAGGTCTCAGGTTGTATATAAGGATCTGTATAGACACGTATGGTTTTTCAGGCCATGTATATTATATTTTATGCAAATAAGAAACTTTTAAGCAGGGATTTTTACACCTTTCCTTTCTTCTTCTGTTTTCCCTTAACATGCCTGGAAATGTTTTGTCCCAATTTTGCTGTGGGATGGGAAACTCCAGAGAAACAGATTCCTCTTCAGAGGGAGCTGAGGCAGAGGAGGCAACCACTGCAAAAACGGGGTTTGCTGTTAGAAATGAAGCTTCAGTGTTAAATTATGGAACAGATAAAACCACTTGATAATAAATACTTAGGAGCTGTGCTTCTGGGCCTTTAACAGATGCTGATGGTTGGTGTCACGATAGAACACAAATAAGAGACTTACGAGCTTCCTCTGCCTCATTTTCATTAGTGCAGGGTTTGTGTCACTCCACCAACTCAGGAGCTGGGGCTGCAAACTGAGGAACAGCCCCATTTGCATCTGCACTGCAGACACTCTAAAGCTCTGCTTAATGTTCTTATAAATTGTGGGCTGCTCTTGAGAAGTCCTTTAATGGAGCCAGGAAACTTTACATGACTTATCCCTAATATTCAGAGGATGGCATTGTATCAAGGAAAGAAGGTTCTTAGTGCAACCCAGTACATGGATCTGGTTGTGCAAATGGCTCTTAAACACATGTTCTTGTCCATAAATTACAACAATTATTGTTGTAACCTTAGTGGCACTACTTTTCCAAGTAAGCAAGATTTTTATTTTTTTCCCATTAAAGATTTGGAGATGTGTGCAGATTAAGCATATATATACGGGGGGGGATTGTTTGGGGTTTTTTTTCCCATTTTAGTTTGGTTATTTAGGGTTTTTTGTTGCTGTTGGTTTTGTTTGGTTTGAGTGGGCTTTTTTTGTCTGGTTTTTTTTTTTTTTTTATTAGTTTGGTTTGGTTTTGGTTGTGTTTTGTTTCTTGGACCCATTCAGTAAGGAATAAACAAAATAAATATTTTGGCCAATTTTCTGAATAATTTTTCAAAATAGCCGTGCTTCAGTGGAGATTTGTGGGAATTTACTTACTGCTCAATATTCCTGTAGAAAGAGTTAACATTAAAAGTATAAAGATAATAAGTAATACACCATCCTGTCAGCATCTAATTCAGAGAATACTTGGTGGCTGGAAAACAAGATTTCTGATAACTTCTAAATTGGTTTTACTCTACATCAAGATAAAATAAGCTTTTAATTTCATTTATCTGTCAGTGAAAAGGCAGATAATAAAAGCCCCAGAAAGTCAATAAGGCCACTGATTGAGGCTTCAAATGTTAGACATGCTGCTTCTAATTCCTGCCAGGAAACGTGGCCAAATCCTAACCTGACTGCTGGGTCAGTCAACTTCACTTTTGACTAGAAATTCTCTTTGAGCCTAAGGAATTTTACAGACACAAGTGGGGTCCATAACTACATTTCTAGGATATTTTTTTCAAAATTGGTTTTTGAAAATGATGGTTTTTGGTTTTTCTTTTTGTTTGGTTGGTCGGGTTTTTTGTGTTTGTTTTTATGTGGTTTGGTTTTTTTTTTTTTCCTTACCATGGAAAATGGATTATCAAAAAGTTCCTGAAAAATTCCATTTAGTGGGACTTCTTAAAGGTCACGGAGTTGAGAAGGGTTGGGGAATTAACAGAAGTTTGGGTGGGGATAAAATAGAAAAGTTTTTTTCTCTAATTATCTGGGAATTAACTGGCCAATTGCCTCTCTTACTGTGTATTAGAGAGCAATAAAGTCCAGTCTAATATGCCACAGGTGCATTTTAGGTGACGTGTAAATAAAATAGTTCCATGTGGGCTATGGGAATTTGTGTGTTAAAAGCCAGAGTTTTGAATATTGAAGGTCCTTCAAATGTAATATTTTACATTCGAACAGGTCATACTTTGTGTTAACCTACCCACTTTGAATGCCAGATACAAGACTTACAAGACCAGTTCAGTGATACTTTGTCATATCTGTATCTAGTTTGGGCTTGGTTTTGTTTGTTTGTTTTTAAACAAAAGCAAACCCACAGCAACAAAAAAAACCTCTATGGAAGCATGACTAGAAAATGAAACAATGCTGCTGTGATGGTGAAGCCTCTTCACGGGAATATAAAAGAAGAAAAACTGTCTTTAAGGCATTTTAAGGTTATGAGTATTTTAATTTTGTTTCAAGTGGACATGTTTTGTATTATGACAGGGGAGGCTGTAACCAGGAAAACCCTCTGTGCCAGACAGGCCTGAGGAATTATCTGCAAGGGGGACAGGACAAGGGGAATGGCTTCACACTGACAGAGAGTAGGTTTAGATTGGATATTGGGAAGGAATTCTTGGCTGTGAGGGTGGGCAGGCCCTGGCACAGGTTATCCAGAGAAGCTGTGGCTGCCCCATCCCTGGGAGTGTCCAAGGCCAGGTTGGAGGGGGATTGGACCATGTGCTCCTTGCTTTGTACTGAGAGGGGTTCAGGTAAGAGCCCTCAAAGTGTGGGTTATCTAAGATGCTTCCTTGGAGATAAGCAAAGTGTTGAGGCTCCGATGCTCTAATACAGCTGATGGAAATCTTGAATATTTACTCTTGTTTATGCATTATCTGAGTTTACTCAGCCTGACAACTAATTAATACTGTGCTTCATGAGAGTTTGTGTTGTTCTCCATCAGCATTCAATAAATTTTTAAAGGCAAATTTTTCCTAATTGGCAGTAATGAGCCAGAAAAACTTATACTGGATTAAGAAAAGACAGAAACCCACAAGAGCTCCCTAAGCAGTTTAATCAGTAAAGTTCTAGTCACACAACTCCATCCTTTCAATTCTGATAACTGGCCCTGGGTTCTATATCTGATGGGTTTTGTTTCCCTCGTGTCATGTCCAGCTATAACTCCCTGTAGGACTTCATCTAATGGGGTCCCAGAGCAGAAGTCACACCTTGAGATGATCCTTTAGGTGACTCAACCAATGTAGTTATCACAATCTCTTTTTACCAAATTTAGTTGTCAAAGCCTACTTACGCTTGGGAATTTGTTGGGAAAGCACAGGCTTTTAAACTTATGGACCATTGTTACACACCTTGAGCTAACAAACCTGCCAAATGCTTCCTGGGGTGACAGAGTAAGGTTTAAAGCTGATGGACTGAGGTGATTTTTCTTCAGCTGCAGGTGGCTAAGGATCCCTGGCTGAAGAGAGGTCCTGGGGGGTGGAGTGGGGAGGAGGAAAAGCTTTAATAGCTAAACAGCTTTCTGGGTAACTCTGGGTAAATTCTGCTTTCTGCAGGCCAAAAATCCCAAGTCATCACTTCACTCCCATAGGTGAAGAAAGGAGGATTTGGCGTTCTATTGCTTTGGAGAGGTCGTGTAACAGCTGATCCAAAGACTTCACAAGTGAGAAGGCAAGTCACCTTTATTGTGCTTTCTTGACTGTGGTGGTTAAACCCAAAGCAAAACCTCACACCACAGATGGAGATTTCACCCTGTTATCTTGGTTGAACTTTGCTTACAAAGCAGACAGTTAGCCGTGCAATGGTTTCACTGGAGACAATTCAGAAGAACTTGGTTGGGTCTTGGTTTCCTGAGCAGGACCTTGTTCTTTGTGTGCCCGTGTGGGGCTCATGAGCTCCTCTGCTGGGGTGAGGCTGGTGTTCATCTGCTGGGCGAGGTTCCTGCACTGGTTCCAAGGTGGGATGAGTGGAGCACCTGCTGCCCCACTGCACCAGCTGAACCCAGTGAGCTGAGATTTAGTGTTGGCATGCAGAGGAAGCTGGGGAATAATGCACAGTCAAGTTATACATTAGTTCATATTGGGCAATGGAGCTTAACTAAGTGTTGACAACCCAGTACAAACTCAGTTGTATGGAATATTTTGGTATTTGAAATGGTCACAACATTTATTCTCAAGGTTCCAGAATCCTGAGTGTGATTAACTCCAGAGCTGGCTTTATTTTATAGAAATAATATAGCTGGGATAGGAAGCCTGAATCAATATTGACTCAAAGGAAGGTGCCACTTAGAGGGAATAGAATATTTACCTTCTTACCTCCAGGCTTAAAATATCTAATTTAGGAGTTTTCTCTCCTGTAATTTTTCGGGCTTTCAGCTGAACTGTGTGAATACTCCCCGTGTGAATCACTCCTTGCAATGTTAATTCTTTCAAGTAGGTGTTTTCTCTCTGTTATTCCTGATCTCATCCAGCAGAACCATCACGACAGCAGTGTTGGAAATGTCTCATTATTTAATTTAGAAAGGCACAATTGCCTGTGAAACAAGGGAACTGTAACAACAGTTATAGATATTTCAGTCTATATGGGTAAGCAACAAGCAGGTAAAGGAATGTCAGGTTTGTCCTTGCCTTGTGGGTCAAGCAATATTGGCAAGGTTTGGGGTTTTTTAGTCTATAAATACTCCCTAATCTATATGTCCTGCTTGCATCATTGTTCTTGTGTCACCTTTCCTTCATGCCTGCTATATATAGTGTTTATTCTATATATAGTGTACATACAGTGCAGGGATAAAACTGCTGCATGTGGTAAGTGCAAAGTTATTTTTAAATGCTCTGAACGTGGAGAACATTGACTTGTGGAGATTATGGAAACAAGGGGTCCTCAGGAGAGAAAAAAACTCCAAACAAAGAGATGTTTGGCGGTTCTAAGTCAACTTTTAGTTCTGTAAATGCAACTGCTGCTGCTGTGTGTAGAGATGATCATTATGGTGGTATAAAACTGGTAAAAGACATTTCTGGCAGAAACAAAATTAATACATGAAGGAATTGCAGAATTTTCCTGAAAGTTTGTACAGAAGAAAGAAATAATGGAGTAACTTCTTTTTATTATTTGGAAATTTTAAGTGGAATTATTCCAGGGACAATTTCCAAAAGTTCTTCAGGAATTTAAGTTGTAACTATTGTAGTTGTAAAGTGTGACCAGGATTTTTGAGATAGAAGTTTGCTTCTGACAGTATAATTAAATAAGGAATGTTATACAATATATATTACAATAAAGATATATTATAATATTTTAAATAAAATATATTTATTTTATATTTATAATTATAATATAAATATATTTACTATACTAAATATTTATCAGTATTTAAATAAATTAAATTAAAACACATTTATAAATATATAATTAATATAATAAATTTATTATATAATTATGTTATATATGTATATTTGTTATATTATATAATAATTTGTATAATATGTTTATAAACATTTATTAAAGATATCTTATACTAAATATTTCTTAATATTAAATAAACAAAAATACAAAATATTTATAAATATATAATGATAAATTCATAACTATATAAAAACATATATATGATAAAATATATGCTCTCCAGCCTGAATTGGGGTGTTTCAAGTCCTGCCCATGTAACCCATGGTAGTTATAAAGATCACAATTTTCTTTATTTAAAAAAATCAGTTCAGAATGAATAAGAAAAGAGAGTAACCCTTCTTATAAATCCTCCAGCTTTGACAAATTAATAAATCCCTCACATTATTGGAAAATAACGGTAACATTGTGCAACAACTGTCTTCAAATTCTGCCCATGGAAAGGCCATGGAACATGGAACAGTTTGTGTGCAGCTCAACAATGGTTGAAACCTGGAGTTCCTCTTCTGCAGAAGCTCCAGTGTTTCACTTGGGGTTTTTTATTATTGCTTTGAATTAGAACAAAACCATAAATACTCACAAAAGAAAAATTGTAACCTAATTTAAAAAAAAAAAAAAAAAGAGCATCTTTTCAATGCCAAACTCATTGGAGTATATTTTGAAACACAGTGCAGTGAAATACTGGGTTTTACTCTTAGAAATATTGACAAATTTGATAATAAATGTCATTATAATGCATAATGTGCCTGGCCTCTGGGAGGGGGGGACCTGCAAACTGGGCAGAGGACGCTGGGCAGCCAGCCTGGCTCCAGGCAGCCTTCCAAGCCAAGCTGCCAGCCCTGCAGCCAGCCTGCCTGCTCTCCTCACAACTTCCAGTGGCACAGAAATCCCCACAGAACCTTTTGATCCAGAAAATCAGCAGTTTCGGATGGCAAATTGTTCATCAGAAGAGTTTTAGTCTGCTCTATTAAGAACATAAGTCTCTGAAATTGTTAGTCCTGAATAGAAGTGTTGCCAAACAATCGGATGGAATGGCCCTCGCTGCCTGCAAGGCTCGTTCACTTAGTGGCTGAAATAGCTCTTGCTTTGCTTTTAACACCCCCTGGAAAGGAGTAAAAGTTAATTAAAGTGGGTATTTCTCCGTGTTTGCAGTCTGTTGCCATTGAAACAAGTGTGGACAGGGTTCAATGAAATGGAGTTCAGAGTCAGCTGAACTCAGAGGTGTCGAGGAAACAGCTGCATTTGGCAGTGAGGACCATCAGCCTAATTAGTTTGGAGGAGGGGAAAATAGTGTACATTTCTTAAAATGAAAAGTTGGAATATGTTTCATCTACAGTCCTCACATTTTTCAGTTGTAATTTATATAAAGCTGTTAAACTAATTAAAATTTGGTTGAGACCTGCATCCAGCTCCCTCCATTAAAACCCTTCTCCTTTTCCATGAGTGCAAAAGGGTCAGTGGGAATCAGGAAGTATCACTTTGTAGGATACACCCAAACAATGTGCCAGATGATCTAAAACTCAGCTCCTGAACATTTATCTTCCTTTGAGGAGATGGTGCTTTTGCAGGTGTGAGCCTTGGTGTCCTGGGAAGGTGTGCTGCTCCCTGAAGTGATCCCTGTGGGAACACCCTGCAGGGAAGTCCTGGAGCAGAGGTCACTGAGGGCTGGATGGAGGACGTGTTGGGTGCAGCTGAAGGTGTGGCAGATGTACCTGTGAGCACCTGTAAGCTGCTCTTTGGTAGTCCCAGCTCTGGGGTTGTGACACAGCACAAATTCCCTGCTTTCCCATGGCTTGGCATCAAACAGCCACCTCAGGGACCTCTCTGTTTACCTATGGCTTCTGCCTGTCACTGAATCAACAATTTTCCACCAAAATCTGGTCTTTTTTCTTGTTGTTTTTCTCTCTCCTCCACTTTCCTTTGTGCCATTGTGGTGCCATCTGTTTTCTAGGTGGGGAAGATCCATGTCAGACCACTTGCATTGCCAAATTTACATCCATTGAAAATTCTTTCATGCAGAGGAAATTTCCATAAGAATACTTGAAATCAAATTTTTGTCTAACAGCAGTGAAGACTGGACTCACAACCAGTTTTGAGTTTTCTGTTGTGACCTTTCCTGTTATGAATCTCCTCAGAGAATAGGTCTGCAAAGTACAGTAATAATAGCAAACATATCGACCTGTGGGATCTCTGTGTAATGCAGTGGCAGACATTCACATTTAAATGCTATTCTGGAATTTTGATCAGGAATCAGCTCTGCAAGATCTCATTCTTAAACCTCTCTGACAGATTTTGATGTGGAAAATGACTTACCAGACTTTCATATCATGCCAGAGCACTCTATTAAATAATAAACCCTCTTTCCCCTCCTTAGACATTTCTCTCCTTCACAGACTTTGATGTGGGACTTTGATTAGGTATCACAAAAATACAGGGTTCTTCAGTTTGGCATATTTTGAAAAATCTCATCAGTTTTCAGTGAACAAAATGTCCTCATCTTCTCAGCGTGTCTGAGACTGAAGAAGACTTCAATCAGGCCTGGTTCTCGTAGTAAAAAATCTCACTTCCTTTCCTTCAGGATGTCTGCTGACTCATCAGAACCTGAGAGGTTTGGGGTAAATCACGGGAGCTCATAGCTCCTCAGTAATGAACTGTAGCACACAGTGTCTTGGGTCATAAAAATCCCAACCCCTCCTCTGAGTGCAGAAGGATGTTCAAGGGTGGGCACTCACAGCTTGTTTTATGGGTTTAAACTTTTCTCTTTCCTACTGTCTCAGATTTGCTGTGGGAAATTCCATCCCAGCTTCTTCATCTCTGGGTCTTTGACCGAGAACAATAATCACTCCAGTTCCATAAACAGGAAGATTCCATAGGATGTCCAAGGGGCTCTGAAGGAGAATATGCTCGATGAAAGCGAGAAGGTGCAGCACCGAAACAGCCAGAGACACGAGCACCTCAAAGCTCTTCTTTTCCTCCGGGCTTTCAGCTTCCAAACTGTTCATGAGAAATCCCGTTATATAACTGAGAACTCTTTGTAAGTAAAGATTTCAGCATGATGAAGAGCCTCTTCAGAACAATAGAGGTGATGGACTGGATAGTTCATGATTTCTTATTATGCTGTTGGAGCAGCTTAGTTTTATCAGACTTGGACAGGTATCAAAGTTATACTTTTCCTTGTTTGTTCCCCCCTTCTTTAGGTTGCTGTTGATTTAGAATGAAAAAATGAAGAAAAATGAGCCAAAAGGGCTCTACATTTATTTGTGTGTGTGTGTGTGCCTGTTTTTAAAGAGGTTCTATTCACATGAATGAGTGTGTAATAATATTTTTTTTCTTACATACGGTTTTATTTAATATTGGAGGGAAAATGGCAAGGGAATGGGAAGCACTGCTTGTTCCACAGTTCAAAAGCTGAGGCAGGAGGATGAGGTGGGAATTACATGTTCTTCCAGGTGCCTTCTTTTAGAAGTAAAACCTTTACAAGGAAGATGCACTGACATTTCAATTATTACACAGTTGTGCTCTCCTACTCTACCAAACAGCAGATATTATTTATAAACCTTTTAATGGAAATAACTGTAGCCACTTCATTATTTCAATGAGCTCTTAAAATGCTGTTGATGAGTAGTGTGATGTTTTTACATAATAACACAATTGAAAATTGCTGCTTTTGGGTATGTTTTTGTGAGGATGCATTTATTTGACATTGTTCTAATCATTTAACATTTTCCAGAAGTTTAGTGTTGGAAGAGCAGATAATGGGAAAGTTTTAAGCCTTATTGACATAAGAATTAAACCACTGAGAACTCATATGTGTAATAAACACAAGCTGACTTTGTTCAGCTGCCATTTAACTGAAATCGAATTCTTATTAAAATAATTAAAATCCAAGATTTCTTACTGAATGAATCAACCCTGAAGCATCTTGAAGAGCATCTCTGATTGGAAGTATTTGTGTGTCAATAATTAACCTTCTGTAAGTAGGGGGAAGAAATGGCTCAATATTTTAATGACATGGGTTAGGGAAAGATTTGTTTAAGCTCTGTTTTCATATGCAGACTTCAGACCACTTGATAAAGGTCAGTCAAGTCTTTCTTTCCCCTGTAGTCACTTCAGAGGTCTGGGATCATTGAGGTCAAGTTGTGACAACAGGAGTTAGGAATTAGTTGTACCAGTAGTAGCTTCCAGTTGAGATATTTACTCTTGAAAAGAAGAGACCAGCAAAGCATGAATGGAAGAAGAAGAATTACAGAGTTAAAGATCTAAATTTATGTCTAACTGAGATGTTAGAATATTCTTGGAGCTTTCAGATGGAGGATCAGTGTTTGCTGGTTTGTGCATTTCTCTGTGTGTGTGTCTATTTATCTATGATATATTATTTGGTACAAGCTTTTGTGGGGTCTAATTTCATTTAAGATGTTTAGCAGAGCTAAGACTGTTGAACTAGTTGGCATCAGTTTAAGGAACAAATGCCTCGTTATATTTGGTGTGATACATGTATTTTGTTCCCTATATTTTTAGTCTGGTTTAGGACAAGTTTGACACGAATACAGGAGAGAATAATGTTCTTAATGTATATTGCTTTCCTACATCACATTTGGTTACTATTCATTAATAATAGGAAAAATAGAACACAGTAGTTTAAAGGATACATAATAACCTTAAGGTACTATCCTGTCTTGGCCATGTATGTCGAGATCTCCCTCTTTTTGATCCAGGTGATTCCAGATTGCTTCTTTCCTTGTTTTCCCTTTTATTACTGCTTAATTATTTTGTTGATACAATATGTAGTTATATTTTGATAAGCATTGACTTATTTGTTTATTAGCTGACTGGTCTGCATTTGTGAAAGTGTAGTAAAATGCCTTAATTCACTATGAAACCAAATTATGTTGCATTTTAGTGCAGTGAAACAAGGATGAGAAGGAAGGATAACACCTCCCAGTATTTTCCCCCCATCCTAGAATATTGTTTTCCACAGAACACAATGGAAAAATCTGGAATTTACTGCATCTCTAACAAATGTGTAAGAAATCCAGTATATTGTGTGTGGCACAGGGCTTGAAAAAGCTCAGCAAGGGCACAGTGGCATCAAATAAGGTATTTTTGGTCTTTTGGGCTGTAACAGAGGATTAGCAAAATTAAAAATCACATGTATAGCTTGCTATTCCTACTTTGTAGACCATTTAATGTAAGACTATTGGGAGCACAGAGAAATACGAGGTGAGAGGTGTTAAAAATAAGCCTGGCTTATGTTTGATTCCCTGTTGTGCTGAGAAGTTTTTCCTAGAAAAGTGAGTTTCAATCAAATCTCTTGAGATAATCCCCAAAGCTACAGTTCTGCACCAACCTGAGTTATTTGATATTGTAAATTTGGACTGGATCCCAAACAAAGGATTACCCACTAATATCTTTTCCTATTCAGATGCACAGAGTGATGAGGACAGAATGTTTCCAGAACAACCCCCTCACCAGAAATTTAGCACTGACTTTTCCTTGGGATTTTATGTTCCATGTTCCTGTGTCTAAACTGATTAATGCTTTTCAGACCCAGCCACAAGCATCCAGTTCCCCTTTCTTCTGGAAGCTTCAGAAAAGAAACCAGAACTGTACCTCTGATGGAATTACACTGCAAGATTAGGTGATAAAAATGGCATTTACCTCTCATCCTAATAATGTTTATGAAATGTTCAGGTGCTGCTAAAGGTAAAATATCACTTCCTATCTATTTTGTCACATGATCCAGACCTTACATAAAAATAGTCTTCAGTGGAGGTTATTCAAGTCAGAAATTACTAAAAATCTCGAGATCCACAAAGCAGAATGTTGGCCTGGGAGTTTGTCTCTGAGTAGAAGATAGTTAATTCAGATCTTAGCCAGATTTATCTGGTTAGTATGAAAATGGAAACTAGAATTCAGATCAGCATTAAAAGCACTATTTAGGAACACCTATATTAATGTATATTAAAGTATAAAGCTTCCATCTGCTCCAAGAGCTTTCTGGAGTTTCTTGGCAGTACCAAGTTTTCCCCTTATAAGCACTTACTAAAATAAAGGTGGTTGGATGTTTGCATGGCTACATGTTTCAAAGTGGAAGAAAAGAGCCAAAGAAATAAATATCTCTTTGTTCTAACACTTTCCTTCAAAAGTAAACTTTGGGTTGGGTATATTTGTGCAGAGTTGGACAGAATTGGGTGTATTGTGGAACCCAGTCAATGGGCAGTTGTTGAAATGCACTTTAGGTCTTTAGTATCTTTAATAACTTTAATCAGGGCTCTTGTATAGAGTGCAGGGCCATGTCCTAGCCAAAGTTTTTTGCATTTACTCAGAGTAGTGAATAGGCTGTTATTCTTTAAATTATTATCCTGCTTTAAACACATGATTCTGTCAGATCTGTTGTAGGGTTTCCACTATGAAAGTGTGACTTTAGAATCCATATATCATTATAGAACAGAACACAAAGAGACTTTGCTGCCTTAATCCCTGTTTGAATGTGGCTTTGGTGAAATGTATATTAAATCCCAGGTATTAGTATGAAAAAAGTCTCTAAATAAAGTATTTACTCTCTATCAAAGTGCTATTGCTCTTTTTTGTGCTTGTTACTTGTAATGTGTATGTAGAATAACATCACCTATCAAAGTAACACTGAGCTTCCCACAGCCTATAGAAAGAATTGAGATCATTTTTACTGGTTTTTAGTTGAGGTTAAAAACGTTCAGACTAAAGAAAGCCCTGGCTTCTCCTCTGACCTGACCTTTGGTGCATTCCTGGGCAGTAGCAATTCCTACAAAATGTGCCCTTGATTAACAAATCCAGAGAACAGAACATGTCAGAAACTATTAATTATGCAGAGAAAAAAAAATGAATCCAAGGAAAGATTTTAAATTTTTTTTGACTCAAATTTTTAAGAACTCACATTGTTAGTGCCACCAGTCCCACCCTGCCCTGGGTCTAAAGCCAAATGTCTTGCTAAGCTTTAGTTTGTGGCTCATCTAAAACCAGCATCCTTCCCACAGCCCAGCACACCAGGAGCAAATTTCCTCCCATCAGTGATCCCCTTGTATCGTTCCTTCCCCTGGGGATTTTTTCTATTTACACCTCATGGCAACTTTTTCCTTTGCCTTCCTCTCAGCTGCATTTGGTATTTGATGACTGGGACACTGAATTGGCCCCACCAGCCTTTGCCCAATCCCTGTGTTTAATAAAACAATTGTCACCATCCCCCTCCCCCAGCACCTACAAATGTGCTTCACACAAAAACTCTGTTTGACTTGTCAAAGAAGGAGAAAAATTTGCAAGGAATAAAAGGCTGAGGTTGCCTGCTTGGTGGAACTTAGTTAATTAACCTAATTGAAATCACAAGTGTTCCTAATGAGACAAAAATAGGCCAACAAATAAATTATTTCCATTACATGTCATTTGAAAATAATTAGCAAAAGATAAACATTTAGTTCGGTGACCATATTTGGCCTCTAGTCAGCTGTGATGCTCTGTAGCACGGGGGACTTGGGGATGTGGAAAGGAAATTAGAAACTGCAGCTTTGTAGAAAATGTAAAGTGGTCTCCTATAAATCCCTTGTAAGCTCTGACAGGAATACACAGGTTAGAACACAGACCTGGAATCAGGGAGGGATTTGCAGCACAGCCACAAGAGGCGAAGAATTTATTGAGCACTATATAAAAAAAATAAAAAAATGATGTTTATCAAAAAATGAGGACAAATACGTGTATTATTTTACAAATATTGCTTTGATCTCAGTAGCAAAAATACTGCCATAGCTGCATGTGTGTGAGTTTGCTTCTTCTGAAGAAATGAAATCTAAATATTTTGAAATTAATGGATTCCAAAAGCATCAGTTGAAAACACCTGTAGCAGAAGAGGGGCTCTGTATTTGGAGTTTGCAGCAGATTTCTGTACTATTAAATCACGGGTGTTTAGTAAAGAAAGTTTCAAATTAGCACCCTGGAGTTTGAGTCATGAGGCACCTTCTACGGATAAGATTAGCATGACAAGTTCAAAGATTCATCTTGAGTTTCTTTGGTTAATTTTGTGGCAAAGGGTAAGTTTAGGCACTTCATGGTAGGAGGCCTTGCCAGGGACAGAACTAACAAAATAAGTGACATTTTCATAGTCCTTCTATATGGAACATGAGATCTTTAGGTAAATGAACTTTACATGTGCATAAACTGCTTTAAAAGCCATTTTTAAAAGACAGACTTAGAAAGCACCAAGTTAATGTGTTTAATTACAGTGCAAGGTGCTTTTCATACCATCATCAAAAGCTGAAATTTTCTCCTCGATGGGAAAGAGAATCCCTCTCTTAATTTATCCTTAGTAAGAGCATTCTTTGTGGTAGTCTCCATTTCTGGCTATAGAAGTTAAGCCACTTGTTATGTTTATTTTTGAGTAATCAGCTTTAAGTCTTACAGTAGGAGGGGAAAAAGACCCATGGAAACAACCCACCTTCCTTCACAGGTGCTGTGGCCTGAAAGGTGGTGAAATGGTTTCTGTACTTGGTGGTGTCACCACAATTTTCTTACTGGCAGTGACTGAATTTTCATCTTATTCCAAAGATCTTTTGTCTTCCTGGAGAATTTGGATTATTCCAATGTGATAGTCACAAGAATAATTCCTTTTTTGGTTGGTTGGTTTGGTTATTTTACTTCCTTTCCACTTTGGGGATGGAGTGATGGGGAAGGAGCTGACTCAGAATAACTGAATTTTCTCTGTGCTCCACACACAGCTCCAGCACAGACCCTCCCAGCCCCTGCGACACCCAGCAGTGCCAGTAGCCTCTAATCCTGGCTTTACATCGTTACTCCCTGATGGCTGAAATGTTACAGCTCCGTCTCTTTTATCACAGGGCAGATGGAGTTTGGCACTGGAGCAGAATCAAAAGCTGTTGACCTGCTAAGACTTAGGAAGCCAAGCCCCATGTCTTCAGGGGTGTTGTCTGAGCACAGAAAGGCAAACAAGTGGGGGGTTGCAGAGGTGGTGCGTTACTCCCCATTCTCCTCCTCGTGTAAACCATGAAGTTTAGAGTTTGTTCCTGTGTGGCTGGTTGGTTTGGGGTTTAATAAGCAATGCCTACATCTCTCTGCTGCATTAGCATCCTTTGAGAGCTCAGGTCTCTGATGAGAGGTGCCTTTCCTCACTGCCTGGAGCTGAAGTCATCATGTTGATTCGGCAGCACTGTGCTGCAAACAGCCCCGAGTGCATCCAGCTGAGGGCATCATCTCCTCAGTCAGTATTTGCAGTGTCTGCAGAGAGGGCTATTTTATTTTGCTAGGAAATAGCTCAAAACCCTTTAACCAGGCGGAGTTTATTGTTCACACAGTGTGTCTCAAAGAAATTAATGGGACTGTTCCTGGGAGAGCCACTGAGATGCACTTGTGTTGTAGGAGCTGGTTGCTAGAGTCTTGTGGGCAAAGAACTTGTGACAAAACTGCCTTCAAATTCAGCAGGGACAGGCTCTGTCCACTGAAATCCTCTCTGGTGTTAAGAATACCAGGCAAATCCCAGCTGGGAAAGACCCCAGGGCCTTGTTGTTGGCTGAAAGGAAAGCCTGGGTCAGTCAGGAGTGCAGGTGATCTTGGCCTCTGTGAGGAAAGGGAGACAAGGAGTCAGGTCATCTTTTGCAAACAGAATCACCATCACTAGACAATTACAGTTCCTTCTGACTGCAACCTGATGGTTCTGCTCTGGACCCATCCAACACCTTTCTTGGAGCACTTTGCCAACTAGTTCACGACTGACCAGGATGTAAAACAATAATTTATTCAAAAGAATTGAATTCTCGTTTTGCAGGAAAGTTTTTTTATCTACTCTCAGTAAAATTGGTTAAAAAATGATAATTTTCTTGAAATAGTTTTTAAATGTCTCTCATGGCTATCACATCTGTGTAGCTCTGATAGCCCATATTTATCCACGTATAGTATATCTCTAATGTATTTGTCTGATGCCCCATGGGATCCCTGGTCAGGCACTTTGGGAGTCTGTGTGAATGTCGATTTTCTGCCTGGCCTGAGCCACCTTTGCCAGGGAAGGGCAGTTACTGAAATCATCACCTGGCTTTTACTCTTGTCCCAAACTGTGCTTGAGAACTGGCTCACTGACACATTACTCTGAACACCAGTTGACTGAGTTCTTTGCAGGATCCAAACCTTTTAGATACGCCAGCCTTTCAAAGCTAATGGGTCAATAAATAGCCAGCAAGTAAATTCCTCACTTATTAACAGGTTGAATAGTGTCATAGCAGGTCCTTGAGGGGAGCAGGGCCTTCTGGAACAACAAACCCCACCCTTTTCTCCCCTTCAAAAACACATAAGCAAAGAGAGCAGATTGAGTGACTGAATGTTAACAAAACAAAGCCCTTAAAAATAATTGCATTTTTCATATTGTGATTCATTTCAATTTCATGAGTCTCAAAACACCACTTCTCAAGTGATTAATGTTTTCTCCATTGATTGCAACTGTGCTTGAGTGAAGGTCTTTCTTCACAGTTATAAACAAAGAAATGTTTTAAGGGTCTCAAGATTAATGGGCTGACATTGAGGAACTTTTCCGTAGCTATCCAGGGAAGCGGCTAGGTTGTAAAAGCAAACTCAATCTTTAAGTGATGCAAAATCCAAAATGATAATGCACCTTTGGATATAACACCTCTCTCACATCATACTCTTTTAAAGTAATTTTTTCCACTCTTATTGATATTTTTTGTCTACATTTTTCTCCTTTGGTACTCTTGTGATTTTTTTTGCCTTATCACTGTATTGAGTAAATTAGGGGATAATAAGGATGTCAACTTCCAAAAAGTGTGAATGTCTTCCCTCATTAACACTGGAGAATTAGCAATAGAGTTTGGCTCACGTTGTCTAAATGTAAGGAAATTATGTGGTTTACGACCCAAAAACCCCAACGCAGCTGAAGGATCCCTATGTTAATTAACAGCCCAGGACACACTCATTTATTGCTTTTTTTTCCCACTGTAATTTCTTTATGTCCACTGGCTGCAGTCAGGATTAGTCTGTGTGGGGATTTGGCTGACCTGGTTCACAGCAGGACACCGGGGCAGTTTGAGGGCTGGAACCATCAGCTGCAACTTGGGGGAACCTCGTGCAGGTCTGTGCCCTGCAGGGCTCTTGTTTAAGCAGCCCCAAATCACTGCAGACATTCTGCACCTCGGTTTCTCTAGTTTTACTTACTGTTTCTTTGTGAGGTAACTCACAGTTATCATCACATGTGCTCTGGTGACCCGATATAAATTGACGTATCTTAAATATTTTAAAACGGGACCTGTTTTGTTCTTTACAGTCTGTTAGTGAGTGGAATTACACATTGTTACTTAATGATTTTACTTAACAATGGACAAATAGTCCACTGAAGGGACTGAGCTCCCGCATTCTGTGCAGTGGTCACTGTTCCCTGGAGTGAGGGGGTGCTGTCACCGTGAACATCGTTCTGAGCAGGGACTCTGGAGGTTCTGGGAGGCCAGGCAGGGGCCCAGGTAGGTGTTGCTTTTACATTCCCAGCCCTAAACCTTGTCATTTTTTTCTTGACTCGCTGATAAAAGACAAACTTCCAAGCTGCCTCACTCCTAAGTGTATTCCATGAAAGAGTTTAGCTGTGCTTCCATGTATGCTGCCACAGAAATGCTATTTGTACTATTTGACATTACTTACTTTTCTTTCTGCTGGGCTCCAGCCTTGAGCAAGGAGCTTCCATCAGCATCTGTGCTTTCTCAAACTTAATCTTCATAGAATCTACATTTATCCTAAAGCTGTTTCCATGCAGGTTCCTGCACACAAGAGCTTTGTAGTCATTTAGGAAACAAAAATTGTGTTTTGACAAACTTGGCAAACCCAGAGAGGGGCAGCAACACAGTGAAGTTTTCATGGTCCAGAGGTGCTTCTGCCCTGGGTGAAATGTAGGGTGGGGAGGAGTTGGATCTGTAGGAGAGAATGTAGATATTTTTATAGGTACTTGGAATTTTTTAACATTAACAGAAGATAAGTACTTTGTGATGGTTGCTGGCACAACACTATGAAAGGTGCAGTAGGTAGCTATAAAATGGCTTTTAAGAGAGAAAAGTGTGTTCTGGAATATTCTCCATCAGTAGGATGCCAGTTAATATTCTGGGTTTACAGTTTATATTTTTAAGCCTATTATTTGCAGACAAAATTAATCCAGGTACTCAACTTTAAAATCTTTTTAAGTGCATTCTCTTTACTCTGTAGGCATTTTATTGAAGAGTATTTAACATGTTGGCTATTGAAATCTTTTGCTTTCATGAAAAGAAATAAATGAGCCTGAAAAATGTGGAATAAACATAACCAAGAGTAACAAATCTCTTATTTTTTTCCAGAATTAAAAAAAAAATAAAAATCTGAAACCTCAGACTGATGTTTGGACTTGGGGTTTAGTCAATAATTCTGGTTTGGGATTCAGCCCTTTTGATCCAATTGGATCTCTGACTGTGCCTCGAATCCAACCCACGAGTTCAGACACTGGAAGCTTTTGTTTCACTGCAATTAACAACCACACTCAGCTGAGATGGCAACACGCTGAAAAATTAATTGAGAATTTAACCTTCAAATGAAAAATGCATAGGACACACTTTATTATAACCAGCTTACCCAGCCATAGATGCCTTTAGAGATAATTTGAGTTTCTCACTGTTCTACTTCCGACCAATTAAAAAACCCCCCATTTTTGCAGAGGCCACACACCCAGATTCAGTCAGTGCCCATTATCTTGTTTGAATAGCAGGTTTGAGGAGCCTTGGTGCTGTTTGCTGAGTGGATGTGTAACAAGATTAACAGCAAAGTCTCCTCCTTGCAGTGTTTAGAACAAAAGCTAATCAGTGCTCCCATAAAAGTTTAAAATTTTGATATTTAATTTTGCATGTTGTTTGCTGCAAGCTCGTCCCTCATGTGTGTTTTATTTTCATCTGTCAGAAGCAATGCCAAAATAGATTTTGTCTGACTCAGGTCAGTGCAATTAATCCTTAGCTGGAACAATCCCTGATGGTTTTGTGTTTGATTAAGTGATCTGATGCAGTAGTGCCTGTACCACAGCTATTGCCCACCAACGAGACATTAACTGTTACCTACGCCTTTTAATAACTCTGTTCAAGTAAAGGCCATTGACATATTTTTCAAATCTGTACTGGATATTTAATTGCTTAATATTTAAATATATTTAATATATCTAAATGCTTAATAGTTAAGCATGAAAATGTAAGTAATTTCATATGTATTTTGGTAGGTTTTGGTATGTTTTTTGGTATGTTTGTGGATTTAAAGATTAAAGAAACCCAAAGAAAACCATAAAACACCAAACATTTATCAAAAAAAACAATTACACTTGTTTTAAGTGGATTTTATGATATTTTATATTAACAGGTCACTAATGTTCATATTTGTTGAATTATATTGCAAAATAACATACACTGATCTTGACCACTGACTCAGATTATCATCAAAATCCTCAGCAGAGCCCGGAAAAGTCTCATAGAAACTGTGGTAATTTTCAGTGTTCTTGTTCATGGAAGTAGAGTTGTCTTTAAGGGATAAACCCACAGATTTTGAGGACTTCCCCCAAACTTATAAGCTGTTCACACTTGATATTTTATCCCAACTGTGAGATTTGCATTCTTCATTAGGGTCCACTTTTGATCTTTAGGTGCTTATAAACTCTAAGAAAAATTATATTAAATAAATTGTACTCCTCTCCTACTTTCATTTTCAACCTCAGGAGGCATTTTGCAAAGCCTGTATTTCTGATGCTTTCCATCAGAGCTGGCTCAAAATCAGAATTTCCATCCCTGTTGATTCCAGTCTTAATATTTTTGGAGTACATTGAATCTGCAAGGTGGGTTCTGGGGGGAGTCCTAGAGAGGGACCATGGACTGATAAGCAAAACTTCTGTCCATGGTGAGATGGAGGGGTTCCTCTAAAGAAGAAAATCACTGAGCAGATGAATAAATTTGGTCTGTTAGGATGAGGTCTGCTTCACTTGGAGGAAATTTTCTTCTCCTGCCTAC
Source organism: Myiotriccus ornatus (assembly GCA_036023395.1). Classification (NCBI taxonomy): domain Eukaryota; kingdom Metazoa; phylum Chordata; class Aves; order Passeriformes; family Tyrannidae; genus Myiotriccus; species Myiotriccus ornatus. The sequence goes on along the minus strand of JAYRBT010000021.1, from coordinate 818,096 downwards.
TGGAGTTGCATGAAGATGTCAATAAAGTATGAGAATAAAAAGGATTCAGTGGGCTTACAATATATTTGCTTTTTTTTTTTTTAATTTATGAGAAAATTATGCACCAAAAGGCTAAAAGATAGTAAAAAAATCTGTTGACTTCACTTAAACAAAAGACCAATCATATTGGCCACTGCTTGGCTCCTTAAGAGTCAATCTCCTGCTGCCAGAGATTATCTTATGTAAGATCATGATCATGGAATCATAGGATGGTTTGGGTTGTGAGGGACCTTAAAGCCCATCAATCCCACCCCCTGCCATGGGCAGGGACACCTTCCACCAGCCCAGGTCACTCCAAGCCCCGTCCAACCTGGCCTTGGGCACTCCCAGGGCTGGGGCAGCCACAGCTTCTCTGGGCAACCTGTGCCAGGGCCTGCCCACCCTCCCAGCCAGGAATTCCTTCACAATATAATCTAAAGCTGCCTGAAAAGATGGGCTTTTTTTCTGATGATGATTTGAACACCTACTTTGCAGGTGACACGAAACTCCTTTGAGTCACCAAATCCTCTGTTAATGGCAAGAAACCCCCGAGGACACGCAGACCTGAGTGGCAACGAGGGAGCAGATGAACGTCGGGTGTTATCGAGTTTGGGTTACACATCCAGAGGAAAATAGTCTAGATCATGTTTACTTGGTACTGAACAATTCCAGCTTAGGAAGGGTTACACTGGACTCACTGCCAGTTTTCCAAAATCTTTGAGTCAATATTGAGTGGGAGCCAAAAATGCCAATAAGGTGTTAGACATCACCAGGAAGGGGAGAAAAAGGACAGCGGGCACCATTCTGCCATTGCACAAAGCTTTTGGGGAGCTCACATCTTGAGTACTGTGTGCGATTCCTCTTTTCCTGACCCTGCCTTGCCATGGAAATGCCGGCATTCAGGGGTGCAGGGTCCTTTCCAGAGGTGCTCTCTGCAGAAGTTGTCACCATCTGGTTCCTGCAGTGGGGCCCAGCCACTGTCTCCTGAGAGAGCTGAGTTCCCACTGCACAGGCGGTGTGGGTACAGTGTGCCTGGATGTATTTACAGCCCTTAGAGATCTTTGGGGTGTGGGTGCAATTTCTCTTGTCTTTGGGGCTTTTTCTGTGCTTTTTTAGAATTAGTTGGCATTATTAGGAACTCTGTGCATAACTAATCAGGCAGCTGCTGATACGTTAACAAACCGTGTTTCAAGGTATTTTGCACAATCTGTTTCAGAGTTATGAACAAGGAAATAAAATGTCCTTACAGTGAATAACCCCATATATTTTTCTGAATCCACACTACTAAAATGACTTTTTCAATTCACTTCAAATTGCACTGTTCTCCACCCAGGTAACTGTGAGCCTAGGGCTGAATATTCAGAATGTCAGGGCACTGGGAGAACCCCAGTCCTAATTCGAGATAATGCTGTTGGGTGCAGTGAAGTTGCACAGATAAAAATAAGTTTAGAATTTATCCTGTCTCATGGATATTCTGTTTTTCTCTGGCAATGTTAGTTTGCACTTTCATTTGTCTCTTTTCAAATGAAAGAGGGCTGTTTCATCTTTTGCAAGAGTGATTGTTAACTATAGGGAAATTGTTGCAAACAGTAGGTCAATTAATTACTCCATTTTTAAGCTCCCCCTTGTAAAACAGCAATTAATTTAACTGCATTTTGGTGGATTTCTTTCTCTAGAGTTATCCATTTGAAATCTCTGTAATTCTAGGCAGATAGCACTGCTTTATTTTATGTGACAGCTTTTCAGAAGATCATATTTTCTTCCTTAATGAATGCTGGGACTGAGTTTATTTTTAATTACCTGTGGCACCTTTTTATTATTATCAGAATGAGAAAGCAGTAAACCTGGAGTATGTGAAGTGAAAGGGGACTATCGACCTCTTAAAAGAGGACGTTAAATAGAATGGATTGCAAAGGCCAGGTTTTATAAGATGACATAAAAATCATAAATATTTGCAGTTCAGAACTGTGGCTCCAAGGGTTTTCATAGTTTTCTTACCCTGTCTTCCTCCAAGCTTCCATTTTATTCATGTTCATTTGGAATGAGTCAGGTTGTGGATTGTTCAGATTGTCTGTATGGAGCCTCCTTGTTGAACACAGCAGAATTTACAGCACTCTGGGAATTTATTGGGTGGGAAGATCAAAAAATGATCACTGATCTTTAGTAGTTCCGTGGCTTTTGTCCTCAGATGACAGTGTCTCAAATTACATGTGATGGAGCTGGCACATGTAGAACTAGACAGTTTTAACTAGTTGTAATTTACTATAAAGTTACTCCATGGTTGGTAGGGAGACAAAGATCTTTAAGATGATCCTGGTGAATTCTGCTTGTTAACCAGAGGGAGATTCCAGCGTCTCAGTCTCAGATGGATTGGTTAAAATAACTTGAAAATGGGATCATTTCCATCCTGAGAGCTCAAGCAACACATCATATCAGCGTTTACTAAAATGGAAGATTTGGACTAAGTATGAAGAATAGGGAGTTAATTTGAGTAGTGTGTTATATTTGGAGTATTTACTCTTGTAAATGGCTGTTTGACTCATTAGCATCTCAAATGCTATATCAAAGTACGGTTCAGACTGAACACGGAATAAATACAACATTATCCTTTTGTGCTGCCAAATGTAGGGCACCAAATGTTTGCTTCTGGGGTCTGGTATGATCAGTGAAGTAGCTCTTTTGACTCCAGTGGAATTATGCTTGGGATGAGCCTGGCCCCATGACCCTAATCAAACTGAATAAGATGAAAGGTCTGGGGAGAAAAGAGCTCAATCTCTACATAAGATCTTTATAAAGTATTATGGGATTAGGCCTTTAAGGAAAGGGAAAAAAATACGTAATGGCATTTTAATCAGGCACATCATGGTAAAGCAGACATACAGCATTCATTTAATGAAAAGGTTTTTATAGGATCATGATATGGCTAAGGAATGAAATGTCTCACATAAATGTAAAATACAGTGTGGTTTCTAGTACAGGAGAATTTGATGCCTTGACTTGATACCTTGTGCAGAGCAACTGTATTTTCCTGTGTTCCCAGTGATTTCCAGATTTGTAATTGCCCTGAAATCTGCAACAGACCACTCTTGGGCAACTTTGTATTTGAAGGGTCCCACCAAACACATTAAGTACAGATTGGCTTTATGTTTATTAGAAGGCCATGTCTGCTGAATAAATGAATCCTGCACTCCTTCCGCTGCTTAATACTGTGGCTGCTTTGTTTGCCCAGATTAGTGATGTCATGTTGCATGTCCATCTCAGTGAGATTAGTGGTGAATACCCTGTTTTACACGTGAGGGATTCCTGCTGTAATCCACATGTCGGAGGGCAGAGGTATTTTTCTGGATGTGGAAGAGTTGGGGGAATAACTGATGGCCGTGGATTGTTTATTCTCTGGATTTGTACACCTTCACTTTTCCCTTTGGTGTCAGGTATTTATTGTGAGAAGTCCCCACAGCAGGGTCTGTTTTCTGTTTCTTCTGCACACATGGCTCCCACACCAGGCCTTTTCCTTGGGTTTATGAGGGCTATCTACAAAAATAGCAGGACTGGGAACAAGTGATGATTCCTTTTGATAAATCTCACCTAATTAAACCAGGGATTCGATTTTGATGCTGGTTTGTCCTTTCATGTTGTCATTATTCTTTTGTGATGTTGCACTTTTATTCTCACTCACTTGGAAACACCAAAATAAAAATGAATGATTTTCTGATATATGATAATCACGGAAGAACGAAGAGCAAACAAGGGTTATGGTGATGGGGCAGGTTGAGTTGTTGCATTAAATGCTTCACATTGGTTGTTTTTGTTGGAAAATTTGTGAAAAGAGAAGACTTGTCCACCCCCACCTCCCCCTCCACCCACTGCCCCCACCCACACAGAGATCCTGCTCCTTGTGCTGGGACCAGGTCCTCTTGTATCTGCCCCTTTCAGACTCAACCTGCATGAGGGTCACAGGGGAGGCATTTGCAGGTCACTGTTCTGTGGCTCCAGCTGACAAACCAGGTGCCAACCCAGTTCAGCCTGACAGCCATGGCAGTATTGCTGTTAGAGAAGGGGCTTTGTGGCCTCAAGCTACTCAGAAATGCTACAGGTCAAATACTGAAGGACCCAAAAGAAGAAACAGGACTTGGATTAGACAAACCCGTGTTTGTGCTGCTGATTCATGGAAAATTGTGCCTGCACAGCTTTAACACAGAGGTGTCCCAAAGTAGAGGTAACTCCATTTCCAGCCAGTGCAGTCCTTGGTGGGTTTATCACGCTGTGCAGGGGCAGCAGGAGGGAGGAAGTGTATTTACAATGCATATTTACCTGTCATTCAGCTCTGTGTGTACAGCAGGGCTTGATGGAGGGGTTTTCTGTCCTTCAGTTTCTGTGCAGTAACTCCCTTGGCTCGTTATCTGCTTGCTGAGAGTGCTTGGAAATTGAAATAAATTATGCTCAGACCAAACTTTTGGGAACTTAGGATATGGAAAAGAAGAAGGTGGCAGTGCATACTGATATGCTAGAGAGCAGGGAGGAAGGGAAGAAAAAGAAGAGAATAAGCATAGATAAAGGAAAGCTAATGCAGTAAGATGATTTTCACTCCCAGATAATGGGAATTACTTTTGCTTAGGATGTGGAAAGAAGGACCACTTTCCAATAACAGTAACACTGATGGGTCTCCTCTATATTATAGGCATCATTTATTAGATGTCATTTTTTATTATTATAATCATCACCTGCTACAAGGTTTATTATTAGCCATGCTAGGGATCAACAAATTGTTGGGGAGGAACCTTCTATTTTTCTGGCACACAGGAAAGGCTCTAGTGGTGGAGTAAAGCAGCTGCTGAAGGTATTTTGTCATTGTTTCATTCATTTACAGGCAGACACTCACATCAGCACATATGCAGGTCTTATATCCTGTGCCTTAATATCCCTTTTCCTAAAGAAAACAAGATTTTAACCTTTTCTGTAAGCTTTTAGCTGACTAGACTCAATGGACAGAGCAAATTATACCCCCTCCAGAAGATTCTGCCTTTCATGTCATTGTGATGAGCAGAGCTGCAGACCACTTTAGATGGTCTTTAAGAAGTAAAGATTTGATGTGAATCTCCAAATAATAGCAGCACATTGATTAAAGCAAAAACATGAATGAAAGAGATAGCAGAGGGAAATAAATCTAAATCAAGCATTCAGGGTTCATCCTAATTAGGCCACAGCTGGGAATGACTAGCAGAAAGTGTGGGGAGTAGTGCTGAACCAAGGCCAGAATGAGGAAAGGAATGGGAAGTTATCCATTAGTGTGAACACATGGATGTCACACAGCGAGCCTTTAGCAAATAATTAAGGGGATAAATTTGCTGTTATAGCAGCTGCCCATGGACTTTGGCTCCAGAACTTGGCCTTATGTCCACAGAAGTGTTATTAAAAGCATAGGTAAGATTACAAGTCTCCTGTTCCCAGATCTACCTTTTTACTGATTATGCCATCCCTGGAAACAGCCTTGTCTTGTGCCTGGAAGGAAGTCCCTTCAAATGGCAGCAAAGCAGCAACCAGAGCCCCTTTAATATCCCTTGGCTCAGCCTCCCCTCTGGAGCATTCCTGACTAACCAGCAGTGCTGTAGGATTGGAGCTGTGTTTCCCTGGGTGTGCAGCAGAGTCTGAGTTTCCAAGTATATCCAGTCCAAGGCTCTGGGCTGTGCCAGACAGGAATGGTGTATCTGGCAGGAGAGCAAGGACTGTTCTGGGGTGTGTAGGTGAAGGTGTTGGGAAGATCTGAGCTGTAGCACATGTTAGAGCAGTGGGTATCCACAGACTGTGGGCTGGCATGCAGCACTGGGATGATGAACAGGGGGTGGGAGACTGGGCAGTGTGCTGGGTACAGCAGGGGTCCCACGGGGGATTCAGGTGAATGTCCATCCTACTGTGATTATGGTGACACTGGGTTTGGAACGTGTGTCAGACACATCCAGACCTGGCAGGAATCAGGAGCTTTCCCCAGGGAGGCCAGAGTTCACCAAGGTCACCTGGGGGTGTTTGCTTTGCTGCTGGGGCTGGTGGACAGGGATGAGGTGGATCTCAGGCTCCTGCAGAGGCTGTGGCACAGAGAGGCTGATGGACCAGCCTGGAGCAGAGGGGACTGAGGGGAGACCTCCCTGCAGTTCCAGCTGCCTGGGCAGGGGCAGAGGAGGGGCAGGACTGAGCTCTGCTCTGG
>JAYRBT010000021.1:776046-787785 GCA_036023395.1 Myiotriccus ornatus | reverse complement strand
TCCTCTGCTCCAGCTGAACACACCAAGTGCCCTCAGTGTCCTCACACGGCTCCAAATCCAGGCCCTTCCCCATCCTCGTTCCCTCCTTTGGACACTCTCCAATGGCTTCAGATCTTTCTTATGTTGGGCTGCCCAAAACTGCCTAAATAGGCCTATTTTAAAGAGTAAACTTGACCTATACAAAGTTTTTAACTTAGACAAAGAATTGCCCTCTGTAGCACCCCCAGAGCCAGCTGTGAGCTCAGGCCAAGGCAGCTTTGAGGAGGGGTCAGGCCCAGGATGCTCCAGGGGGATGGATTCCTGGCAGTGCTCTGCACAGGGGATTGGGCTGGTTGAGCTGGGGCTCTGCCCTTGGTGGCACAGGCCTGTTTGACAGGCATGTTTTACATGTGCTGAAATCAAAATGAAAAGGTGGAGTAAATAAAACAGTACTAAATATTCCATTCCCACCATGCACTGGAAGGAAGGGAAAATATATTGTGTCTGGTTAAGACAATCTCAGCAAATCTCATGTGAAGGGAAGTTCACAAACTCCACCATGGTCATATATGGCCCAGGCAGGGAACAAAGCTGAAAGGTTTCCAGTGCTGGTCCTTTCTCCAGAACTTGTATCCCCTCAGAAGGACCAAAATTAATGGAGCTATCTGACAGCTAACTGCAGTTGTGAATTAAATGGGTTCTCTACTTTTTGTTGTCTTGTTTTTTTCCCTTTTCTTTTTCTTTTCCTTTTGTTTGCCATGCTTACTAAGCTCTGTGAGCTTTTACCAAGATTTAAAATTTATTATTATTATTGTTGTCATTCTTCCCATTATTATTATAAACAATTCCAGGTTCCTGTATTGAAACTCAAATTTTCTTGCCATAGGCCAGTTCTGATTATAAAACACATTTCTTTTAATGTGCTCCCAAATGCCTCATGCCATGGCTTTTCTAATGCAGTAAAGTGGGAGAGTAGCCCAGGGATTTACTCATCATGTTTAATGTCAAGAGAAGTATTTCCTTTAGGTCTCCTGTCACTGTCAGCAACAAAGAAGCAAGTGAGAAGCTCTGTAGCTCCTCTCCTCTCTGCCACATCTGCAACAGACAAAATTCTAAAGCCCTCAATTCCCAGTCAGGAATGAGCTATAAAAACAATGTGTCAGAAATTAAAATCGTCCCATCATAATTTTTCACAGTTCTTTTTGACAAAAGCCAAACAAGTCTCATGAATACACATTTTCTATAACCTTATACATTATGGATCAGGCCACAGTAGGAGTGTTGGGAATTACTTGTCCCCAGTAAGGGCCTTAGGAAATGCACAACTGGTAAACAAACCAAGCCCTAAGAGTAGCATGTACTTTTTTACATATTATATTATCAGCTGCTCTGTGAGTAAGGGCAGACACAGCACCTCAGCACTGCAGCTCCTGACAAATCTGATACAAGAAGATGTGGTGGAGCACTCTGGAAATGCTGCTATGAACTGTAATTTCATGCTGCCCAAAATTATTCTGAGAAAGTTGAACAAATTCCCAGCAGAGACTGTGCCACCAAATGCTGTTAGAAATGTGATAAGAACTAGTGCTAAGCTGTGTTAAGTGTGGTTAGTTGTTCATCACGTCCCATGGTGTTTTCCAAATGGCAGGGCCCCAAACCTGTATTAATGATATTTTCCTGTCTTGCTGTGCCAAGCTGGGCCATAACTTTGCAGTCTCTGAGTGTTAGTTCTTTTAAACCTGCGTGCTGATCAGCACTGCAAAGGTGCTGGCATTTCTGGGGAAGAATGCCCATTAATCTCTGTGCATAGGTTGGGTGCTGTCTGGATGTAAACACTAACAAGATGCAACAGGGTGATTGATTTCCAAGGAGCAGGGAATAGGCAAGTACAGAGTGTGGCTCCCAGCCACTGCAGCGCTGTGCTTCCCTTCAAGAGGGTATAAAATTCCAGGGTAAGGATCAATTAGAGGAAGTTGCAGGAAATTCCTCATCACTGTTAGTCAATGAAGATTTATGGTATTTGCCTCTGTAATAATTGACTGATTGGTGCTGCTTGACTAAAGCAAACACAGCCCAGCTGAGGTCTCCGTTTAACTCAAGTGATAAGGCAGTTTGCAACTGCTTTTAGGTGTCACTGATAATTTACTCATGTGATTATGATTTAACTTTTCCCTGGCTGGTCCTACCCCAGTGGGAACTAAAAACATTACAGAAGTGAGAGTATAAATTAGCTGCAGACAAACAACATATGTTTATATCTGCTCTATAGTGAGACAGATATTTTTAGTGAAACCCCATCCAACTTGTTGATCCCTGTTTGGCAAAGGAAAATGCTTTAGCCCTTTAAGTCAGGAGCTACTTTTGCCTATGCAGCTGTTGGATGTGAACTGTAACAGGGCTGCAAAGTGTCTTGAGTCCCAACATGCTTCCAAACCTACTAAAAATGGCTCAAGAAATACAACTGCAATGCTCCAAACACTAAGGGAGCACTGCTCAGATGAGTATGGATGGAACTGTTCAGTCTGAGGAGCACTGCCCAAAGTAGAGAAGTGGCAACCAGTTTGGCCCCAAGTGACTGCAGTGATTATCCCTCACAGTGGGCTCAGCTCTCACACAAATGCTGCCAGCTTGAAAGATGATCAAAGAGCTGTATTTTTTTCCTTCAGATTTCTACAGCCTTAAACCAGCATTGTAACCTGTGCACCAAAGTAAAGCAGAGCCAGGCTGAGTATCTGCATCTGTTTCTTCTGAGGCAGTGCTGCAGCTTTCCAAAGAGCTGCTCTGCTGACTGTGCAATGCCACAGCTGTCAGAAGCATCAAGGAGAACTCACAGGATGAGTATTTAACTTGCTGCGGGAGGGGAGCTGCAGAGATTTAAGTAAGGGTGTGAAAAGGGTAGCAGTGCTGTCGTTTCCAGCAGCTCTCCGATGTGGCAGGAGCACAACCAACCCCTTTATTTATCCTCGGCAAAGGTATTTGTCCTGCCACTGCAGATTTTTTATTCTGGCAGAGCAGGCAAGTGTCACATAGAGAAAGTTCATCCTCTTATCCACTAAGGACAAGGAAACAAGAAGTGCAGCAGGTTCATGTTCTCTGGGCAAACCACAAGAAGCAATAAATAGGTTATCGGAGCGTGGTCATATTTGTTCACTTGCCCACAGGAACAGGTAGTGCAAATAAAAATGATTGTGGAAAACAAGATGATCTGAACACCTGTCAGGCAAAGCCTTTGGATGATTTCTGGGGGTGAGCAGCAATGTCAGAGCAGGGCACAATTTTGCACTGAAACAATGCAAAAATCAGAGAGTTTTTGAGACCTTGCAGTGACCCAAGTCATGAAAGCAGGTAAGGAAGGGAGATTACCGATCTGTGCATGTGCCAATCTGAGATTAAAAGTATGACATTTTTATTTTTTTTTAAACACAGCCTGCTAGTGCCTGGTGCTATCACTATCTTTTCTAAAATTACAGGTTGTTCTTTGTTTTGTTTTCAAATGGCAGGCATTTAACTTATATATATACATATATAGGTGGTTGGAATCAAAACACTTTAAAGAGGTTTTGATTTGGGAATATGCCTCTTGCAGAATGATAAAACACAGAGTACTAAAATATGCCTCACAAAAAAGCTTTTCTTCATTCCTTAAAACTGTGTGTTCAGGCTCCAGAACACTGGTCACTTTAGTTGTCAGTAACAGCAACAAGAACTTCAGCCAATCCCATCAACTCACTGAGTACATATATTGGGATATAGGAGCTTATATATATATCAGAAGTTAATATTTATGTGGAATTACCATTTTGCACAACTTCAGATGGAATGATTACTTTATATATGAAACAGAAAGCAAGGCAGCAGCATCACAAATTCATTTCTATGATTCCGTGTAGTTTTTATTATGAATAATGAGTTAAATGTTTTCAAAATGTCTTAAAAATATTTAAACAAGTATCTGGCTTCTTAAAACTAATTACAATGACACTGCAGGGAATTTCAGTCCTTAAATTGTACTGTTTCTGAGAAAAGGGCACTGTATTTTATGCAAACTTAGCTCCTGTATTTAGCAAGTGGTGTTGTATCGAAAAATTATTTTTTGCTGCTTTATTTCAATAAGGTTTCAAAATGCAGAGAAAGTTGTCGCATTTATGGCTTCATTCTGTAGGAAATTGCCAGTTTCATTAACAGGCTACTGGAGTCAAACATTTTATTTAAAGCTGTAAGTCTGACTTTATGATGGCAACAAGAACTTAATCACTTTTCAGTGAAGCCTGAGTGGCGATGAAGCTGTTGAACGGATGTGCTTGCTGTCCAGTGCAGAAGCTTTGCTACTTTTTTCCCTGATGTTTTTAAATGCTTTCAGCTTGATTGCAGTAAAGCAAAGAAAATCAAGTAATTCTGGTTGTGAACCAGCCTGTCCTGCAATGTCTTTGCATGTGTGTTGAATTCCAAGTCACAGGATAGGAACAGATGTGCAAACACACACGTGGCTCTCACTGCAGAGATGGTTCTTTTGAGGTCCTGAAATTGTTCTATCTGAATCCACAGCAATTACTGTAGTCAGTGTTCTTACCCTTTTCTTAATTACTCTTGACCTGGACCTTCTCTGCTGGCTCTGTGAAGATTATTTGTGTTGGAAGGGACCTTAAAGCCCATCCAGTTCCACCCCCTGCCAAGGGCAGGGACACCTTCCACCAGCCCAGGTTGCTCCAAACCCCCTCCAACCTGGCCTTGGCCACTTCCAGGGATGGGGCAGCCACAGCTTCCCTGGGCAACCTGTGCCACCCCACCCTCACAGGGAAGAATTTGTTCCCAATATCTAATCTAAACACACTCTCTGTCAGTGTGAAGTCATTCCCCTTGTCCTGTCACCCCAGGCCCTTGTCAATAGTCTGAACTGGTTTGTTCTAACACAGGAGTAAAACTCTCCTGCAGAAACAGCCAGACAAGTGCACCGTGTGACTAATTATTTTTAGTGTCTTTGCAGTGAACAAAGTTTCCATCTTTTGGTAATTTGGTAACATAAAGGATAGGAATGTTCTTTTAATCTCCTTCCCTCTACATGTTTTTTTGAAGCTAAGTGGAGTTGGTGGCAGTGATGTTGAAGTACAGGCTTTATCTTCAACACTTGCTTTCTCTGCTCTCAGTTTAGGTTAAAATGCTGGTGTGGTGGCAGGATTGACATGGTGATGTGGCAGCTGTCACATGGGCAGGACCTGCCACCTGCACTGAAGTACAGCGTTCACTACGTTGCTCATTAGGCAGCAGGGGAGGCTCCCAGCTATCAGCCCAGGGCTACCAGGAGACCCACCTGTGTCCTGTAAGACTGACGTATTTTCAGGCTATACCTCATCTGGATAGTCTGGGTATGTCCTTCTGACTTTTCTGAAGAGTTTCTGTGGGGGTGATTTTCACTGGGAAGTCCTGGGCAGGTGACAGAAATCCTGATATTTTGGTAGGACAAAAATTCCAGGTAGGAAAGCCCATCTGCCTTAGTTGTGTGCTAGCCTGGGATTGAAGTAGCAGTAGGCACCAATTTATTATGCACAACCTACATCATTGGGTGTAACTAATGAGAAAAAAAGAGCTGTGGAATTGTGTGGTTCTTAGACAGATTTATCAGCAGTGCCTATGATGGAAGAACACAGAGATAAGATTTGCTCACCGAGTGCTGCACACACAGAATCCACACAGATATCACTTACCCATGTGGGATTGAGCTGATCTGGATGATACATCCTGGAGCACCAGCAGAGTGTTGCAACACAAATCTGCCACATTAATTGCAGCTCTTATCAGACACCTTTGGTGGGAACACACATGGAGCAGCTGCTGGAGCAGCTGTGTCTGAGAGGCAGAGCTGTGTCCACAGATGATATGGAGCAGCCAATCCTCAGCCTAATTACCCAAAACTTTGTGCATTGCTAATAATACTCAGGTGAGCTTTTGCAACTGGGTAGGAACCTGTTAAAACCAGTTTGGATCTAGAGAAACTTTAATCAATTTACTCTTCAGAAGATACTAATGAAGATGAGTTAACTTCTTTTATGACATGAATGTCATAAAAGAATAAAAACTGCCAAAATAAGCTCAGTGCAACTTGAACTGGATTTGATACCAAAACAAGTTAACACAGTGACCATCATCTTTCTTTGCTACCCTTCAAGTACATAAATGTTTCAGGAGGATACAGGTTTTTTCTTAACAAATATAAAATTAATATATAGCAGTATACACAGTCCCGCTGTTTGTATTTTAAAATTTTACTTGAGACTTCAGCATCTTTGATTTTCTTGAAGGTCCAATTGTCTGTGCCTCTGTGTCTGGGTTTAAAGTCTTTTTTAACAATAGATCATTTTTTTTTTGGTGTATTTTATTGCTTGGAACAAGTAGATATTTGGTGTACATTTGGCATATAGCTAAAGTAATTCTTCTCAGTACTGCAGACGAATAATTTGTGAATGCTCCTGAGGGATTTGAAGAAAATTCTGATCTCTCAACTCATATGTCAAACTTTCCTGAGGTATTCTAAAATTGCTGTCAGCCCTTGTTCCAGCCACTGGGCACACCAGTGTCCTGTTGGGATATTTCTCATCTCTTATCCAGACTCTGCTCCCAGAGTCAGGGGAGATGTTCTTCAGCGGGCTGAAGTGATGGTCTGTAATTTCAGAATGACTGAATTGATGTGATTTCTTGGAGAACAAGAGCACTGGGGCGTCCTCGTCATGCCAGTGTGGAAACAAATTACCAGACACACCTTCTCACCATCACAAGTGATGTCACTTATATTGCTCTGTAGAATTGTGATGACTTTTTCTTGCAAAAGATGATAAAAAGGACAGAAAGTGTGACTGATTCAAAAGTTTAATGAGGATAAAAAGGGTACAAAATTAATCCATTCTCACTATACTCTTAATACTGTAATCTTTGCAAGGGCTTTTAAACTCTCCTTGCTGTGTCAAAGCTGTGCTGTAACAGCCAGCTCACCTGGTAGGGCAGTCACAGCACTGCAGCAGCTTTACTTCTGGGTTTTTTTTCTTTGGAAAAGATAAAAAATTGTGTACAAGAAATTTACTGAAAACAACCTGTTTAACAATGTGTAAGTTTTTCTAAATTTGTATTTTTTTACTTTATATATTTTGGAACTTTTGGATTGATGATTTATATACTGTACTTCAAAAAGTTTTCGGGGGGTGTGTGTATATATACACTCCAAGTCCAGAGAGTGACAGAGAATCACATGCTGCTTTTTTTTCTTTTTCTTTTTTTCCTAACTGCTTCCTGTAGTGACAGGTTGTCAGTTAAACTGTTATTTGGTTCTAAGCAATAACATCATGCATGAGACATCCTTGGTACATTCATCTAATTTAACTAATGAACATGTCTGTCATTAGGATCCTCTTAAACAGGTATGATGTTGTTAAACTTCACAAGTGGTTCTAACTCTGTATTTTCCATCTCCATCCATTTAGCAAAATCGTTTAAAGCTGCACAATATAGTGATCTCTTTCATACAAACACACTCTGGTGCCTGGTTGCTGGTCACATTTTCACCCATGTGAAATCAGAAGTGAAAAGGTTTGCTGGGAGAGACAATAGACTACATTTTAGCCAAAGATGTTTAATTTCTGTCTGTTTAATGAAATCAGAATTGCGCCCACTGGCAGAAGAAATGACCTTTGCTTTTAGATAAATTTTGCCATAAACAGGTTCCCCCATTTTCTGTTCCTTTAACTGCATTGATAATTCTTACCTGCTGGACCATATAGGAGGTATTTCGCTAAATAAACTCTGTCTGGGAAAATGTCAGATACCATCACCCGGAATATGTTTGAACACACCTCAGTGGAGTTTCCTCCAAGGCTTCCCTTGGCTCAGGCCACGGGATGTCAGCATTCCCTGGCAGTGCTGTGGGCAGACAGGACTTGTTAAATTAGCCATGTTACAACATTAATATCCTTTGATTGCATTGTGTTGGCTCAAGGACTGTGACCTGTGAAACAGCAGTAAGCAGGTACAAAGGGAGATTTTAAATGGAGTGGAACGTGGTAGTTCATAACACACCTCTTGTGAAAGCCAAATTTTCCTGTTTGTTACATTGTGGGGCCGTGCTTGAGGTGGACTCAGTAGTTCATTGAAAACCCTCCTGGGTGGTCCCCAGAAAGAACCTCTTTGTGCTGCTGAAGGTTAAAGCCATGTGTGAGCTGAAGGTGAATGGAAACATCTTTAAAGCATCCTCAGAGTGGAGTTCCTGAGCACCTGCTCCGTCCCAGTTATTGAGTCAGGACACATTCATTGTCTGCTCAGTTCAAATTTACCACCTTGCAGAAGAACAGTCACAGTAATCTTCCATCACAGTGGGGTTTGCTTCCTGCAGAAATGGCCCTGTATTTTCTGTCAGCTCTTGGCAGGCTGTTCTCAAAGCTGCAGTGGAGAGAGCAGTGGGAAGTGCTGCTGCTGCTTTGTCAAGGGGGGTATTTTTTAAACTTTGGAAGCTGCCCTAATCTAAATGGGGGGAGGGGATGTTTGGGGTGAGGTTTTTTTTGGTCATAAGCTGCTTAAAAGAGCTATGGACCTGTACCACCAGTCCTGGCAAGGATGGGAACTGAAAATGGATGGTGGAAAAATAACTGGTGGAAAACCTCAACCAAAACAAAAAAAAAGTATCAGTGCATTGTCAACTGTGAAAAATGTCTTTTTTTCCCCTAACAAATAGAAGAACAAAAGGAAGAAATATTTCTTATTTTATTTCCATGTACTTTGAACTTGCTCTGTCTTTCTGAAGAACATTTTAAAGCTGTTTTTACCAACCACTCTATCAGTTCAATTTTTAGGATAACTATAAAAACTACCATCTTAACTCCTTTTCTAAACCCCTTTTAAGTCTATAGGAGTAGGTCTTTCCTGCCTAAAAAGGGCTGGTTTGAAAGACATGCAGAAAGATCTTGTGAGTTCCTCGGTAACTTGGCTTTGAGATAACTCACAAAATTAAATGTAGATAAGTACAATGTGATTAACAGATTCACACATGAAGTGAAAACATTGCCCAACACCAGTGCCAAGATAGATTTAGGAAAATTCAGAAGAGAAAAATACAGTTCTTAAAAGGGTGTTAATTTACAATAATAGATAAACAGGAGGTCACATATCTGGTGTTAAGAAAGGAATAGGGAACAGGGCAGGGGAGCCTCAGGATACAACTGTATAAATCTGTGAGGCATCAGCATCTTTAATTCTGTGTGTGGCTCTGCCACATCAAAAAAAGATCTCACACAATGGAAAAGGGTCAGGAAAAGGCAACAAGGAGGCTCAAAAGCAGGAGTGGCTCAAAGACTGTGACTGGTTAAGTTGGCCGGGGCACCTCAGCCTGGAGAGGAGACAACTGGGAGCTGGGGAGGCAGATAAGGATTGCACACTGAGGAGACTGACTGTGCAGTGCTTGTTGTGGGCAGGAAACAGGAACAAAGTGGTCGAGAAAGACATCAGAGCAAACAAGCAACTGGTCCACACCACGTGTAATTAAGCTGTGCAGAGCTTCAAACCACAGGATGTCCTGGATGCTGAAAGCTCCCTTTGCTTCAAGAGTTGCTCATGGGAGATAATCCACTGAGACTTACTAAAGACAGAGAAAACACCTTTTCTTCAAGTGACAATACAAATTGTTGGATACTCAGAAAATATGCCAGGGTGCTCCTCTTGTGTCTACACGGAGCTCTAGGTACTTGTTTTTGCTACAGACAGGACAGTGGAGCAGATGATCCTTTGGTTTCAGCCTGTGTGGGTGTTCTTATGATTGTGCCCTTCAAGGTTCAGCTCTTACACTTGTGAGTGACTTAGAGATTTGAGGTATTAAAACCCTTTCTGCTGAGAATTCATGTGCCAAAATCTTTAACTCATTTTTCCCCCCTGTACTTTAAAGTACACGTACTTTAAAGACCTGGTGGAATGTCTTGGGGTTTAGGCAACACAATGGAAAGTATTTCTGCATGAAGCAAATGTCTCATACCCGCTCTGAGAGGGAGAACAAGCCAGGACTGATGGTAGTGGGGGGAGACTGGGTGCTGGGAGTGTTGTGCCCCTGGCACCTCTGAGTGCTGCTGGCAGTGTTGGTGCAGAGCTGGAGACAGGGCCAGGCTGCCAGGAGAACATCCTTGGGATGCAGGTCCCTGCCCCAAAGCCAGGACTGGAGCCATCCATCAGTGCCTCCCTCGAGCTGCTCACCCCATTTTCCTGGAACTACTGAGAGCTGGAGGAACTCTCTTGCATGGCATTAAGTTACAAATTGGGAAATCCTTCTCTTGAGAAGGTTTTATTATAACCAGTAAGTTTCTATGCAAAGGTTGTACTTTTACAAGTTAATTTTCTCCTGCTGTTTCTATGAGCAGCCCTATGTGGGAAGTATTATAGCTCAGAACTGTTTTTCCTGCTTTCTATTCGAAAAAGTGTGCAGAAATCTGCATAACACTTAGCAACTCATTTTGATTTCTCATTACTCTATTTCACATCCTTTCAGCTTTCTCTGCTGAGTCACAGCCATGAAAATTAGCAGTGGCAGTGGAAGATGTTGTCTAACACCACCATAACCAAAGTAATGATAATCAAACAACCATTTACAGGTCTGCTCTCCGAGTCCAGCGTGATCTCTAACCCTCTTCAGAAGCCTTAGGAGATAAAAGTTTGGACAGGTTAGTGTTGTATGTCATGATTCTGTGATCTTTGCTTACATAATGACCCTGAATAGGAAACATTTGATGTTTCTTTTATGTATTGGACAAAAGGCAGATTTATCATCCAGTGACTGCAAGTATTTTGATAGTCTTGATTTATTTTGGAGCAGGCTGAGTATTTTCTTGGATGGTGTCTTATTCTAATGCTGAAAGTATCTGTTATCAAACAAACATAAAAATAAGGATCAAAAAACCCATTGTATCCAAATGTTGTTCTAGGACAAAAATATAACTGTTTACTAGGAAAATAAATGAAACATTAATATCACTGACAGACTTTGTGGTTCTGTTTGGAAACCTTCACGGCCTGGGCTTTGTAAGCTGTTTAGAAACCAACACAAACATCACTGAAATATTTGGTTCTGGGAAATGAAACTGCAAAACAAACAGATTTTTGTGTCTGTAGAAGAGAATGTCTGCAATGTGCACCTCTGCTGTGAGTTCGTGTTATCTCACCCATCAGAACTATCAATTCCCATAATGAAGAATAACTCAGTGTGTTTTACCTTTCTGCTCTGCAAAAAAAAAGCATAAATATTCTTAAAAAAAATATTCTTCATATTCTTGGCTAAATCAAGGTCCTGAGGCTTTTATGTCACATACCATGTGGGCCATCATCTCACACAGATTCAGCATCATTCCAGAGACCACATTTATTTCTTTGTCATTGGAAATTGCCAATCTGTGGAATAACAAATACTTTTAAACATAGAATTATTGTCTTGTTGCTGTTGATTTTTTTTTTTTTCATTTTGGCTCTGTGTTTAACTTACTATCCACTCTATCTCCTCCTTCTTTCATACACTGCAGGTTTGAGTATGAGTTTTTAAACCTGAATTTGATTTAGAATCATCACAGCATCCCAGAATGGTTTGGGTTGGAAGGGACCTTAAAGCTCATCCCATTCCACCCCCTGCCCTGGGCAGGGACACCTTCCACCAGCCCAGGTTGCTCCAAGCCCCCTCCAACCTGGCCTTGGACACTCCCAGGGATCCAGGGGCAGCCACAGCTTCTCTGGGCAACCTGTGCCAGGGCC
>JAYRBT010000021.1:746210-763567 GCA_036023395.1 Myiotriccus ornatus | reverse complement strand
AGGGTGGGCAGGCCCTGGCACAGGTTGCCCAGAGAAGCTGTGGCTGCCCCATCCCTGGGAGTGTCCAAGGCCAGGTTAGAGGGGACTTGGAGCAACCTGGGCTGGTGGAAGGTGTCCCTGCCCGTGGCAGGGGGTGGCACTGGATGAGCTTTAAGGCCCCTTCCAACCCAAACCATTCCGTGATCGGAGGTGTCCATCCCCAGGACTTGTCAGCACTTCACTGTGTCTGTCTCTGGGAAGCACATGTGATCCACAGGAGAGGGATGAAGGAACCTCCCCCTGCGTGTCCCTGCCCCTCTCTGACCCGGCTTTGCTGCTGAGGAGTTCTAGTGCTAAACTCTTCCACCTGCTAAATGAATTTCCTTCTTGTGGTGTTTCAAACTGCACAGGGATCTCTGGGTACAGACGGGGATACATTGGGTGAGAATCTGAGCTACAGCTGATGTGTTGGTATTGGGTGCTCAACCATCCTCACCCTGTGGGTCTTTCTTACTGTTTCTGACCTAAATACTGATGTGGCCACAAGAGAACATGTTTGCATAAGTGCTTCCCAGTGTAAATTGTTGTACCTGCTCCACAACAGTGCCTTTCACAGATAAAGGAACTGTGGAGCACGTGGTGAGCTGTTTGTCATGTGTACTGTTTCTGGAAGCTGCAGAACCAGCAGGAGAGAGGGAAGTGGCTGTGCACAAGCTGCAGCTCCATCCTGGCCACAGCTGGGATCGATGTGGGAAGGGCACTAAGTCCATGGTCAAACTAGGGTATAGCAAGCTGTGTGTTCAGGTTATAAACTCCTGAGGAAGAGCTCTTTGCACTACAAGAAAAAGAATATTAAAATGTGTAATTCCTCCTCTGGGATGTCCAAGTGTGGCAGATTGAATGCTGACTTGGGAGATTTGGGATCTTTAGTAACTCTTCCCTTGAGTGCTGTGATTTTCAAAAAATAATTATAAGCCAGCTTTGATCTATGCATTCTTGATGAGCACAGAATAGAAAAGATATCAAACAGTATTACTTTCTTCACAAAACAGGGAAAATTTACAGCTGAAGTTGGGTAACATGGTGAGATATCTTTGTTTTTAACAGTAATAATAGAAATTAATTGAAGCTGTATATTGTGCTGCTGATGTTATGCCTGCAAGTGCAGGGGAGAGAATGTGTTACACACTGCAAAGTCCTGCAAAAGGATCAGCAGGGAAGGAACTGAGAGGGACTGGAGGCCTTCCTTGGCTGTTGGAGGATTCAAGCACACATTGCAATGGGATTTTTGGCCTGAACACACTTTGCAGTCCCAGTTTGCCAGAACTGCTGCAGTGCCCTTTCTGCTCTTCAGCGCACACGTGCAGCTCTCAGAGTTGGCTCGATGTTTTGGCAGGATTATTTTAACCTCAGAAGTTCTGGATTTCGCTTCCAAGGATGAAAGAAACGGAAAGGTTTCAGAAAATGGTCGTGGCTTCTTATGTTCTTAATCAGCTGAATTCTGCATTTGGTGGTTAATGCTTTTGATTTTTGGCTTTACACTTTCCCCCTCTGTTCCTCATAGAATGACAGACAAGTTGAGAGAAAAGAATATTTCTAAAAAACACTCTTCTATACCCTTTTAGCCACTGCTTGAAAATTACTTTCTGAAAATTTTAAAATTGCTTTTACAAACTTTTATTTCCTCAACTGCTTTTAAACTGTTAAGAAACGTTGAAGCAAAGAATTCGTTGGCATGCAATAGCTTCTCTGGAGGTAGAAGACAAAAACATCTGAAGTATTTTCAGATTAAATTCTCTACTGATGGCTGCAAATATTTTCTTAATTTGTGTGGTTAAACCAGAATATTTTAAATATCATTTGGCTGTGGTTTTGTTGCTTTTGCATGTGGCACCTAATAATGATTAAAAAAACTCAACACATTTTTATCTTGTTGCTTTAAAGGATGATTTGAAGAGAAAGGTCATTTGAATACCATCTACATGACATGTCTAAATTCCACCTGATGAATGTGTCTCAAGAGTATGTGTAGCTCATTAGTAATGTTTTGAAACCTGTTTGTATCAACCTACAGAAAACCTGTCCTGTTCCCCACCTTATCATTTGACATACCACGTCCTGCCAGAGCTTAGGAACTTTGAAGGAGCAAAGATGTCCTTTCAGCTCTGAAATTCTTTTTATTCGTTGTGTTTCCTAGTTGGTTTCATTTACATTTACACTGTTTTTCAATTTATGAACTTTTTTGAAAGTTCTTTTTGTTGCTGTGACCCTTAAAGGCTTTGGGAGCACTCAGTGTGGAACTGGGTCCACTCCTGAGCACGTAGACTATGTGGGCAGCAAAAGAAGGGCAGGAAGATGTAAACACAGTTGTAGTTTGAGGCTCAGGGGTCTCGTGAAGGCTGAGGGAGAGATTGCTGGTACCTCAAAGCCTTTTATCCTGGCCTCGTCCTGTTTCTCATCATCTGTTGTGTTGCTCCAGTTAATGTCTGAGCTCTCAAACATGCTTCCTGTAAAACAACACCACAACCACAACGAGACTTAATTTCTCTGTCCATGTTTCCTGCCTGAGGGTGGTGACACCAGTCATGATCTGCTAAATACATCAGCTTTTTAGCTTCATGGTGGGTCCGTGAGCTGATTCTGGGGAGAAGCCAGTGAATGTCTGTGAAGTGTCAGGGATGTACTGAGGAGTGAAAGAGTATCAAGATGTGACAAACTTGCAATATGTGAACCTGAATTGCTCTTCCTTGGCTCGCAGATGACTCCAAGCTGACAGAAGTTTCACGACAAAAGCTTCTAAGGAGAACCAGTACTAAGAGACAGCTCAGATGCCAAAGAACTGAGAGAACAAAGAATGGTCCCAGCATAAGGATCCAGAAATTTTCAAAATGTTTTCGTAATGTCTCCAGGCTCATTAATTGTTGAGGATTGTAACCAAGAGCTGTTGACTGCTGAGCATTTTCAAAATCTGTCCAGTGCTCCACTAAAGTCCTTGGAAAATGCACTCCTATCTGTGGGATCTAAAGAGATACATGTGGCTCACAAATGGGAAAAGATGTCCCACTGAGAGGAGTGTGTGCTGTCCCAGCTCCTGTTCTTAATGTGCCAGTGGGTTTGCACATGAAGTAGTCTAGGAAGAATTCAATTTTACTTTGTTTAAACAAAAGGAATTTAAAATTATGAAAAATATAATCAAGTGTATCTGTGAGCTTTCTGAAAAACAAGTGCCATCTTCTCTCACCTTTCAGGGGGGCAAAGGAAATGGGCTCAAATGACTGTTTTAAATTGCCACCTTTCTCAAAGAACAGAATGAGACAAAAATGGCTCATATCAAACAAACAAAAAAACACAAAAACTTTGGCCTCTTTAAAGTAAAGAAGCTCTGTGAATTCACATTTTTCCAACTGAGCTCTTAAGTCCTTGTGCTTCACTTGTGTTCCAGGTGAGAGAGAGCTGCTGTGGGGAGGTTGGGGTTGTATTTATATTTGTGGAATTGAGGGCCTCAACTGCAGCTGAATTGTCAGAACTGTCCCGAGTCCATTGCAGTGCTGTTGCAGCTCTACCAAATGCTCCCCTGCTCTTTCAAGAAATAAACAATTATTATACTTTACAACAGTATAGCAGTACTATTTTTTTCTCAATGGCAGCTTCTTATATCTGACTTGGAGGCCTTCTCGTGGGGCTCCAGCTATTTTCTCTTTCCTTTTGTACTTTGAAAACGAAATATTTAAAATACTTTATTTCATGGTTCAAATTCTGAGCTATTGGGTTGTGTAAATGGAATTTCAAAGCTCAAAAACTTCGTGGTTTTTTTTTTTTTTCCCCCTTTCAAGCCCTACGCACTCCCCAACCCCAAAGCGAGCCTGAAATCCAAGAGTTACGTTTTTCCAGTGAGCTCCATGGTCTTTGTGGTGTCAGCCATAGTTTCAAACGACCTGCCTGGTGAATAAAAAAGCACAACCTTCCTGCCACATTGGTGTAGCACTGAACAGAGTGTAGAAAAATCATAATACAGATGATTTAAGAGTAAAGATGGTACAGAAAAAGGTCAAATATCTCAAATTATGGAAGTATGTGTATCTCAAAGCAGTGCTGGAAGGTCTGATTTGTGACTGGAGTGGCTCAGAGCCATCAGGGAGGTGACAGCCTTGTCCACAGCTTGGAGCGTGGTGCCAAAATGCTGCAGCACTTGCAAGTCTGGGAGCTTCCTGGAGGCTACCAGTTGTCTATCACTTCCTCTAGAACTTTGAAATGATATTGTCACTTGTTCTGTAAACAAGTGGCAGAATCACTTGATCTGCTCAGTGTGTGTCAAAACACGCTGGAATTTCCCTGGAACATGTGCGATTTTTCCAATGTCGAAAGAGCCTGTTGCTAAAATGGAACACTCTCATTTTATAGGGCTTAAAGGATACTTAAATGTTAAACAGTTAATAAGAAAAAGATACATTAGAACAGAATGCTAAGGCAAATAATTAAAACTTTTTTTTAAAATAATTAAACTTTACTGGGTTTTGATCTTATTTGATGTGGGGAAATTGTTGGTGGTGATGGTTGGTTTGTTTTAAATCCTAGTTTTAAGACTGCATCCCTCAGAGAGGGGAACAATTATCAAATAAATTATGCCTTGAATGTTTTTAGAGATGGAGAGGTATTTAAATCAGTTGTTCTCTCTGTGGAAGTAATAGATGCTGAAGTTCAGTCCAGTTGGGGTTATATTTCCTCTTCAGTGTCTTAAGATTCTCCAGATCATTATTATCTTCCATTTCCAATGTGACACATAAGGAGCTAAAGGATAACAGACAAGAATTGAGGGGTTTGTTTCCCTTGGGTTTTGTTTTTTCTTTCTTGTGTCCATCAGTGTGGAACTGTTTGCAGAGGGGTCTATTTGGGGTCTCTTTTGGGAGTGAGGATGAGATCCTGTTTGACCACGGTTCCCAGGGTGAGGGTTTCGTTGCTGCTGTTCCAGTGCAGCCTCGGCCACTGTGTGTTGTTTTCTGCTGTGTCGGTTGTATCTGTGGCTGTTCAGCCCACAGGGACTCTGTCCTGCCCTCCCTTGGCCAGAGCAGCTCCGTGCTGTTGTCTCCCACAAGCTGCACATCATTGTGCCCTTTTCTCTTGGCCTGATCCCGCAGCAGGGTCTGTGTTTACGTGTCAGATGGAAGAACAGTTCTCCCATTCCTTTCACAGCAGCCTGTGAAGGACAAAGCTACAAATGACTGCAAATGAGGCAATTAAATTTGCGCCCCTAAGAAAAGAAAGGTGCAGAGCTGATAGAATACAGTCTGCTTGCATGGCATGAAATGTTTTTTCCATGGACTTGGCTCAGAAATGAGAAATTCCCAACTTGCTCTTGTAGATATTCCATAGAATGGCTTCTGAGTAAAGGAGTTTGTGCCTTCCAGGCTCATTTCTGGTCACACTTCAATTAATTCTTGGCTAAGCATCTCTAGTTTGTTGTTTACTTTGTTATTATTACAGAAGATTTTCTCTCAAGCAAACATTTAATTTGTGCCATCCACCACCCTCTGCAGCTGGGAAAGCCATTATAAATAATGACAGTGACTTTTCAATACACTACTTAAGATTTCCAGCGGTGTGCAAGGATTTTAACCTTTAGATGTAACACTGTAATGATATGTCATCCCTAAAGAATGAAATGCCAACAGCCTACTGAAAACAGAATACACCTATTTTCAGCCTGAAAATTGTAATTAGTCCTCACGGTAACTTAACCTGCTCAGCAGAAGTGTGGTCTGGCCTGGTTGTGGTGGTGAGCAGGACAGCTCTGGGAAGAGGAAAAGTGTTCTTATAATCAAACTGAAACAAATACCAAACCCAAAAACCTCAAACCTGCCTCATTAAGAACTTTTTAATTTGAAACAAGACTTGGTTGCAGATATTTTAGTAGTTTGCTGTTGCTAATTGTTTGCTTCCAAACACTTCTGGTTCTCAAGTGGCTTTTATTTTCATGCAGAAACTGCAGAGTAAAGGTGTTTTAATTGACCAATGGGTCAATAATAAAATAACTTAAAAATTTACTTTGTCAATAGTAGTGACTTCTGTATGTTTGATGTCCCTGTTGAGCAACTGAGCTCTAAAAACTGCAAGCACAGTTTTAAGCTGCTCTCAAGTTCCTAGAAGGGATTTTCTTTACGAAAAGGACTTCAAACACCAGTTTCTTCTCACTATGGTCTTAATCTTGAAGTACATGAAACAAAAGATAGTGGAACAATGACATCCTCACTTAATTTCACTGTCACATCTCTCCATCCTTTTTCTGGGAACCTCTTTTGTGCCTCTGTGTTGTGTCCTGTGCTGTGGGCAATACACCAGCATGACCTTAACAAACTGGAGTGTTTGCTTCCAAACTTTCCCATTCTTAAGTCAAGAGGCTTTCTCTTCTTTCTGCCTGGAAGTGGCACCCTTGGAGCAGGATAAATACTGTGACTTACTTTGTTTGCATGTGGGAAGGGATTTTGCAATTGAAGTGTGGGGGGAACCCTTGTGAATGTGTTCCTACAACAAAACAACTTTCTTGCCCTCTTGGACCAACCTGTCACTGCAATCTCAAAGACAGGCACGTGGAATCACAAAATGCTCTGAGTTGGAAGGGACCCACAAGGATCACTGAGTGCAACACTTCAGTGGATGGCCCACCCAGGGATCAAACCTTGGCGTTATCAGCACCGTGCTCTGATGAACTGAGCTCATCTCAGGGTAAAATTTCATCCTGAGAGTGCAGAAAAGCTTTACTAAAAGCTTTAACTTACTCTAGATTTACAGGAAAAAATAATGAATTTACTATACATTTAGGCTATTTTTAGACTTGAACAATGGCTGTTTTTTGCCATTCTCTGAAATTTCTAATTTTCAAGTCTCTGTCTTTTGTTCTTGGTAGATCAAATAATCAGAGGCTGGACTGACAGGACGTGTGTTCATTCCATTGGGGCTGTGCAGTGGGGATGTGCTTCACTGACAGGACAATTAACATATCCAGAGTCATCACAGCTTCAGTCCTTGCTTGACACGTAAATAATGTCTGAGTGCAGTGTGCCCTGTCACTGGCTCCTGTAAGGAGTGAAAAGTTACTGATCTTGTTTACCACAGTGTGTCTTCCTGCATTTCCCGGCAAAATTATGCCAGCTGCCAAGCCTGCTGGATAAAGTGGGATTAAGTGTATATATCTAGAAGTCAGTGCCATAGCCAGAAGTTATTAGGGAGATAGGAGTTGAATGGTGTTAACTTAAAAGGGTAAAAAGTCTTTATCCCCTAACTGACTGGGCTCTGTTTGCTTCAAGAAAAATCATTATATTGACTTTTTTTAAAAAAAGAAAAAAAGTAGTTAGAAAATTTGGATTTATGTAGCAGCCTTTCTCAGCACTTCAGTTTTTAAGAGCAGTTTGTTAAAATTTTCACCCCCTTTTGGGGCACAGAATGAGCAAATGGAGATAGTTTCTGTAACCTCTTGGTGCGTTCAGGAGTGGCTCAGCTGAAGAAGGACACTAGAGAAGAATTAAAAACTGAGGAACAATAACGGGGGTGAAACAAACCTGTGTGTGAAAACTGAGCCTGAACTTGACTGCAGAGCCTGAAGGGGCTGCAAGAAAGATGGAGAGAGACTATTGACAGGGGCCTGGAGTGACAGGACACAGGGAATGGCTTCCCACTGCCAGAGGGCAGGGTTAGGTGGGATATAAGGAAGAAATCCTTCCCTGTGAGGGTGGGGAGGCCCTGGCACAGGTTGCCCAGAGAAGCTGTGGCTGCCCCATCCCTGGAAGTGTCCAAGGCCAGGTTGGACGGGGCTTGGAGTGACCTGGGACAGGGGAAGGTGTCGCTGCCCATGACAGGGGGTGGAATGAGATGAGCTTTAAGGTCCTTTCAACCCATGCCATTCTGTGATTCTATGACTAGGAACCCTTACAAACATATTTTGGAAGAACTATTTTTTAGCATCTTCCAGTAGCACATTTACTATTAGCCTGAAAACCCCCCCCAAGTCCAACAATGCAGCTCCCCCTGTTTAGCAGTGCAGAATTGATTTAATATTCTTTTAGAATTGATCATTTCCTTCCCTCTTGAAGCAAACAGCCTGCCTGAAGGGACTGGATGAATTTCTTTCATTAAATATTTCCTGATTGCTTCAATAATGATTTGAAAGTGTATTGATCCTGCAATATTTATACAGTGCTTTGTGTTCTCTTCAGACTGACCTCCTGCTGTTACCTGATGGCCAAAGTTTTCCTACAGGCAAGAGGAAGAATATGGTATGTTATTAGAAGATCCTCAGAAGGGTTGCCTTGCAGTATTTAAGAATAAACACAGGTTGACTTTAAAATGCATTGGCATGATTTTAATGCTTTTACTACTTTTATTACATTAAAATAATGCTTTTAGATACAGACAGCAGGTACAAATGTCTATAATTAGTCTTGTTCTTATCTCTAAATCATCAATTATATGGTCCCATTGTGTCAGAAGTAGTTCCTCAGTTAAATGTTTCTCAGAAAGTGTTTGGGATCTATTCCAAGCTTGTTCTCCTCAGTGTACAGTGGGAAGAGAAACCTTCTGGTGAGTAGGAAGTCAACATGCTGTTGACTTCAGCTCTCTTTTCAGTCTTGGGTAAAGTAACTTCCTTCCATGTTATTTACATTGAATATCATATGACTTTTATCCATGTCTCCAAAGATTACCTGGAATATCTCCATAATGTCCAGGTGGCTGCACCATGATGCATCCAAACCTCAGTGAAACTCAGCATTGTTCCTTCTGGTGGACAAATTTCAGGGGATGTTTGCAGAAAAGTTTCCAATTTGAGCATTTTCTGAAAAATTAGGACTTGTGATAGTAGCTCTAAAATGTTTTATAAGGGTCAGAAATATACTTTTATAGATGTAATTTATGCGGTTCATACAATTACACAACAGTAGTATGTTATATAGTAAAATTATATCGGCCATAGTTTATGGCTACAAGTGTAAGCCCTGATTCCATAAAGCAGAATGAGGTAAATCCACTGCTCAAATATCTGTAACACTGTCAAACTCTGTCTTGCTGAAGGTGAAGAGATCAGGAGTGATTGTAATAAAGCCATCATATGATGTGAACAGGAAACTGCCCACTGAAGGGAGGATGAGCAGTGCAATGTGTTTCTCAGTTGGCTGTTAAGTGAGTGGAATGAGAGTTCTCAGAGTTATTAGCTTTGTTATTAGCTTTCCTTCAGAAAATGGATAACTAACTCAAGCTTGAGGATAAAAATATTCATAACTACTTGACTCCAATCAGAAACTACAGTGGTTGAATAAGCAACAGATCAGCATCTGGATGAGCATTCTCGTGGCATTAGCAGTGATTTGTCAGGCAAAGGTGAGATTGCAGCAGGTTTTCATCTGTGACTGTTGGAAATGGAATTGTCAATTTTGGATCCTGAAAGAGCTTGTGAAGATGAAAGGACTTATTGTCACATTGTTAAAAAATTCAGCCTTTCGAGAAAATTGGTTACTAATTACTTCAGTAATATGCAATATTCTGTTGTTAGCTGAGCCTGATAATAACTTCATAAGTTAAAAATGACAGGTGTTTAAAATGTTTTCATAGTAAAAAGGCCCAAATTAACTGAAGCTATAAAGGCCATATGCTTCACAACTTAAACTGCTCTGACTCCTGAGACTATGGAATCTGCTGATCAGTCACGACCACATGAAACTCTCATTTTTATTTGTGGGCTGATTAAATCCTCCATTTCACCCACTGGCACAACACTGGAGAATGACCCCAGGTTTTTAAATTTCTTGTAGTATTGCTTTCCATTACGACTCATCTTTGTATAAAATGTTTCATGTGACAACTTCAGAGAGCACAAATTGTAGAGCGAGACCATCACAGGAATGGAATATTGATTATCTAAACTTCCTGATCACTTACTGGCACGTACTTTCAACAGGAATTAAAAAAAGGGTGGAAAGTCTAAATGTCATAATGCAGCCAAACACCTGTTCCCCTGTGCACTGGTGGGATCTGATGCCCCGTTTTCAGTTGGGACATGAAGACCACGGTTTTGGTGGTGATTGGTGACAAGACACAGGGACTGTTAATAAGGTGCTTTATTACCACTGCCTGGAGCCCAGCTTTGTCCAGCTTGTAACCTGGTGTATAAAATCTGTTTTCTATCCAGTGGATAACATGGCTCTCCTGAAGCCTGCAAGGCTGAGGGAGCTGGGATTGTTCAGCTGGAGAGGAGAAGCTTTGGGGTGACCTGACTGTGGCCTTGCAGAGCCTGAAGGGGCTGCAAGAAAGATGGAGAGAGACTCTTGACAAGGGCTGGAGTGACAGGACAGGGGGAATGGCTTCCCACTGCCAGAGGGCAGGGTTAGGTGGGATATTGGGAAGGAATTCTTGGCTGGGAGGGTGGGGAGGCCCTGGCACAGGTTGCCCAGAGAAGCTGTGGCTGCCCCATCCCTGGGAGTGTCCAAGGCCAGGCTGGATGGGGCTTGGAGCAACCTGGGCTGGTGGAAGGTGTCCCTGCCCAGGGCAGAGCTTTAAGAACAAGATGAGCTTTGAGGTCCCTTACAACCCAAACCATCCTGGGATTCTGTGATTCTGTTTTATGTTCAAAATGATAAGTTTATGGCCTAGAAATTGATAAAATGGAAAAAGCAGTGGAGTAGGAGGGGCATGCCTGTGCATCTTCTGAAACAGCAAGAAAACACTTGTAGAGTCAGAGTACGATTGAAGATGCACTACTTATTACACTTTGAAAGGAGTTAAATAAAAAATAGTGAGAAATACATCTTCTTTCTTTTTCACAAAGAAAAGAGAATTCTACTTTGAATCAGCAAGTTATTTATCATAGTACTGTGGAGAAATTATGAGTGAACAGAGGTTAAATGGTGATATGCAGCCGGTTCATGCATTTCTAGAAGAACCCAAGGTTAAATAAAGCTTGAAGAGAATATTTGGGTAGATGAATGTATTGCAAGGTATGTAAATTTATTCATAGATCGTAGCAATATTATTAATATAATAAATGAAGGGTCCTCATGGACCAGAGAGACACCAGTGTGGTGTGTAACAGAATGCTTTACTGAGGGACAACAACAGCTTAAGCAGTAGTTTTAATTGTAACACCTCACAGCAGGTAAACTTTTCCTATCCTGCCAAGGCACTTCACTGCTCATGTGCACCAGAGTCCTGGAAGGACTCATTTCCGAGAATGCTCTGCTGGATCTCTTCCTGAAACCCGAAACGCCACAATAGGTGAAATTCTGATGAACATGTTACATCCCACACTGTGGTTCTGAAGGCAGAAACTTGCTGAAGTTCTTCTTACATTTGAAGTAAGTCTTAGTTCAGACAGATTGGGAGTATTAACCACATTAAACAAGGCAACAGTAGTTACTCTGGAGGACTGAGTTCATCTATGAATTTCATATATCTTCATTTCTTTTACTCGAATTCCTAATATAAAAAGTATAGATACACTTGTGTGGAAAACAAGTAGCATATAGCCAAAGTATTTAAAGCAACTTTATGGAGTGTAACAAGATTTTTAATAGATGACTTGATAATAAAAAAAGGAATTCTGTGTGCTTTTCATGCATTTATAAATGCAAACAGTTACGGCAAAAAACTCTATTCAGTGGTATTTGTATGGCATTTTTAGAATTTGTCTCCAGCTCAATTATCTTGTGAAGCTTTACCATGTTTCTGGTTCCCATTCTGAGCTCAGGGATGAGTTCTGACATGATGTTCATGCAGCGCTGGAGTCTGAGAGAAACTCTGAGTGCAAACAGGAGTTGAAGTCTGGCCACCCAAGGTACTTTAAAGGCGAACTATGAGGAGTGAATGGAGCTTAAGAATTCACACACTGAGGGATTTGCTGAACTGGTGTTTTCAGCATCACATATGTGTGTACTTCAAACTGCTTTCCTGGGTGTTGCCTCAGCTGTGTCCATTTTCCGGGATACGTCATTCCTCACAAAGTCAGCAGGAATTCCTCAAAGCATGAAGCCATACGTGCACAGCCTGAATGGTTTGAGTTAGTGAGCAATCAAGCATGGCCTGAACTAAGTTTTGCTGACAAATTCTATTGTAATAAGAAAATAAGACCAACGGTGGATCTCTGAGGCTGTACTAATGCACCCTGAAGAAACAGAGAGAATTTAATTCAATCTTCAGTTTGTTGCTTTCTTTTTTCCTTTTAATGGGAACTGGTATTCTAAACAGCACGAAGAATATAATGTGATGAATTCAGATTGATAATCGATGGATGCTCTAGTGAACTTATTACATGAAATCACAACAGACGACCTGACACTCCGATGCATATCCTTCCTTTTTGAAGTACTCTGCCTTCCGGGATTGCATTCTTCTTTTCTGTGCTTCATTCCCCAGGGCACTGGGAGATTGAATTTAATGGTTAGCTGAGCAAGGATGAGCTGCACTCCGCTCATGTGGAGTTAATCATTGTTCTCAATGAGAAAACTTATTTTGGAAGTATTTATGTACCTTGTTTTGTCCAGTAAAAGCAAACATAATATGCAAGAAAGGGGGGTGTTTTGAGATGCTTTACTTCGATGAGTTGTCTTGAGATTTTGAATCACTTGAAATCATATGAGATGAATTTAACACTGATTATGTAATAGCTGCATCTGCTTTTTACTTGGCATGATTTTAAGTGGCACAATTGTTTACATGATACATTCCTGATGGTTACATATATTTAATTTTAATGAAGCATAGGATTTAATGATTAATTCTTTGTGTGAATTCCGTTGGGCCAGGCTGTGATATCGTTACAGAAGACATGCTAGGACACAGGGTGAGTAGCTCTCATCTTTTAGTTAAAACCCAAGCCTCAGTGACTAAATTCTACCAAAGGCTAACAGGATTAACAGGTACTATGGGGACAAGAAACCCAAGTAACTAAAACCTGACCTAAGGGTGGAATGGCATAACACTGCTGAGCTGAGGCCTTAAGCAAACCCTTTTCCTGCCCTGTTTTTCAGCCATTACTCTGACCAGCGCTTGTCTAACTTCTCAGAGAGGTGATTCAAATCACTAGTCAGATGCATGAGTTTTCTCAGCTTTCTTCTTCCTGTTCTTCCCCATCCTGCTGAGGAGGGGGAGTGACTAACTGGGTCTGTGGTGCTTAGTCCCTGACAGGGGGTCAACACTCCACACCACTAAGCTGAGCAGAAGAGAGATGAGTGCGGATGGCAAGGACCTGAGGCAGAGAGAAAAAGATGTGAAAGTTTTGAATGGGCAAGCCAAATTATAGGGGAGGAGTCATCATAATGTAAAAAGCTAAAACAAATTATTGTTCAAATAATGTGCATTTGTACATAATTCCCTCCCCCCCCCCCGATTTAATCCCTCCATATATCCATGTAATGGATATCCATATAATGGATCTAATCCTCCATAAAGTCAATCACTTTTTTTGGGGTAGCCTTCATTCCTTTTACTCTAGTGGGAGTTGATGCATTAAATTTAGGCTTCAAGAATATCCTGTTTCCAAATGAGGAATATCTAAAACTAATTAAGAAAAATAAATAGGAAAAACATCAGGTAAACACCCACAGTATGATAAATGACAATACATTTACATTCAGGATCACTACACATACAGAGGTAGAAGTTTGACTGAAACTTTGTAAAATCCAAATCTACGTGCAGATCTATTACTGTAAATTAATGCAGGAGCAGTTCATATTCCATAGGAATACAGGGAGATAAAAGCTATTTCCCTTTCTAGGTGTATCTAGAATATATCATAGGATATTAAATGCATTTATTAATCTCCTTTCTTTATTTTTATGTGTTTGTAGATGTGAAATTATTCAAAGACCTTGAATTCCAGACAAGAATCTCTACACCAGACTGAGGAACCAGGAAAAATTGCTTGCCTTGGAGTTGGTTTAAAACCTCCCAGCTGCATTCTCAGGCTTCAGCCTGGAACTGGGAGTATACCCAGGTTACTTTAAAAGCAAATCCCTTTCAAATCCTTGGTTCCCTCCCATCAACTGTCAAAACTGCATTTTCTTCTACATTTTTCTAACCCTTGGACCCTTCCTGCATTAAATGTCAAGGTTCTTCCTTTAAAAGTTATGACAAAAATCAGGTAGTTGGAATAACCCTCTCTCCTAAATTCACTTCTGGGTTTCCAGTAATCATAAGACATTTTTCATAATGTTTATTAAAGAAGTTTCAAATCCAGAGATGGGGTTTTGGCTGTTTTTTTGGTTTTGGTTTTGTTTTTGGGTTTTTTTAATGCATTATTTTCAGTAATTTGATAAAAACACTTTGTAAGTGGCTTGTAATGAAAACAAGCTCTTTAGAGTTTTATTAGTAATTAGTAATTAATTAGTAATTTTAACTCATTAGTAATTTTAACTCATTTCCTTTGTTTCTATAGAAGGAAAACTGAAGAGAATATGTTAGTAGATATTAAAAACTAAAATACAATGAACCCCATGTAATCCAGCTTAAGTGTTCCAGATGTGAAAACTAGATATATGTGAAAAGCAGGAAGTGCCTTTCATGAATGTTTCGTGATTCACATATTTTATTTCTGTGATTCAAGAAGCAGGAAAGCTGAGATATGGCTTCCAGAAAGGATTACCATATTGGTAAACCAGAGCGTTTTCTGGGGGTCTTATTATGAATTACACTAAACTAGTATCATAGACTCATAGAATGCTTTGGGTTGGAAGGCAACTTAAAGGCCACCTCATTCTACTCCTCTGACAGGGGCAAGGACACCTTCCACTAGCCCAGGTTGCTCCAAGCCCCCTACAACAAGTGAGGTTTACAGTGCTTTTGCTCTTCTTTTTCCAATTCTAAAAGCTAAGAGGAAAAATCATATGCTCTTTGTTGGGTTTTCCACTAAACCCTCACATGCTTTCATTCAGATGTCTCTTAGAAAATTGCTTAGTATATTTTGAAGGAAACCTGTTTTTCTTGAGTTAATTAATAGACAGCTAAAGGACAGACTCTAAGCAATGTGCAACCTTATGTGTCGTACAAATGAGTGCAGAGAGTATTTCTGTTGGTTTTCTGAAGGGTAGAACTATTCTACCAAAGTGGCAAAAGTACTTCTTTCCTTTAATTATAGTTGCAAATGAACTTGTGAAACAGATACTAATTCCTAAGCTAAAGTTGCAAGCATGCTCCCATTTTGGCCTTAAAATGGATACAGACCTTTTAATTCCATCTGATCAGAAGTGGAGAGCATTGACAGAATTTTGTATTGTTCTTCAGATTGAATTCTGTGCAATACATGCACAGATTTTAAGATATGTAAAGTTTGCATGTCAGAGGGTCATTCAAGGTATGTTACTATCAATTGGTGTAATCTGTTACTGGTATGTGTAGTTTTAGTGGTTATATATGTTCGTGAGCTCTTAACAAGCAGAAGCGATCTTGCTTTGAGAAGTGTTAGCATGTTTGGCCAAGTTTTCAATGGCCAAAATAACCCTCTTTTTTATATCTGGTCTACATCACAAATATACGTCATCCTCAAGAGTATTTTGAACATATAGAATTAGTACATTTATAATTCCATCAGGTTCTACATTTATCCTTTTAACAAAAGATGGTCTTTGAATACTGAACTGCATGAATGCATGAGAAAAAGAAATTAGAATAATTTGGAATATTTTTATTTGTAGTGGGATCTTTGTGAATGAAAATAAAAATAATTGACTAATGGATGCCATAGATGCAGAAATAAGTATTTTTAATTGCCTTCTCAATTTGTCTTCTATTTTTTTAAACCTACATATTCTGTTGTTCCATATTCTGTATAATATATATGTTCTATTTTTCTATACTTACATATTCAGATAGCAAAGCAAAACACTTGCCCTGTCTGTAGCTATACAAGGAAAATAGTATTCAGAGTTTTTAAAGTGTTTCTTAAATCATTAGCTAAAACATACTAAAAAAACTATTCAACCAGTACAAACTGTTAAAGTGAGAATTACACGATAAAAAAAGCCATTTGCTTCAATGATTTTTAGTCTAAATCTAGGATTTGAAATGAAAAAACGTTGACCTCTTAAAAAGTAAAAAAGTGTAAAAAAAGAGAAAACATTTTAGCACAACTACCTTCTGACTCCAGTGTTCAAGGACATAAGAAATGCCTCACAGAAAAAGTTCTTTCAAGGGACTCTTGCTCTGTCCCTCACGATGTCAAGATTAATTAAGTTGACTGTACATGCAAAACACAACCTCCTCTATTCTCTGAGTAACCTCTCCCAGCATGGCCAAGTCATCACTATGGCAACCAATAATTCCCAAATCCATCAGCACTGCAGTGACATGCATGATCCATCTTCTCTTATTATTCATAATTGTTCCTCATGGAAACATGAGTTATTTGTGGGTTGCACAGGAGTCTGAGAAGACAGGTGTACTTAAGCCGTGTGTAAGGGTGCACTATGGGACTCAGATGCCCATGATATTCCATGGCATAGCATTAGTTGTTATTTCAACAGCTCATCTACCTGTATGAGGCAATAGCAAACACTGGAAGGTTAATCCTGAATATAATGGGTAAACTAAGATACAGCATGAAGTAGGGGAAAGCAGGAGTAACACTATCACATCCCTGGCAGGTGCACTGCCTCTCTCTAGGCTGGAAATTGCTAATCAGCCTTTACCTGATCCTTATCACCTGGAAATTATAATGTACAGTCATTTATCAATGCATATAAACCGTACTAAATTGCCTTTAATTATAGAATTTGAAAGCAGCAAAATCAGAAGTGGGTGAAAAGAGTTTCATGTCACCTCTTGCCTTAACCCACACAGAAAAAAAGTGATTTTGATTACTCAAAGTACCTGAGAATCTTTCACTTATGCCCTTTACTACTAAAAACCTAATAAATCCCTTCTATTGAGGGGATTAGTAATACCTGTGGTATCTTTCAATATTTTCCCTAATCAGCCAGTAACAATCTTTTTATTCTGTCTTGTGGAGCTAATACTGAGCTACTTCATCTTCCTTCTGCATTGCCAGAGTGTTTTCCCATGAGTCTTTATAAAGCTCCATGTAGTTTCACCTGTTCCAGAAGGAGATAGTTTGTCTGCTTAGAGGTCAGTGAATGTGATTCTGTACATCAGGTACCTCCTGGACTGAGAGATAAATTAAAAATTGCAATGGTTTTGTTGTGGGTTATTTCTAAGTGTGCAAATATTCTGGAAGGGGGGTGAGGGGAGGGATTTAATGCAACTCTATACAACTATCTGCTTATGGAATCCCAGAATGGTTTGGGGTGGCAGGGACCTTAAAACTCGTCTCATTCCACCCCCTGCCATGGGCAGGGACACCTTCCACCAGCCCAGGTTGCTCCAAGCCCCGTCCAACCTGGCCT
>JAYRBT010000021.1:727993-743150 GCA_036023395.1 Myiotriccus ornatus | reverse complement strand
CCCCCTCCTGTCAGGGATTGCAGAGCCAGAAGGTCCCCCCTGAGCCTCCTTTTCTCCAGGCTGAGCCCCCCCAGCTGTAGTGATGCGTTAGGTTCCTTCCTGTTGTCCTGAAGAATGTCCATCCTTTGTGGAAAGTTGAAATCTGTGCCAGTATTTGCACATTTATTGTTAATTGTGAAGCAGCCTGTAAGTTCTGGTAACACCTCAGAGCAGTCACAGCCCCTGGGAACTTTAAACCATAACCCACGTTGTAAAAGCACCACGTTTGTTTGGGATCCAGGGAACTGGTAAATCTTAAACATGTGTACCATTTGCAAACCTTGCTGAGTGAGACAAGCTCAGTTTCCCATGTTTCAGGCTCTGGCATTCACGTGAGTGGTGCTTTCTGCCTTAAAGGTGACTAATAGCAGTGAAGAGCTGTGAGATCTCACTCTGCTCCTTTCTGAGAGGGCATCACTTGGGAAGCTGCTGCAATTATTGACATTGAAACACTGAACTAATGTTTAAAGCATAAACTAGTACATTTTTAAAGCTCTAGTATTTAATGGTGGAAGTATCTGTAGTGCTTTATCTCTAGGGAGATGAGATGTGCTTACTGTCCTTGGAGGTCAGCGTGTTACGTGTGATGCAAGTGCAGTTTAGAGAAGAGCTATTTCTGGAAGGATTGGTTTGGTCTGAATGAGGGACAGCTGCTGTGAACAATGATTTATGTAAGATATTGCACTAGGGGTGATTGTTTGGATTTGGGGAGTGAGGAGATGGAGTGTTTAGGGTTTTTTTAGGGGAACAAGTAGCAGAGTGCTTTTCTTCTTCCTCTGAAATAGGTAGAATATAAATTGGTTGAATGTTGCCTCTTTGTTTTGTGTGGGTTTTTGTTTGATTATTTATTTATTTATGGGTCTGGCTGGGTGTTTTTACCTCCCCCTTTGCAGAGGAATTGTCAGGACATGTTGATGGCAGCTTCCCTGTTTTTTGGAAGCTTTGTTTTATGACCTATAGAGCTGCAACAGAACCTCAGCTTGCCCAGGAAAGCCTCCACTGGAGAAATGTGCCTGAATTTAAAGCATAAAACATAACATATATTTTAAAGTTTGGTTTGTAGGTGGGGTTTTTTTCCATTTTTACTTGGAGAAGGGGCATTTGGTTAGAAAACAGAAATCTGCTTCTGACTGACTTGATGGGATCCAAGCAAGAGAAACTGGAGTTCTGTGGGACATTTCCACTTCTTGTTGTGCTCTATGTTGTTTTGAGGCTTTACAGTTGCCTTTGTTAGAAATTAAGTAAGGATCTTAGCTGTGGTGGGAAACCAATTAAAACTAATGTCATATGGTGTTTCAGTTTGAAATATGTGGAAATATCTGGATGAGAAATGGTGGAAGCTGGAAGTTCAGGGTGCTGGAGGGACAAAGACTGAAGCTTCACAAGGGTTCATCTCTTCAAAGAGACAGTTTCAAGGTTGTCAGGGGGTGGGGTCTGCAGGTAATGGTAGTTACATTGACTGATATACACTTGGGGAGATAGTACTAAAAAGTTCAGATTTTAGGCTTAAAGGTAAATTATATTGGATAAGCTCAAGGAAACTTATTTATGAGAACAGATGAAGTATCTACTTAGAGCTTTCTAGAACAGGCCATTAAATAATTTTTAATTGTGGCTGGTCAATAGTTACTTAACATGATTAATTGCTACAAACCTATAACAGCTTCCTGTTAATGAATGGAGATTGTTAATGCACATTTCTCTACCTTCTTTTGCCCTCCATTGCTGCATAAGAATGACTTCTTTTGTCTCGCAATGGGGAGCCTTCAGAGACTTTCAAGAAATTACTCCTGACAGCCAAGCTTGTGCTTACAGTAACAAAGTGATCTCACAGCCATGCATGGGGAAAATAGTGTTATTTTTCATAGCAATTAACTTACAACTGTGGTGATTTATGGAAAATCACTATGAAAAAACCTGCCCAGGACATTTGCTGCAGCTGAAATCATAATCCTCATTTTCTACTGAATCAACAGAGCAAACTCTTCCAATCCCTCCTTTTCTTAATGCAGCCATTTCCCCTCCAACGCTGCCTCTCCTCTGCACTGCTGCATTAGTGGGATTTGGTCCTTTTTCCCCACTCAAAAGGACAGTGGCAGATTATTTTTTTTTTTTTTTTGCTACTTTAGGAGATATGGAAGCACAGATAAACTTTGTAGGCTCTCGTTATCCAGTACAGCTAATGGCTGCAAGCACCTAATTTCTGGTAATGAAAACATCCAGATTGTTTTTCAGAAGGCTTTGAAAATGAGACTCTGACATCAACTGTGCTTTTGCTGACGTCAGGATACATGAGGGTTCTTCAGAGGATTCTCCTGTTGCCAACTTTGACTTATTTCAGGCATTACTAATTTCAGGCTGGTGCAATATGTACCTTGTAGGGAGAATGAACTTTGCGATTTCTTGGGAATTCTGTTAACATTTTCTAAAATGAAGACTCCAGAATTCCACCAGGGTGTATAAAAAACTTTACACAAGTTCTGTGTAAAGCAACAAGGAGCTGTTCTATTTTTCTGCATGTAAAACCAGCCAGAAGATTTAACTGCCCTGTGCAGAATGTTACCTGCATCACGAAATATTGAAAAAACAAGGTTTTTCTGACTGTTCTTCCATTTGGAAGTGCTAGTGGACACTCAGGCTTAACTGGAAATGGGAAACATCTTGTGAATTGGGTTTTGGGCGTAATTTGTTTTCTAAGTCAAGCTTGCTAAATTATTTTGTCATATTTATGCTAAAATGTGGTGGGTGAGAGTGGGTTGCTATGACTGAGTAAAATTCTGGTGTCTAAAGTCAAAACCCAAACCCACAAATAATACCCAGCACTTGGCTGTTGTAAGGCAAAAAGTTTGGTGCTGATGTCCTGAAAGATCTGAGCTCAGAATCTCCCATTCCCAGCCCATGGAACACCACCAGGGCCCTGGCCTGGTGTCCTTCTCACGTGAGACATTTCCTCTCCCCCCCACCATTAGGACATGAGGTTACTTGCTTGGCATGGAAAAATTTGTAATCTTTCAGCTGTTTCCCATTTGGTAATTCTTGTTAGAACTTCCAGAGACAAAGAACTGAGTTTTTTGTAATCTGCCTTCCCAAAGCTTTACAAAGTGAGAGGTTTATGTTCATTAAGAAAGAATGGTTATCTCACTGAATTAAGACAAAATGAAGCTGTTTTTGAGGAGGGTAATACCCTGTTGATTCACTGTTCTGGAGGTAGATCCTCCACAGTGGGAGCTTTTGTCAAAGGGCTGCTCCCGTCCCAACAATGTGAAAATCTTCAAAGGCACTTCTTCATCAATATGCAAATCTTCAAAAGGGGAATTACACAATAACAAGAAAACTCTCAAAGGGAAAGCAGTTACCCAAAGATGTAAAAATCTTTGTCAGGGACAGCTCCTCTGTGATTCAGAAGTTCTTCAAAGTGGAAATCACCTCCAGCAATGTAAATTCTCTGTGCATGGGAAATCACTGGAGCAGACGCTTCCATGTGTAATCTTTAAAGTGGCAGGAAGTGTTCTCTTGAAAATATTTTTTAAATGGCATTTTTGAGAGTTGGTGCTGTATGTACAATCCCACTGCTGTAGGATACCTTGAGGTGGTGCAGCTTTTGAGTTTACCAGGGGACTTTTGGTTGTATCTTTATCAGAAGGAGATCATGCTATGAAACAGTACTTTGAGATGAGTGGTTTTCATCTCTTAATGTGGAATTGTGACCTGCTGGATGTGGCTCATTGGGCAGATATTTGTCAGTTGTTTTATTTTCACCACAGATATATTATTTCTGTTTATTTTGAAGCAACTCCAGCTTTGCCAGAACCAAAAGTTTTGCTTGTATGACAACAAAAGGGACATCAGGGAGGAAATTTGTGTTGTCTCCTGCGTGCTGGAATGTTTGGTGACAGGATGCCTGTCCAGAGACTGTGCTGTCCCTGGGGGACAGGGAGGCATCACTGGCTGGCAGACATCTCATTCTGTGTGTCTTTACAGCTGACAGCTTTTTAGTTTCCTAAAGATCCAGACGTGTTCCCAATAGCAATAGACCAACCAAAGACTTGTTCTGTAGCTTTTGTGCTCACTAAAATGCAGTAATTTTTTTTTTCTAAAAAAGCAGCACAACACACTGATCCTCAGTGCTGCCACTTGCTCAGTACTCAGCCCCTTTCGAAGATTTTTAGTTCCTTTAAGGACTGGGACCTGTTAAAGGGGTATTTCTTTGTAGGACAGATGTGCTCTGTCACAAAAACCCGTGCACAGGGGTTTCCTGGGTGCATCCTGACTGGGCCCAGGGTAGTTCTGCTGCTGACACCAATAAAATGTGGTTCCTGCAGCTTGTGTTGGTGTTTGCTCTGAGAAGTGCCTCGTGTAGTGTTCCCTGTGAGAAAGGGGCACCTTTCGTAGCTGCCAGCTCCTGAATTCTGGAACCCTGTTTGCTGTGCCTACAGTGCTCAGCTGTGGTCACCTCAACCCTTGGGGGGTGAAAATGGCAATTCTAATACCTGCTGTGATGGTCTGGCTGAGCAAGTGTTACTGGGAGGGAAACTTGTATTTATTTAACTGGCTTTTTGCTCACTTGTTGAACCGGGTTAATCATATTTTCAGAAACAGTACAAGCCTCTCAACTATACGATGACTGCAACATATACCCCTGTATTTCAGTTTGATTTTGAAATATCACCCAGATGATTTGTGTTTGCTCTTAAAGCTATTCTGAAAGAATATAAAGGAAGTCATCATTCTAGTCCTGTTTAAGCTGGAGATTTATTCCATTTCCATAAACCTAAGACGACAGCCTCTTTTCAAGATAATTCACACACTGTGCCTTTTTGCAGCTTCCTGTGTATAATGTCTGAGAGGGAAACAGTTAGAAAAGAAAAAGCAAATCTTTTTCATTCAGTAAGTAGATTTTCCTCCAAATATCTGCAAGGTAATGCTGCTCTCAAATCTTCACTTGGGTTTGGGGGTTTGTTGCCATAAAGTGAAATACTCAATATTTGCAATTAATAATGGGGTGAAATAGAGTCTGTTGTAAGTAGCAGTTATTTTATATCCTAGCACTGCTGTGTTGAGCACACATCCTGTTCAAGCATGACTCTATTATTTTAAGAAGCAGTTTATGGATTCTGTGTATGGAAGGTGACCTGGAGGTTAACAACTATTACAATTTCCTATTAAAAACTAGAGCTGGCTTGTATTAAAGGAAGCAATTGTTCTGCACAGGGAGTGTGGGCTTTGTTATTGCTGTGCCCTGTGTGAAAAACAGAAATAGTCACTGCTCTTGCCACACTTGGGACATATTTTACCTCTACGGGGCAAATTTCCTCTGCTTGCATAAGCACAGTTGTGGGGAGGATTGTGTAAAGACATGATCCACACAAATGTAGTATTTTCTGAAATGGGTTCAGAAGTAGGACTGTGGTAGATGTTTGGGGGAGAAAAACTAGCAACTTAAATGTGTATCAGGTTATAATATTTGCAAGGTACAAAGACTGATGCTGCTTTGCTTTGTAAGCCTAAAAAATCAAACCCAAAAGTCCTGTGGCACCACATTTGGGGTTTGAAGTGCCATGTGCAGGTGGACACCCAAGTCCTGAGAGCTGGCAGGTAGTTAAGGTAGTCCCTTGATGCCTTTAGTCCTAAAAGTAGGTATCTAAAATGGTAACAAAACTGGGAGGGGGGAGCAGCTTCACACAGAATTGCTAAATAAATTTTCAGTGAAAGAGCTTCAAATAGGATGTTTCTTTGTTCTTGGGAAACACTTCTCCAACCTCTGCCCGTGCTCAGGGTCATTCTTGGCAGGGTGGCTCGAGTGTGAGATTCCCAGTCACAGAGAGAAGGCAGTAGCAGCCTGTTCATGGAGGATCATCATGGATAGTGATGTTCTCCTTCCAAACATCTGGGGATTCAGTAGCTTTCTGTTGCTGCCGAGAAGACATTTACCTTGTGGGGCTTAGGAGGGACGTGGGAGGGGAGGGGTGGAGAAGGGCTGGCACAGTGCTCTGTGAGGGGAAAGGGGTACTGGCACTGCCTTGACTTATGGGGTAACTCCATTAAGGAATTTCTGGGTTTTTTCTCAATGCAGATATGTTACAGTGACTTCAAAAGAACACAGAATATCCAGACTTCAAAGTTTAGAGAAACTGGACTTTATAATCTTTAAGCATCCTTACTTAAATTACCTTTTTTATTAAAAAAAAAATAACCTCTCCACTGCCAATGCCCTTGGAAGCATTAATTTGGCTTCTCAGTGGATCTTTCATCCAGGGGTACCTTTATGAAACAGACTGTTTGGAGTGCAGCAGAACTGCCACAATGGGGGGACAGGGTGTGATGCTCAATGATGTTTTTTCATACCTACTGAATATTTTTAATATGTTCTACTCATAGGCAGTGAAGAGGTGTTTGGAAATGCTAATTTTATATAAAAATAAATATGATTTTTTTTGTTTTATTTTTTTTAAATTGTTTCAAGCTTCTTTACATGTGTTTTGAAATGAAAGTCACCGTGTTCTGCACTGCACAGGTGGTGTTAGTGCAGCTTCTCCTTCTCCAGTGTGTAAACAGACCTTTGCCATCTACGTGTCAGACCTGTTGTGGGAGTCAGAGCTGTCTGGCTAATTGAGGTATAATTGGTTTTAAACAAATTGTCTTCCTTGTATTTGGGCAAACATGCTAATTTTCTTCTGTCAAACCCACAGTCAGCACCTGACAGGCCATATAACTTTATTTGGCTGAGTACAAGTGATGGAGAGCTGATAGCTACAGACTGACACGTGTGCACATATCAGACACAGAAGTGGTTCTTTATAGCATTTTAAAACAAATATTCTTCACCACCTTGGGCCAGGACTTTCAGGGATATATACATATATGTAAAGTGAATTTTCCATGCAATGAGGAACATGTTATCAAGTCTTCCCTGTCTGGAGATAATCAGAAAACTCAATATGAAGATGTCCATGTACAGATTTCCGTGTGAAGTTCCCAGTGAACACCAGTCCCAGTCTTGGCTGGAGAGCATTTCTTTGCCCAGCAGATGACTCGGGTCCACTTGGAGTTTCTAATGCAGCGTTCCAGAGGAGCTGTGCTGCCTGACAGCAGGAGCTTGGGAGCGCAGGGTGGAGCTGCCTGGCCTGGGAGAAGACAGGGAGCCCTGCCCGGTGTGTGCTCGGCTGCTCAGTCACATCCCCCCCGTGCTGAGCAGGGGGTTGGTGTCTCACTCACTCCTGCTCTCTGCTACCCAAAGCCTGTGCATGAACACCACATTAAGCTCTTACTTCTGTTTGGAAGTAGGAATTATTTGAAGTCCTCCACCAGGGTATAGTTGGGCCAGTTGGTGCTTCTCCATTTCCTTTCTGCTGCTCTTTCTGGCATCTCAGCTCAACGGGAAGGAAGAATTTAGTGCAGTTTAGCAAAATGAGT
Source organism: Myiotriccus ornatus (assembly GCA_036023395.1). NCBI lineage: Eukaryota > Metazoa > Chordata > Aves > Passeriformes > Tyrannidae > Myiotriccus > Myiotriccus ornatus. The sequence goes on along the minus strand of JAYRBT010000021.1, from coordinate 735,698 downwards.
GAGGCTGGAGAGTTTCTGCCCTGTAAATACACCTTGCTCACTGTCCAGGGGATCAGCCAAGACTCGGTGTGGAATTTAAGCTGGCAGTGAGTGTCCTTCCAGTGTGTCTGGTCATCTCTAGTACCCCCAGACAGACTTGTTAGGACTAATCATCCCATAAGGATGATGAAAAGTGTTTGAAAGCTACCTCTGAATAAACAATAAGTACAGGTTTTATTCACAGTGGGCTATAAAACATTGCTGATACAAATCCTAATGTTCAGAAGATGGTTTTGAAAGCAAATGAATAAAATACTTAAGCATTGCTTTTTTATTTTCTTATATGAGAGACAGTATTTGTTATGTATTTAGTGTAGGGTTCTCTTTGGGGAGGCCAATTTAATGTAAAGCTTAGTGTTTGGAGAATTTCATTAATCTGTGTCTGCAGATATGTCTGCTCTTTTGAATGGTCTAATAACATTTATAAAATGTAAATGTGGTGAATTTTTAAAGTCTGAAAAGAAATCCTCAAATATTTCTGTATTTCATGCTCTAGAATTGAGTCTTCTGTAATGCATGTGTGCATACATGTAAGCTCTCTCTAAATACATAAATAAAATTTGGGCCTTTAGGCAGGAATTTTAAGCCATTGTTTTTGAGTTGAGTTGTTTTTGAGTTTGGTTTTGGAGTTTTGTAATTATATTAATTAAAATTAGCATTTCATTCAAGTTTGAACGAACTTTGTAGAAAGTCCCCAAAGAAAGAACAATCAAATCAGAGTAAAAAACATTCCTGTAGGTGCTGGCCTTTTCCTCCAAAGATCTCCATTTAACCAGCACCTGAATAGTCAAAGTCATCTTTGGAGTTTAAACCTTAATTTGTTTACTTTGAGTATTTGAACATCAGGCTGTTAAATCTAAATGTTGCATATACAAAGTATTTTTAAATGCTCAATGTGCCTGTAAAGAAGGAACCTACCAATGTAAAATTACTGTAACTATAATTTTTTTTTGAGCTGACATTTCCTGTTGCCCAAAATCCTGGTCTGCTGGTAAATATAGGAGTGTATAAATTTGTGTTTTCTTGTTCTTCACATTTGCAGTGCAGTTCCTGTCACTGATGGATTTGGTTCTTTATTCTGCATCTGAGTCCTCTGCAAAAAAGCATAATGATGTATTCTGGATTTAACAGGTAAACTCATCTGTTAAGTGCTTATTCCAGCGGGTTGCTCTGTTTAAAGCACTGCCATAACTTGGTTCATGGCAGGGTTACTATTTACCGTGGTTGATAATTTGAATTTGAAAGTAGTGCATTATTGCATTGGAGAAGGGAAGCTGACAAATTTCACATCAATGTAAAATACCCCCAATAGAAAACAGCAATGGCATCTTTATGCTAAACAGGTCTGTCTATCAATGGACTGTTAAAAATTCAGCCCTTCAAGGAAAGGAAGAAAGAGCATAGTAAGGAAATCTCAGCATTTATTTACCTTTTTTAATATTTTTTTTTAATGATCCGTATCTCCCTTTCTGCTGGGACAGTGCGGGAATGAGAAGCTTTGACTCACTTAACTTTTCTGTTAATTTAAGTAAGTGTTGAGTGGTTTGAGCTGGAAAACTGATTCTACTTTGGCTTTCAAGTGTTCAGCATTGACTAACTCTGTTCCTGAGAGTTTTGTTGCAGCTACTGAGAGTTTTAGGTGGCAGGAGCAGGAAAACTGATAATAAGATTCTCCCTGGTTTTGCTGTTTCTGCGAGCATTTGTTTGCAAGGTTGGAAAGTAAATTGATTTGCATTGTGAAGGTTATTTCTCAAGTGAAGGGAGCTAGTTTCGTTTTTAAATGAAGGTTTGTTTTGACAGGAAACAGTTACATGAAGAAAATGTGAGTTTAAAAAGACCTTGGCAAGCATTTGCTTCTTATTTTCCTTCTCCCTTATACTATGAAATGAAATAACTATCCAGGTATGGCCATCCTGGTTCCCTTTGCAATGGATACTAAAGAAAATAAATTTAACATGCATTGGGATCAACCAAACTTAGTATTTGCTGGAAGATAAATATAAGCATCAGAGCCTGTGAGAAAGCTTCATTAATCATATCTCTTGCTGAAGTCAGGGAACACTGTGAGCACGGGGTTGAAAGTGTAGTGACAGCAATTATTGACTCATCGTGTTAATGATATGACAGCTTGTTATAAATTACCAGGGGTTAATGGGATAAATAGTCGGTATAAAGCCTCTTGAAAACTGATGATGTATTATTTTCTTAACTTTCCTTCATAAATATGTATTTGAGGCTGTAGATATAACTTTGGAATACATTATTTGCTGTTGCAGAATAGGGAGCAACTCGTGGGCTGTTCTTCAGGGACTGGTGTGAGCAGTTCCCTGTTGGCCACAGGTGGCCACAAGCTCAGTGGTGGCTGTTTTGGGATCACAGGGGTGTAAATGAAGATGATCTCTCGTTGTCTTGCTCTTCCTGGAGGCTTGTGCAGTGGCTGTTCCACTGTGCCCTGGCTGTGGGTGTGGAAGGCTCCAGCGTGCTGTAGGAGCAAAGGAGTCATTTGTTTCTGTAAAGGATTGTTGGTTTTGTGGAGAATGGACATGGCCCTGCTGCCTTCTGGTCATGCCAGTGCTGTGCTCTGGGATTTGAGGTTTGTCTTGTTCCCTGGTTTCTGCTAAGGCAGCCTGACCTATAAAATGCATCAGTCCTGGTTCTGGGGGATCTGAGGACAGGTTTTACAGCTGGATGTTTGCTGCTCTGTGTGCAGCGACTGGGCATGACCGTGCTAAAAATATGTACTATTTTTATAGTCTAGGGCTTCTTGTTTCAGGAAAGGAGATACCTTGATAAATGTACTGTGTTAAAAACATAGTACAAAAACTGTATAAACATGAGTTTTGTCACCAGCATGATCTGTACATGTAAAACAGCACTTACTGAATCTGAGGTGGTACTGACTTAGGACTGGATGCTTAAACCTCAGTGCCTATTTTAATTAGATCACCTATATGTTAAGTTTATGCTCTAGAAATATTATCACTGTAAAAACTGTTTGGTTTTTTTTCCTGGCAGATGGATGATGTGGTGGTGATGACAGACTCGGATTTGGCAAATACATTTAATCGTGAAGCATGCTCCTTGCTGATAAAACAGCATCAAGTATGGTTTAAGGCTTAGTTTAGGATTTGGCATGGCATATGAACCACTATTATCCCTGGCAATATGGACCATATTGTAACCTTGACAATCAGAATTCTAGAATGTGTTAAGCCAGGCTTAAAACTATATATTTTGTTGGCCTGTTTTGTGGTGGTTTTTTTGTTTTTTTTTTTTTTTTCTATCTCTGCTAAGCCACCTTATCTACAAGGACTTGGTTCCTCCTTATATTTTAGATTCTAGATCTGCTGACAACAGGCTTGGTTAGAGCAGTTGTCCAAACCAATTTTAGTACCCAAAGCCTCACCTCAGGAAAATTACAATCCCAGGTAACCAGTGTTGCTGCTGCTCCCAGCAGGAAAGTGCTCTTTTCAGTGATCATTCAAGGTACAGGTACAGAAGAATATTAACAGTTCCTTTATGTTGGTAGAAGAGTGTTTGCTCCAGCAGTTCTTTTTTCTTTCACTTATCTGTATATTTTTAAATATTGCCACTTATTTTGCCTAATTCTGACGATGTGATCCTTCAGCATTAGGATCTGTCAGCAGTCACCAGGGATTGCTCTTGGGATGGTTTCTTTTAAACTCTTCATTGCTTCAAAGGGCCACATCTGCCAAAATACCTTTTGCTACATCTGTTAGCCAGGAAGTTGTGTGATAACTTACAGGTCCACAATGATCTGTGTGTTTGTGACAGTGAGAAACTGTCCGTGCTCAAAAGGCTGCCTATAATGTATCTGAAGTGGGAGACCTTTCAAACATGTTTGAAAAAGCACATCCTATAAACTTTTAATAGTCCTGTTGTTGCTGACAGGGTTTTAGGTGGCTGTTTAATATCTAACCACGGTTGCTGTCAGCCTATATGAAAAATGAATCTCTTCTGTCATTAGCCTCAAAAATGCACCCATTAGAAAAAACATTTATAATTAACCAGTGCAGGATGAAGCAAAAATTTCAGTGTTATAGTGCGTGACACTGTTGGCTGAGTCACATTCCTTGGGATACAATGTCATGTCTTTATTTAAATGCATTAAATATGGTTGAGTAGAAAGTGATACGTCAGGTACTGAAGAACAATCAGAGCACACCTTGTAACTCATTTACAGAAACAAGACAGCCTTACATCAATGCTAATTAGTTGAGAGCTTCCAGAGTTTTCAGGAGATAAACTTTGTGCATAAGCAAAATCTGAGGACTGTTATTTCTAGAAGAATGTATAGAGAAGATTAAAAATATGTGTTGGCAAGTTAGATTGCTATTGACTGTATATTCAGCTGAAAGACTGCTGTCAGAAACCTGTCAGACTGTGTCTGTAAAAGTGAATTTATTATAAATAAGTAAATTTTTAAAACCCTGTAAACCCCCATGTGTTCCTCAGGAAGTGTAGTGGCATGAAAGGTGTCACTCACATGCAAATACTTTTCTTCCAGCTTGAATCAACTGTTTCTAACCTAAAGCCTCCCTTTTTCCCCTGCCTCTTTACACCTCTATTTGAAGCTCTGTAATTTCACTTATGCTTTAATTACGTATTTGGACTTTTTTGGGTTTTATTTTCCTGACTGAAGCCAATGGTCTTGGCCTTCTTATTTTCACAAGGACAACTTTGTAAGTTTGTGGGGTGGTAAAAAAAAAAATAATTGCAAAATATTAGGGAGAAACAACTTTGGTGGTTGTCTTCATAATTGCTTTTCAGTGTTACTGGCAAGGAAAAGCTTATATGAACACCTTAGCAATTAGGAAGGCAGCCCAAACAATATCAGCTTTTAGTAGTCTGGATAGTATATATGTCCTCTGGGATTTTATTGTATGAGATTACCTTGATTATGTTGAATGTTTAGCATATTAATTCCTGGGTGAGTCTTCACTGGAGATCATGGTATCACAACTGGGGAAAATAAGTGTTTTCAATGCCCTGCCTAAAAGTACAAGTCCCTTTGGGTGTAATAGGAAAGCACTCCTGAAAGGCTGCAGGAGCCAGGCCAGAAAACTTGTATATACTTCATTTATACTTATTTATTTTTTTCCAAAAGATTGAAGCATGCATTTACTGTGTCAAAATGAGAGGAGGCAAGTAGAATTGTCTCCAAGGGAAGGCAGGTGCCAGAGAAGACCACGGGTTTCAGGAGACACAAGTGCTGCTGGGATTTGGTTGTAATGCTCCTGAACACCCCCCTGCCTGGGCCTGGGATGATGATGGAATGTTCTTTTCCAGCAAGGAGTGGTTTGCAGTGTGTGTGGGAAGGTCATTTGCTGTAGTTGCAGAGAGTCATTCATAAATTTAGTTTTTATGATTGTCGGGGTTCAAACTGCAGCACAGTTTGAGTGAGCGCTGCTCAGCCTGCTTGTTCCCTATGGCACTTTTTAAAAACATGCTTTGTTTGGGCTTTTTATCCCCTTTATGTAGCACTTCCTCAGCTTAGAGAGAGAGGAGCCGGCAGGGTTAGGTCTGCCTGGAAGGGAATGGGTGGTGACAGTTTCTCACTGGAGCTGGAACACCGTTCTTGGTCAGGATGTGTGTGTGGCTGAGATATCCTGAGCAGCTTCCAAACGTTCGGCTCCCTCAGCCATCCCAGCCCCCGGGTGCTGAGGGCTTTGTTCTGCTGGTGCCTCTCAAAGGGAGGGGATGTTCCTCACACCTCCCAGACAAGGGACGGGGCATGAGAGCAACTTTCTGCGGGAGATCTCTCTTCTGGGCAATGAGCTCCTCGAGAAGATGCACTAAGAACACTTACTCTGAAATCTGAACTCATCCAAGGGCTTTATCCCTTCCTCTGTTCATTTAGATTAGAAACCATTCAGTTAAACTGGAAGTGAAGTTGACTTTTTCCTCTCTTTTTTAATTTCTCACCCCATGTTGCACTGGGGATGCAGCTGGTGCTACTCTATTTAAATATATTTCTGTATACAAGATAAATTCTTGAGGCACCACAGACTGATCTGTATCATTCCCTTTCTTGATGCCTTTTAAGAAAATTATATTTTTATGTATCCTTTTATAATTCACTGTCACATGCTACAAATCAGGATTCAGTAACATAATCTGCACGGTACATTGTTCTGTTAAACAGAAAATGATGATATTTGGTGTGGGTTTTTGCAAGCTCTCTGAGCAATATTTTCCTTCTTTTCCAATCTTTCTAATTTTGACCTTATTATGAATATGTTCCATCCCTCATCCTAGCTTGGGAAATTGTTCTTGCCTTCAGATTGCCTTAGGCCAGTGGAGGGGAACAAAGGGCCAGCACACACAATCAGCCCTGAAAATGTTAATTGATATTTTACCACTTCTGAGTAGTTAAATCCCAGAATAATACATCACAATTCATTAGGCTATTTTCACATTTTTCAAGATTACACAAATCTTGTCTAACAAGGAAAATAGGCACTTTTTGTAAGGAGACACATTTCTCACCTCAGCCTGTCCCAGTTGTGGATGGCTCAGTGAAGCCAGCAGCATTAGTGGACATCGCTCCACTGAAGCTGCTCCCCCAGCATGTATTTTTGCTTAGTAACTGCCACAGAAATGTGTTTGACTGAGCAACTGCAGCTCTGATGTTGCAGTTGCTAATTTGGGCCTCTAATCCTGAAAGAAGCCCTGGATGAGAGGCAAACCTTACACTTGCAGAATTCTCTTATGTCACTGCCTGACACAGAGAGAAGCTGAAGCAAATACTTTATTTTAAGACAAAATGGACTAAGTTTGTGTCAGAGTGAATTTAAAACTGGAGTTTTGGGGGTTTTTTTAGGAATGTGTCCTCGAAGCCTTTTCCTAGTAATTTAATTGTTATTTATTTAAAGGCCTAGAGTATAACTTAACTCAGTTTCTTTAAATAATAAAAGCGTAGTAAAAAGTTTCAGATTAATTTAAAACAAAGACAAAACCCAAAACAAAACAAAAACAAACAAAAAAACCCCCACAAAATTAAACCCCCAAACTTACACAGGGGGGAGAGATGAGAAAAAGTAAAGCTTTACTGAATGGCTTGATGCTGCTCTAATAACTGCTTATAGTCTACAGTCATGACCAGAATGCTGATTGTTATAACGTTATTAAAAGTGCTTTTTTAGTTTTGTAACTTGCCCACTCTCACAGCATTAACAGACAATCTCTGTAACGCCCTGATGAACAGCATTACAGGAATAAAGAGTGTGGGATAATAATGTTCACAGACCTTAGGTTTGGAATTAGCATAATGGAAAGAGATCCTGAAAGCAAAAATCATATTTTTGTAAGTGACCTATTACCAATCCGATTACATTTTACAGAGTAATTTAAATGAATTCTGTTAGACTGGGTTGGTAAAGGCAGAAAATGGCTTATTGTTCATCTGTGTAATTGGAAAGGCAGAGAAACCAGCACCAGGCTGGGGTTTGGGAAGGACAGGAGGGGACCTGCTGCAAAGGTGGGGTCACCAAAATGCTGGGAATACACAGGGCAGGAATGTGGGCAGCAGTAAAGCCTTTGAGATGCCACGAGTGAGGAAGGAGATACTGGAGAGCAGAGCTGGGAAAGGGCCCTGGGGGTGCTGGTGGTGCCAGTTGTCCCGGAGTCAGCAGTGCCCTGGCAG
>JAYRBT010000021.1:708613-727893 GCA_036023395.1 Myiotriccus ornatus | reverse complement strand
GGGTTGGACTGGATGATCCCTGTGGGTCTCTTCCAGCTCAGTGCATTCTGAGACTTTTTGATAACAAGTGTGGTTTGAATTCAGCTGATGATAGTCAGTGGTTTATGAGGAGGGAGCACACATGGCAACTGGGACAGGACTGAGATTTTTGTCACCGTGGATGGTATCTTCATTTTAAGCACGGTGGCTGCTGGGCTTCACCATAACTGTTTACTAAGTACAACTGCTTTTTCTATCTAAAATATTTCCCTTGTTGCAACAACTTATATCTGAGTGTGAAAAAGTTTAAGTAATAAATTTCTCAGATTATCCATGAATAGAGGTGGCTGCATAGGGATGAGAGCAGGCTAAAATAGTTTGATAATCTCAATCAAATTCTTGTACAGAAATAATATACAAAGTGGAGCTTTCCTTGTACAGAAATAATATACAAAGTGGAGCTTTCAGGATTTTTCAAACTCTGTTGATCTGTCCCACTGTTTGGCATAAAATATGCAATTCTGTCACACAGGGAAGGATGAGATAAGTAATGGAAATAGCCATGAAAATACATGCTCTAATAATACTGTATTACAAGTGAAAGAACACTTTCTATCTTAGAAGTATTATGAGAGAATGATTTTTCCCCTGTGTTCAAGGTTGCTGTAGCCTGACCTTGAGATCTTATGAGCAGTTCTGGGCCCCTCAATTTAAGAAGCATGTGAAGGTTGTTGGATGCATCACAGGGCAGCAGCAGCGGTGGGAAGGCTGAAGGAATGTCCTGTAAGGAGTGGTTGAGGACTCTGAACTTGCCTAGTTTGGAGAGGAGGAGGCTGGGGTGGGAGCTCACTGCTCTCTGCAGTTTCCTGAGGGGGGATGTGGAGACTGGTGAGCTCTGCTGGTATCCAGTGACAGGACACAAGGGAATGGTTCAGAGGTGCACCAGGGGAGGTTTAGAGTGGACAGCAGGAAGCATTTCTTGACCAAGAGGGTATCACAGACTGGAACAGGTTTCATAGAGAGGTGTTCAGTGCCCCAAGTCTGCCACACAAAGCACTCTTTCGTTTGAGCTGCCCTCCAGCTTTGTCATCCAGGACTGTGAAGAGCAGGTCTGCAGACAGTGTGTGACCTGTGCTGCCCGTGGAGTCTGTCAGCAGCTGCCTCTGGTGCAGCACCTTTTCTCTGCTAAGTACAGTCATTCCACAGGGTGGGTTGGACCATTCTGTGTGCGTGACATAAAACAGGGTGTGCTCATTTGTTACATTTACAGTGAGAGCATTTGGGGCCTAATTTCATTCACCACAGTGCCAAATGGTTTCTAAGAATGAATGTTGTATTTGAAGTGAGACATTAATTACTATAACATCAAGGTAAGGGGAACATTTTGTGACATTCATCTTTTTCTTCTGTGGAAATATTGCAGTGATTTATCCAGCACATTGTTGGTTTTTTCCCTACGTAAATGTGGCAAAATTGTGTACTTTTGAGAAGAGCTGCACTTATAAACTAACAAAGTGTCCTGCCTTGTAAGTAACATTCATTATGGAATTGAAGGACCAGCTGTAAAACTCTGTGAAGTCAGCAGATACCTTTCCATTGACTTCACAGGACATTCAGACCTTCACTTAATTGATTGTGTGTGTTCTTACTGTATGAAACCCTGTGGAAAATAAATTGGTAGTTGACCCTGCCATCTGGGCAGCCTGACATCAGTTTAAATACTCTGAGGAAAACCAAAGAAAACCTCTGTCTTGCAGCCTTAGTATTATCTTCTGGAAAGAAATTTCTGGGAACAATTCATTTGCTTGTGCTCTGGGTATATGATGTATTTCAGCTCTTTGTCACGCTGAAGGCCAGTTCTTCAAACCTTTCTCGTTGTACTCAGAAAAACTCATCTCACTCTAATTAAATCATTATTTTACAGAAAAATCTGTTATGCCTTTTGCCCATAGCCTTGAAAGTCCCTCTTCTGACATAATTTTGGCTTAGTTGTGATGTTCTCCAGGTTTGGTTGGGTGTTAGTTGGTATTGATTCTCAGACCAGAAATCCCTTTCTTCAGTTGTTCACTGTTTGAAGACAGCCCTTAGTTCCTGTACAGAGATGCAGTGTTCTGCATTAATGAGAACCCACACTGCACACCTGAGGCCAGTTTTGGAGCATTGTCTTCACTCCCTGCAGAAATGTGGATTTCTCTTCCTGCCTAGAGGTGCACTCAAATGTGCTTGTTGGTTGGTGGAGTGTTGGGGTTTTTTTATCCCTAGAGAATTTCCATTGTTTAACAGGGCAAGTAGTAAAAAGGTAAATTTAAAATTTAGAGGTTGAGCTTAAAATGTGCTCAGCTGTGACTGAGGAGGCTGGAAAGGGAAAGAGCTCGGCACAAATTTGCATTAGACTCTTTTAGAGACATCTGCATCCCACTTAGGATTATTTTGGCAATGCAAAATATAACATCCCAGTTGAGCAGATGGCTGGGACGCCACAGCTCACGTCAGTTCTGCTGTCTGATGTGTGGAATCCAACATCCTTCTCACTGCTCTGCTGCACCAGGGACAGGGAAGTGCAGTCTGATCACACCTCAGACGCTTCTCAGGATCTTGTCACCCCAGAATTTTAGTCTTGGCAAATCCCAGGCTACAAAAGAAAACATTCAAACAATAAAGAGAGGAATTCTGGGTGTCCAGGGTGATCAGGGTGACCATTGAATAATACTCAGGGAGAATAAGCAATGCAAAATGGCTTGAGGTAGTTTTGAAGTTAAAGCCAATGGCAGCACTGGCTGGTAAACCTGGCTTGACTGCATTGCAGGGCTCCTCTAGAGACTAGAATAAAAGAAGTAAGCAGCACCTCATATCTTGGTCAAATCTAATAAAAAAGGTCTGTGTCACGTTGCCTGACAGGTGGGGAGGATGGGAAGGAGTATTGAAGAATGTTCAAAATCAATTGAGTTCAATAATTTAGGAACTATAAAAAACTGCTAGACTCAATCAGCTTTCCTTATTTGTCACATCAAGAGTCTGCAAGCTCAACAAATGTAACTTGCTGTTTGTTTTCAACTGCTCGCTCAAAATAATTTGTAAATTATTACAGTAACAGGAGAGGGCCTAAACTTTTAGGGGTATTGGGCCACACAAGGTCTCCTTGATAAAAATACATCATTTGAGAAGTTTAACTTATGAATATAGAACGAGATGGCACAGGAACAACTGAATCACACTAAGCCTCTTGTTCCTCCCCATCTGTGTGCAGTTGTAGAGGTTGTGCTGGAAGGAGAGTCCTCAAGTGTCATGTTTTCCTGAAAGCTGCCATATGCTGCTGGAAGGTGAAATTAGTCATGGTGACTATTTCACAGAGCAACTTGCACTTATATGAGGTATTATAAGAAATAATGGGTCTTCTAACCTTGAATTTAGGGTCACTTAAAAACACAGTGTCTGTCCTGCTGAAAAAGACAACTTTAGTGGCGAGGAGGTGGTGTTGAAGTGTTCATCCCGTCACTCAACCCCAGCTCCCTTGCAGAGGCAGATTCCTGGGCATGAGCATTCCTTCTTTCCCACTTCCCTTTGTTGTGGCCCATTAGCAGCAGCACATTTTTAATCCCAATAAAACCTTCATGCCTCCTTCTGGGTGTTCTCTCAACTCAGCCAAATGGCAGGGAACAGGCTGAGCAGTGAGATTATTCCCTGTTAGGATTTGTAAGAAACAACAGGAAAGAAGTACTGCTGGCAAAAATCCTCTGTTTTTCTGAAAGAATCCTAAACAACTCTTGGTATTTGTCTGCAAGGGCTGTTTTGAAATCAAAAGGAATAAAAATCTGAAAAGGTAGCCTTTTACTGGGGTGAGAAAGGGAAACATGACCCAAAAGAACTCAATTCTTTTTATTTTTTCTTCCTCTAGTTCCCGTGTTTCAAAATGCTCTACATTGGATATTTTTTGGGGGGTTGTCTGGATAGTTTTTTGGATAGGCATCTGCTGACTTAGCTCTGGAAATGTTAACCTCTCATTAGCTCTGACTGCTGAGTGGGGCAAAGGGAACACGAGAAGGTTTGAGAGCACGGTGCCACGGAGGACTGAGCCTGGTGTAGCTCTCCTTTCAGTTGGCTGGTGCTGCCCTAACAGACCACGAGGGGTTAATCTCCGAAAAAGCCTTTCCCGTAGGTACAAGACTAAACAAGAAGCAGACTTGAAAGGCTTTAACGGGGCTGCAGTTAACTATAACCAGCTGTTGAGATAACAGACTTTCCACTGGAGGAGGGAGCCCCTCTCCCCTGTACAATGGGACCTTTCTCCAAGTGGGCTTTGGAAGGAGTCAGTTCTGTCTGGCAATAATCAGAATTAAGTGCTGGGGGTGGGGAGGGAGCTGTTGGATCTTTCCCCTCCATCTGACATTTATATAGCAATTCTATTTCTGCTACTGAAAGCCAAAACATACAAATCCATCTTATCCAGACTATTAAGAAATAGGGAGTGAGTGATTATTTTTTTCCCTTCCATTCTCCTTTCTTTTCTTGCCTCTGCTCTGCATCAACATTTATTTGAATAATGAGGAAAGGATGATATTAGCAAAGCTCCATCTATCTTTTGGAGTCTGGTAACATGACATTTGAATTAAATCCAAACAATACCTGGTGTAAGAATACATCTTTAGAAATTCTTCTTGCTTGTTAAAGCCATACTGTAAAACATCAAAAGTTTTCTTGTTTCACTGTTTCTGTAGACTGAAATGTAGCAGAAGTGTCTCTTTGAGGAGAGATACCAAAGCCAATTGGTTCAGTTCCAAATCATGAACAAGAAGGCTATGAAAATAAAAGATCTAATTTGAACACTTTTTGGCAGCTAGTGATTTGTTAAATTGTTTTTAATTGCTTTCAAAAGTGAAGGAAAAGGAGAAGTCTTTTGTTAATTCATGCTTCTACAGAAAAAAAAACCACAACATATGTGGGAATTCAGGCTGTTAATATTAGAAGTTACAATGTGACTCACACAGTGCATAATCTCTGCAATAGTACAAGCAGCAGAAACAGAGACAAAGAAACAGATGTGCAAACTTCCTACTAGTTAAATTCCAGCTACTTAATCAGCAGCAGGACTTGTCCTTTGTTCCGTATTTGCAGCTCAGAAACAGCTCAGTAGGAGGACACGAAGAGGCACTGCAAGAAAAAAGCTTTTACCATCTGCAATCCCGTGAGCACTTTAATAAAACAACCTTCCCAAAATTGGCCACCAGGATATAAGGAGAGGGGGTAACCCAGCTATAATTCAAACCCCGCAGCCTGGGTAGGAACTTCTGTACAGCTGAGCCAGACGGAAACCTGGTTGTGTGACTCTGAAATCACTTACTCCAGATGCAAAGAGCTTTCCAGCTGCAGGCAGTAAAGAAGACTTATGCTTCTCAGAGCCCAGCCAGCTTGGAGGTTATTAATGTAATCAGAGAGTGGGATAATTGTTCTGTGACTTCTTCCATCCTGGGAGAAGTCCCTCGTGCTGTGTGGAGGTGTGTGGAGGTGCTCACTGGCCTCTGCAGGGGCTGGGGCTGGAGAGGGAAAGCTCCTTTTCAGTCAGCGAGGAACCCCATGGAGGGTGACAGCACAGACTGTCACCACAGTGCCCTGTTGGCTGGTGTGGCACAGAAATGGGGCAAAAAGGTTTCCAGCCCTGCTGTCTAATCTGCAGACCAGAGGGATCTTCCACGTAGAACGTGAGGCTGCAGATAAAGTACTTTTTCCATGTTATTCTTTGGCATTTCCCAGTCAAGACTCAAGTGCAGGAGGATGCTCAGGAAACCAAGAGCTCTGGCTCTTCCTCGCTGTCCTGTCTATCCAGGAGCCTACACTAGCAGCATTCCTTCCTGTGCCTGCACCTCCTGGAGCCCCACCAAAGGCTGGAGAGCACAGGGGATCAAGACTTGCCAATCTGGTTTGTCCTTCAGCCTTTAGGTGGGTCATGCCTTGCATTAGTAATTTGGAAAACTCAAAAAATCCAAGCTGGCATCATAGGACTGAGGCAGCATCCCTTCACCCCACCAGACAACCTGTCAGCAAAATTCAGCTTGCTGAAAAATTGTTCTGGGATCATTGTTCACCAGTGTTTTTCTTCTTGCAACTTCCACTTTGCAATTACAAATGGACTTTATTTGTAAACAGAGAAGAAATTCTCAGGTAATGTCTGAATGAAGATCAGTAACTTGAATCTTGAAGTAATTAATAAATAGTGTACATTATCAAAGTCATGGTTAAGAGAAAATATATTTAAAGTGCCATCCGTTTTTTGCACAATTTTTGTCACTTGTTTGTGGAATTATTGTAGGGTTACAGGAAATTTGGCACGATTTCTGCTGAAACTTGTAGCTGTTTCTGTTCCATTAGAGTAGGCAAACGTGCCAATAGACTGTGACCCTGGTTGTATTGGATTAAATTGCACAGTCCTGCTTGTAAGAGTCCAACTGGTCCCAGAGGTTGTTCTGATGCACCAGAGCTTAGAAAAGAGCTTTTTCAAAGCAGCCCTGATTTACGCTGTGGTGCTAAAAGTGTGAACAACTTCCTTACTGATTTAAAACACGTATCCCAGTTCTTTAACCATTAATCACTTAATCACCACAGAACAAAGAGCCTCTCCGTGGAGAAGTGTTTCACATGTCCCTGTGCAAGCCCCCCTTTTACAGCCAGGGCACTGCATGTTGTTCATCTCCCCCAGAGCCAAACAACTCACCCACTCCTTTGCAGCCTCCACATTTCAGGCTGATTTGCTGAGGAAACAAAAATGAGTTGAAGTGATATGTTCAAATAGAGACTGATGTAGTTACACAAATTTACACAAGCACAACATTTACTCTCGATGATTCGGGCCTTTTTCCAGCATATATACATAGTAAACAGGCTGTTGCATAACTCGTGAGTGCACAGCCCAGCATCAGATGGGACAGTGGCTGCAGCAGCACTTGTCAAACACTGTGCTGTCATTTAATCCTGATTGCAGCCCTCAAATATCAAATTTCAGCCTAGCCTGAATCACACAGTGGAACTCATTTGAAGTTGCTGAGTTTTCCCTCCACAGCAGCTCAACGGGATTTTTGCTGCATTCTTCCTAAAACAGGGGCACCAAACAGACTTGGCTAATTTTTCTCTTTGGCCCTATCATAAATGGTTTCATCTTTACTGAAGGTGTGTTAATGGACTTTAAGATACCGGTCAGTATTATTTAATGCAGACTGTGCCTGTTGTGTACAGGTTGTAAAGAGTTTAATCATTATGAGTCAATGCATATACATACATATATATGCATATAGACACACTCTCATATACCAACACATGGAGGAAAAAAACAACTCACAAGAATTTTAGAGACTGAGGAATGTAAAAATAATGGAGGAAGTTTTCTCTGCCGATTTCAAAATTTGTATTTCGTGTTGTCATGTAATTTTTGGGCTGCTCACTCTGTCTTGTATTATTTGCAGCACGTAATTGCCTTTGCCATTGAAATCTTAGTCATCTTGTAGCCTAAAAATAAAATTGCCAAAAGAATAGAAATGTTTCTAGAATTAAATGACACTTTGTGTCTTTTTAGTAACTGTTCATTTACCTAAATAATTCATACATTTCATTTTCTGTGTTCTCATCCTCAACACTGTAACATATCTCTATCAACTCTTGTTAATACAGTGCCTTTTTTTAGATTGCCATTCTTTCTTCTGCTATTGCTTAAGCAGTGGCACACACTGAGTATTTGAATCCTTATCAAAATGCTTTGTTAGTCTCTCAAAAACTTTTGTCCTGTTCATGAAGACAGATTTCTGCCAAGTAAAAGAGACCATATCCTTTTGAAGAGCCACGCAGCTGTTTTTTTCTTCTCTGTGTTGGGATGTGTGTGATCTTTCCAGGGTTTTTCAGAGTTCCTGTGTACAGAAAATGCCTGGACTGGAGGATGGATTTTGCTGTACTGTTTCTCTCTCTCTCTTTTTTTTTTTTTTTTTAGGAGCAAAGATCCCCTTTATATTTAAGTCTTAAGTGGCCTTGAAAACACTCTCTGCAGTTCAGAGTGTCTCATAATACAGGCAGCCAGGCATTTGGGAAGCAATGGCAGAAACCAGGGAAGTTCAAGTTGTGTTCAGTTATCACTCTCATCAGGTGAGGGCTTAAGAGTTTTTTCCTGCTGGAACTTCTGGGTTGTATTAATAGACCACAGTGAAACAAAGAAGTTAAAAGATCTCTGCTTCATAACTCCTGCAAGAATTCCTTTGCAGGATGTATTAGGTAAATGACATTAAACAAACAAACCCCCCAAACTAGCAGATTTTCACTTTTTCGCCTTAGAAGAACTTTGAGGGTTTGGGGTTTTTTTGCCATCTCTGAATACTGATTCCTTGTTGGATGATTTGAACAGCCATCGTGCAAGTGAACTGTTAACTATGTGTTCTGAAATGTGGGATTTATCCCTGGGAGTGTCCAAGGCCAGGTTGGACGGGGCTTGGAGCAGCCTGGACTAGTGGAAGGTGTCCCTGCCCATGGCAGGTTGTTGGTCCTAGATAATCTTGAAGGTCCTTTCTAACCCAGTCCATTCTCCGACTTTCTACTCTAAGTCTTTCTTGCAAATAAGTATTGTTATACAATTAATGTGTTTGTATAATTAGTTTCAGTGTGACTCTTTGTGCTCTAAACCTCTTGCAATCCAGGTGTGTCACCACTCAACTATCTGCTCAAGCAGCACCCACCACACTGGGAGAGAGGGAGCACAATGGAATCCTCTTTGCTGGTAGATAGAGAACACAAATCCTTTTCAAGGCAGTAACTTTCAAGCCTACAGTGGTAAGGATGCCAACCATGCTGTGTCTGGCACTGCAGTTATCTGGAAAGCTGAGCACAGCACTCAGATTCAGTCACTACATTACTCTCCAAAGTTTTGCTTCGTGTGTTTGTCGTCACTGACTTAATTTAGTCTGAAAGACTTCCTTGTACTTGGCAATTTTTAGAAGATATTGCACCATTTGGTTGCATTTGGAGACCTGTCTGCTTTAAGCACTGAGAAGATGACAATTTTGGCACTCAAAATAAGCATAAGAAGCTGGTGTGGTTTTTTTTCTTGGGTTGTGTTTTTTGCCTGTCTTGGCCAGGTGGGTGAGTCACAGCTGATCCAAAGCCTGGGCAGAGCTCCTGCATCTCTGTCATCTACTGCTCCACAGGGTTGAAATCCTCCAACAGCCCAAGTGCCTCTCACTCCACACTGGAGAACTGCTGCACTTACTGTGGAGCCTGGGGGAGTCACACCATGGTTTGGGTTGGAAGGACCTTAAAGCCCATCCAGTGCCACCCCTGCCATGGGCAGGGACACCTTCCACTAGCCCAGGCTGCTCCAAGTCCCCTCCAACCTGGCCTTGGACATTTCCAGGGATGGGACAGCCACAGCTTCTCTGGACATCCAACATGTTCTCCTTCATTTTAGTGTTCCTTTAGTCATTGCTTTTATTTTGTAGTCATACGTTATTAATAATACTTAAAACTAAAAAGGTATTTTATCTTACATGCTCTGATCTCTCTGAACATTTGTTTGCTGATTATCTTGTGTGCAACTTTTCTGTCCTGCTTTTACTTAGTTACAAATTATTTCCAGCAAAAGTATGGAGCTGAAGTTGTATGAAATGTTGCAGGCTCTATTTCAGCAGAAACATCTCTTTGTGCCTTTCAAATCTCCTGCATGCACGTTTTTATGCCTCCCATTGTGGGGGTGTGTTTACACATTATTTTTCACTTTGAGTGAGACTAAATCTCAGATCTGTGATGCATTTTTTAAATGTTCCTAGGCTGTGGCCTCATAACTAAATCAGAGTATTTAAAAGTTGCTCAAGGATTTAAATCATTAGCCATTCTTGGTTTAAATCTTAAAGCATTGCTACATGACTGCATTCAAAATTAGAAGGTGTTTTTCCCCATAATGTAGGACTTCCTACCACTGATAGTTCAAGGTCTCTTTTTATGAATGGCTGAGATCATAACTGGTTTCCAAAACAGAGCCTTTTCTTGCAGTAGGGTGGATGGCTTGGTTAGTTTTTCTTTCTTTTTTTTATTTGGAAGCATTTTTTTCTGGGCTATTTCTACTGTGAGCTGTTAAAGATGATAAATGAAAGATAAATGAAAATCTAGGACCAGCGATTAGAATATTTGGGGGTTGTGAAGTAGATGATAAGATCTGGTGCCCTTCTGTTTTGCTGTCATAGCACAAAGTTTTAATGTATCTACCAAGTTCTATTTCAAAAACCTGGTGATAACACTATCATAGGAATTATGTCAACACTCCCTTTCAAATCCCAAATCACTTGACAGAGAATGTACTGCATTTTCTCCTGTCTCTGTGGGTTATTTAGCTATAATAGTTCTCTCTTTAAAATGATGTTATATTTTGATTTCCTTGAATTTTGTAGTTGGGAGATAAGACAATAGAACTGATATTCACCTCAGAGCTGCAGCTGTGTGGTCCAAAGAGAGAGTCTGGGAGTCTTTACCTTGGGGCACCAGCAGAGAAATGTTAATATATTTATTGTCTTAATATATTTAATGGCTGTAACTGAAACTTTTTAGTGACCTGTTTAAGTGGGGAAAATAGAACTGAACAGAAGAGAGTGCAAAAAATAAGAAATATTTTAGGTTATTAATCTCAACTTAGAAACATGTAAAATGATTCTTAATTTTCTGTGTTCTGTAGGGATGAACAACATAATTGTTCCCTGTTATATTTGGGATCTGGCATTGAATGGCAGGGAACTGGAATTTTTGTGAGCTTTGCCCCTTCATGGGCATCGCCTTCTATTTGCAAACATGGCCCTTCCACAGAATGAAGCAACCCTGCTTTGAGCCAACCCTTGTTTCCAGAGTTAAAGAACTCTGAGATGATTTCCACTGGATTTGGCCCAAATTAATCATACTTTTATAGGTAATATGATAAGGCTTATAGGTGAGGCATTAACAATAAAAACTATGCTGGATTCTTATTTATTCAAGCTTATTCTCGTAATTATCTATTGAGTTAATTATTATTTATTACTACAACAGTAGAGACTTTGACAAATATTAAAAATATTGTCAACTGTGGCATGCTAGACGAAAGAATTGTTTCTCAATTTACTCAGAATTTACAACAAGGCTGTTAAATCATTACCAGCTGAAATAACAGAAGTTATTTTGTTGTGCTGGATGTAAAGTACAGGAAACAGAGGAGACACAGGAGAACCTTCAGGGAGATTTCAATCAAACAACCAAGTCATCACAAATATTTTACTCACTTTGAGCTTAGTGTTTTTTTGGGAGGGAAGGAGAGGATGATGTTTATCAGCTGTTTTGTGAAAGGATATCCAAGGCTTGTTATATGTGGGTTCACACTGCACATTTTATGTAGATCTATAATTCTCCGAGATCGTGTTCTGATTTTTATTTATTTATACCGTAAATCAGTTTGCACACATGCTATGCAGAAAAGGATGTTTTTTCTGTCTATTGGTTGGTTTATCTTCCTTACAACTCCAGTATCTGGGTAAATTATCTCTTCCACAATGGCACGAGAGTCTGTCAGGAAGGGCAAAGTGACTCTTTCAAAAAGTACCTTGTTTATTAAACCACAATTGTGTTTCATTATGAATTATTAATATAAATGAATTAGTTCTTGAAATTGTTGCTTTCATAGTAACAGTGAACCTAATTCTGAATGTTGGCAGTTACATTCCAACTCAGAATTGTGGTCCTGCCTATGAATGTAAATTTGAGTACTTTGGATCTCAAGGAAAACATCCTGATTTACATGAAGTTGTCCCAGATTTGAGGGAGATCTCTTGTATTTCCTTGCATGGACTGTCAGAAACTGTTAGAAACTATAATTTCTCCACACTGTATTTTCCTGTAAAGTTTTCCAGGAGCTCTGTGTGTGCTTTTTCTTTGCACGGGAGGGGAGGTGGAACAGCCTGTGTTGAGGAATGGAAAGGAATGTTTGGCCTTATGTGGAAAAAGGGTGGTGTTAAAAGAAAAACGTGGAAAACCATGTTACTGGATAAGTAAGTGTTTTATGACTTTAGTTAATTTTATGAAGATGCTTTCTTCTTGTTAAATGGAAATTATTTTCCTAAAAAAAGGTGTTGTGGACAGTCTCTGATGTGCTTGTGTGTGTGTGTGTGAAGGTCATTCCACACCCTTCTCAAATACATTGGGCCAAGTGGTGTTTTGCTTTATTATTTGAAATATTACCCTGGTAGTGGAATAATTCTTGAGTCTGTCCTGGGCCAGTTTGTGAGACAAACTCAGAACAGAGGCTTCTGACAGGCTTCTGTGGTGCTCTGAGCTCTGCTTTGCAGCAGCTTGGCAAAGGCTGGGAGCTTGGAGGCTGCTCCGCACTGGCTGAAGGTAAAACACCACAGTGCTGTTTATCTTTAATGTTCTGATCCACAGAATTCCATGAGAAATGCAGTTCAGCTGTACCTGAGGAATGTAACCACTGTGTATGTGCCCTGTTAATACTAATAAAGTGGGTTGTCAATGTTCTCTTTTCACATCTGTTTCCTAGCAAGGAAAGCCATATTCTAAGCATTGGGGGCTGAAGATACAAATAGATTTTTAAAATGAAATCGTTACAGAAGCAGAAATTTAATCCTTCAGTTAATCACTGCAATATTTGAAAAGAGAGAAACTATTGTGTGTCTGCCTTGCCTCCCCTCAGATGAGCAGCAGGAAAAATGTACCTCAGGAAATGAAATATGTGTAAATCACTGCAAAGGAGAAGTTGACCAAAGCTGTGTTTCAAGGCATTCAAAGAACAGGAAAGTTCTCAGTGAGAGGTCAGAAAAAAAAGCTGATGAAAAATGGAAAAGGCTTCTTTTATATTCAAAAGCTGACTTGTGTACTGAGACAAAAAGGGTTTAGATTGGGGGGAGTTTAGGGGTTTTTAAGGGCAGGCAGCCTTGTGTATTCATGATTTCAAGAATTTTAGCAAATCTTTCTTTTCCTGTCCTAAACTGTTGAGAAATACAGGCAGATTTTTGGGGAGATTTAGAGGTGTTGTGTCTTTAATACTTATACTGTAAATGATGCTCAGAATTTCAGCACAGAGCTGGTTTTTCCCCAGATCAGACTGGATGTGTTTGCATGTTGCCCATCTGTGGATGACATGATTTTTAGGTGTCTCATAGGTAAACAACAGCTATTTGTGCTCTTGAATTCCCTGTCCCTGACAAGTTCACTGTTCACGTTCATGGAATAGGAGTGAGAGATAAACACAACTGATCACAGTGAGAGGAAAAAAAGCTGCAGTCAGTAGAGTTGAAAATGAACACCACCTCTGTCCTTCTTTTGAGGTGTGTGTTTTAAAGGACACATCCAGATTTGATACTTTCTACAGACCTGTTTTAGCGTGTTAGGATTTCTGGTAGAGCTGTTCCTCAAGGACGATTTTTTATTATTGCAGAGAATGCAAATTGGGTGAGGTCTGAGCTGTGGTTCTGCACTGTTCATCATGACATTCCCAAGTAACTAATGCAGCTTTTTTGGTCACTGGGAGTCTCCTGTTGCACTCAGCCTTCTCTTGTGTCAGAGATCTGCAGCTGAAGGTGGTCGTGCTGTCATAGGATGCACCAGACACTCTGCAGACTCACGATGCTCCGGTCAGCAGCCTGAAATCCCTGTCGTGGGATCCCTGCCAAGCTCCCCCAACCACAGACACCCTCTCTTGTCCCTGGTTCTGTAAGTAATTCTCCTGAAATCCTTCTGCACACACATGGCTACTGAAAACAGACAAAGAAGGTACCATTCATTGGTTAAAAAGTCATCTTGTGTTTATAACATGAAACACGAAAGTGCAAATAAAATTATGCACATGCCACGAATGGAAATGTCTCTAATTCTGTCGTGAAAATATAATAAACTGTACTATCTTGGGTTAGGTGTCAAGGGTTAGGGTCAGACTCTGTCCCTTGGTCCTATGTAAAACTATACTGGTTTTTTTTGTGAATGAGCAGGTTTTCCTTGAGTCTTCCTGAGGAAAGATACTTTTTGCATCTGCCTGGTTTGCTGTGAGCTGAATGTAGAAACTGCACATCTGTGCCAGGTCGTTTTCATCTCAAGAAGTCAAAGATGCTGTGGGCTGTCTGTAAAAAGCCTTCATGCAAGTGTTGGCTCCAGGAGTGCCTGGGGCAGGGTTAGGGTTGGGCTGAGATGGGGAAGGCCTTCTTAGGAGGTTTTTTCCTTGCATTGTGTAGCTGGTGGTTTGTGTGTGTAAATCAAGTAATGTATTTCTTCTCCCTCTGGCACCTCTGTGGGGACTGTTGCTATAAAGGCAAAAAAACTTCATATTTTTGTAACTTTTGGCATTCAGAGTAAGAACATTTTGTTGTCAGGGGTTGTGTGGTGAGAGATCTACTGAATATTCTTAGGGTGCCACACTTTCATGGTATTATGTGTAGGAGAAAGCTCGGGGTAAGCTTTGTCTGATGGAAGAGCATCTTGCATCTTTCTGCAAAATGGAGGGAAGGCCAGTGGTTCTATTGTAGGAGAGGTAAAAATACTATAATAATTTATTCTGCAAAGCTAAATGATAGGCAAAGGAGAAGTTAAGTTTTAAAAAGGAAGGCACAAGTGTTGTCAGTGTATTGCACTGAAATCATATGCTTTTGTTGCTATTACTTGATTTTTTTTCTCTAATCTAAAAAGGAGATATAAACAAGAGGGTTTGCAATACATAGTTTAGGAATTAATACTACATATTTTCCTTGCTTGCACACATGCCATGAATGGAAATGGCTCTAATTCAATAGTGAAAATATGATAAACTGTTTTATCCTGGGTTAGGTTTCCAGGGTTAGGGTCAGACTGTCCCTTGCTGTGGTCCTGTGAGCCTAAGTGTGGTCCTAAACTCTGTGGACTTGGATAGGATTTGTGTAAGTGGAGTTTTGTGCATTAGAAATCAAGTTTCTGTCTAAAGCTTTCACTTGCATTTCCAGACAGTGGAGCTGAGGAGCTGAAGCTGTCAGGGTGCCTGGTTTGTGTAGTGGTTTGATGCCACCTTGGCTCCTACTGAACACACCTTTTGTTTCAGTCTTTCCATTCACTCAGTCCAGTATTCTTTTAAGACAGATTTTGAAATTAAGAAGGTGTTTGGCCCAACTGTTACATCTCTTGCATCCCTGATCATCCAACCCTGCTGGAGGCAAGAGAAAGGGAGGATAGAAAATGGAAATGAGTGGTGGAAGGGGGCAAGGAACAGAGAATCCTTCAAGGATGTGGCCAGGGGATGTTGGCCACTGTCTCACTTGGTTTGAGTCTCAGCAGCCTTACTGAGTCAACACAAAAAATTACATCAGTGTAGTGTTAGGCAGTGAAGGTTGGGGATGGTGTAGTGTGGCAGTAGCACTGTTACACCACGAGTGGAATGATGCCGAGAGTAAAATATTCCCTCCTTGAGGCTTCCAGTTACACAAGTGAATCTCAAGAGACATGTTAATATGCAACAGTAATTTGTAATATAACTCAACCAAGCATTGACAAATCCATTTGATACAGACCTGATAAGATTTTTTTTTATAAATTTCAGATGCTTAAAACGTTGTGTGCACCAAAACTGATGTGTCAAGATAAATGTGTATAAGTTATTTCCCTTTCCTCCCCCCTTTATCATCAGTGACTGGAAGAATAAAGTGCTGTTATATTTTTCTGGATTCTACAGTTTTACTCTGTTTTATTATGACATCTGTCACACAAAAAGTTTTATCCTCTTAAGTATCTTACAAAGAGCTGCTTTTTTCGTGGTGAGGACTTAATCTTTGATCGTGACATATTTTAACCAAGATGTGTCAGTTAGACACTGTTTTCTTCAAAACTGAGGAGCTGTTGGAGGTGTTTACTACTAAACAGACCTTTGGGGAAAAAGAATATAATTTTTTTGGTGTCATGAAAAATATTATGATGCAAGTGAGAGCAATTTCAAAAGAAGTAGAAAAGAGGATAGGTGTAAAACCTCAACAAGAATGTGCAAGTCTCCATTTGTTCCATACTGTATTGATTTTTTTTTTTTTGCCTCAAAAATTGGCAACTGCCTCACGTGTAAAAACTTCATAAAAACAGGCTTAGTTGCACTGCTCTGAAAAAAACGTGTGACCAACTTCTGAGCTCAAACACAAGGAACAATTGTGCCAATGAAACTTCAATAATACTGGCCAGGAGACAACTTTATGTATCAGATTGTATGGTTTCCATTTAATTTGAATCATCAGGAAACCATAATCACTGGATGCTTCCTCAGCTTTCTTCTGAATTACATGAAGATGAAAAGCAAAAGCAAAAAAAATCCTTTATAAAAATATGTCCAGAAAATAAGACATTAGCAGGAGACTTCAGCATTTCCACCAACAAATTCAGGCCAAAATGCTTGAATTTCTGTTCTTTATTTTCAGTGTTTTTTGTGTACGCACTGCTATTTATTTTCAGGGTGTGTACATATGATAACATGAAAGATGAGCATGAAATAGAAAAGTCAATCACTGCCCAGCATCACCTCAGAGCTGCCATGGGTGGAGGCACAATTTGGATTTGGTTCTGAAATGGCTGAAGAAATTGCACAAGTCACTGTATTGATTCCTTATGGTTGCTCAGAGGAATTCAGCTCACTTTTGTCTGCCTTTTGGAAAGTAAGCCCCTATCTTAGAAGTACATATAAAATTTCTGAAGATATTTTAAAATAGCATTGGAACAATGAAGCCTGGACTCCTTCGATCCTGCCCTTCACAGGAAAAATGGAAGGAGGTGGGTTTTTTTACCAGAGAAAAGTGGTGATAATGGGAAGATTATGCACAATTTCTCCCATAATGGGAGGCTTACAGGCACGGAGCACAGTCCTGGCGTGCTCCTCTCCATGCATCAAATGACAGTCGTGTCACTGCGGTCACAGCCCAGGCTGTACCTGCGGCGTGTCTGGGAAAGCACAGGAGATCTCGTAACCTTTCCTGGGCTCCCAGTCCAGTCATCTCCAGTCTCCTCCAAAAATGCTCCCTCCTTAATGATGGGCACAGCTCCTACTTAGACTGTCTGCTGCTCCCTGTTAACGTCTCGTGGAGGCAGAGCTGGTGTGCAGGGCAGGGAGTGTCCCAGCCCTGCCTCGGCGTGCGCTGCAAAGGCGGTTTGTTCATCTGGCAACACCACCGTGGAGCCACAGAAAGAAACACATCCAGTGTAGGGCTTATTTCTGCATCTCAGGCACTAAGAGGAGGAGGCAGAGGGGACATTACAATAGGAGCAGCAATTCTGCCCCAGAATGTGCCCCCACAGTGTGTTGTGGCTTCTGAATTCCACCCTGCCCTGAAACCATTTTCCCCTATTTTTCTGTCTGCTTTTTCTATCCTTACAGGTACAGTCATGGAATCCCAGAATGGTTTGGGCTGGAAGTGACCAAAGCCCATCGAGTCCCACCCCCTGCCATGGGCAGGGGCACCTCCCACTATCTGAGGCTGCTCCAAGCCTTGTCCAGCCTCTCCTTGGACACTTCCAGGGATCCTCCCATCCCAAACACCACTCAGCCCATACCAGCTTCTCTTCTGGGCGTGGGCTCATTCACAAAACAGGGTGAAGTGAAATGCAGTCACCAAACATCTTCTCTTGCAGAAGTTACTGTTTCTGTTCAGGATGTAAAACACCTGAGTGCAGACTTAAAGTACCCAAAATGGACAAAACCCGGACAGAAAAGGTTATTTTGGGGGAAGGTGTGAGATCAAATGGTCGCTCTGTGTAAACAGCACAGCAGATGTGTCCACTGAGTGCATTCAGTGAAAAGAGGATGTGATAAAATTGATTCACAGATTTAAAATCTGAAATATTTTCAAACCACAATTATTGTACTGAATTCTGAAAAGGAAAGATACGGTGGATTTAAGGGTATGGAAACTTACTGTGTTTTCTGCCTATTTGTAGATTCATGTCTGAAGAGCTGTAGATTGAGGTTTTGTCTCAGTTCCTAAGGTTAATATAGATTCTCTTGCGGTGTCTGGTTATTGATCTCTGCCTCTCCTGTTTTATCAGATATTTTGATTGTCATCTTGCTCATTCACTGTTATGGTTGCAAAATAAGGTTGCTGTATATTGTTCTATGGCATAGAAGAGCCAAGAATATCCTTTTGCTTCTCCATTTTGTGTTTACATTTCAGGCTGTGATTTCTGCTTTAAATTTTTCCCCCCTCTCTTTAGCCTTTAGTCGTGAGTGTGGATTTGGGGGGCAGGACATGTTAAAAAGCCCCTCAAGCATGAGTTTGCCATCAGCACAGCTGGCTGCAGCCCTTCAGAATTGCAAGGAGGATGAAGCATGAATTAAAATGATTAATTAAGCATGTACATGGTTTTGAAGATGTTTACAGTGGTCAGTGTTGATCTTGTTCAGTCGTGGAACTGCCTCCTCCATTCGAGGTGCACTCAGAGAAGGGCAGGGTGGAATCTAAAGGTGTTATTACTGGGAAAGGCATTATTCAATATAATCAGTTGGGCTGTCCTGTGGTTCTCCTTACTCTTCATAAGGTGTTTCATTGATGATGAAATTTGAGTCATTTGTGAAGTGACCAGAAGGTAAAGAAATCCATGGCTCTGTCTGACTGAGCTCCACCCCATGTTCAAGCACTGAATTCTCTTCTGAGCTTTACATATTATTCTGTCAAGCCTGTCCAAGTAATTTTCCAATATTAACAACAAGCTTTTTTCCTATTTCCAATGTAATTTGTTGGCTTATCTATGTAAAGGTTTTTTAATAGAGGAAAATATCCAGTAAGTTAGAGTCATGAAACCCTTGGGGAAAAAATGGGAACTCTGCGGGATTGTTGTGGTGTGGAGGTGGAACTGCTGTGAAATGATGCTGCCTGTGGGCACCTCTGCATGTTCCTGGGTGTTTCCTGAAAGCAGTGGCAGGGAGGAGAGAGGAGGGAAGGTGAATTTTGGGAGCAGTTGGATATATTGTTTGTGCCAATCTTGGCCTCAAGAAGAAGAGGAGGAATGTGCTTCCTTGAAGGCTTTTTTGCTCACTCTGTGGAATGAAATGCTGGGAACCATGTGTGTGAGTGTCTTTCATGGAAGAGTGTGGAATGCAGACAGTCCTGCTCAGGTACTGAGCTGGAGTTCTAGGAATGTTTCTTGGGGACGCAGGAAGTATGAAGAGTGGGTTAGTCTGCTGTGTAGCACTGACCTTGAAACAGTCCCAGAATCCCATACTGGGCTGGGAAGGGACCCCCCAGGATCATCCAGTCCAACCCCTGGCCCTGCACAGCCCCATCCCCAAGAGTCACCCCCTGTGCCCCAGAGGATCATCC
>JAYRBT010000021.1:693234-708363 GCA_036023395.1 Myiotriccus ornatus | reverse complement strand
ATCCAACCTGAGCCTGCCCTGGCACAGCTCCAGCCATTCCCTGGGGCTGTCCCTGGGCTGAGGGGTTGTTTGTGTTTGTCTCTGCTCACATACAGTTTTTAGCACTTGTTTCTGTTCCAGACAGCACACGAGACCACCAGGCTGTATCAGAGCAGTGATCAGGAGAGCTGTGGGGAGCAGGGTGAGAGCAATGCATTGGCTCTTCCTCGGCTTCTCCGTGAGCCTGCTGGGATCCGTGGATTTTCTGAGTCAGAGGTGATGTGTTTGTGCTTAACAGCCTTTGATAGTTGCTCTGATACATTTGTTTCTCCAGTCTCTGAGAGCCCTGGTGGGTTCTTACACACGAGAAGAAAGTGCACAAATTGTTAAAAGTTATCGATCTCTTCCAAGGCCTGGAATATCGCCACTTATTTCCATATGAATATGTTGTTAAGTGTCTATCCATGTGTATTAATCATTGATGGAACAAAACAAAATAATTCAAAACCCCATTCCTAGACTCAGCTGAATTAGTGCTGTTCATAGTGTATGTGTGCATTTGTGAGGGGCTTGTTTTATTGGATTTAAATTATTAATATTTGCAGCAGTATTATTAGTGTTTACTCTTGCAGTGTATTGGATTTCTATGCTAATAATGCTACTGCTTTGTGCACATAAAGAGTTTGGGTTGCTGTCAGCTCTTGTTTTGGGGCTGGTCTCTCCCTGACCTTTCTGCAGGAGCAGCAGTGCAGGGGGAGGTAAAGACCCTGCCTCAAGCCATTGTGCAGGAGCTTGTGGGCAAAAACTGCTCCCAAGCTCTTTTCCCATGGATGGAGAATGATTTTGTTGGCTCTGCACACTCTGCAACATACGTGAATGCCAGAATGTGGCTGAGATTTAGACAATTTCAAGTCCAACTGTTCAGTGACCTCTTCCAGGTAACGCAACGAAACATCACTGCACACAATGCCATGCCAACACGACATAATCTTGTCCCTGCATTAGTTTCCTTCTCAGTGAAGCAAAAGAAAAAAGGAAAGGAAAAAGTGCTTCCATGCTGTGCACTTATTAAAGCAGGATACAAAGGTATGTTTTGACTTTGTATTTTCCTGCCTCCAGCCTGGCCCTATTCTTTTGTGTTCCTCTCTCTTGGTCTTGATGCTGTTCCACTTAAAGCTCAGCAAAGTTTTCAAGTTAACTTGACCTGAACCAGTGTAAAGCCTTGAGCTGTGTGTGAAGTGAAGGTCATAGAAGAATAAAATCGTTTGTTAGATCACCTGAAGTAAGGTGTAGGCAATTAGGGGACTTTTTTCACTGATCTGATCAATTAGTTTAATAAAAAAACACTGTGCCTGTCACTAAACTGCCCTTCCCTGTATCCCTAAGCCAAAATGGTACTGTAACACCACTGCTGCACTTAAATCACATTCAGTGTCATGCAACCTTTTTCAAGGGCCCTTGAATGTGTGTTTGCTCTTTTAAGGGTTTCTGTATTTGTGCCTCTGTATTTGTGTGTGTGTATTTTTAAGGTGATGTTTTCCACTGAAAAGAGAACCACTGGTTTTGTCCAAGTCCAGGCTGGGATGGAGTTGGTGTTCAGCTGTTTTGCAGGCAGCTGGCACATACTCAGGCTGGATTAGTCCTTGTTCTGTTTTCCTTCTGACCAGATTTCCAGTGGTTGTGTCATGTTTGGTTTATCTTAAACTGGATGGCATAAGGAGTTGTGGGCTCTTTCCCCTGTAAGAAGTATCAATTTCAGACTGTTCCAAAATGTGTGTTTAACCTTCCTTTCATTGACTTCCTATTCCATCAGAACAGTGGAAGAAGGATTTCTTCTGGAGCAACATTCAAATAATTTTTAATGAGCTATTTAATGAAAGGCTAATTGAGGTGAATTCATTAAAGATTGCCAAATTATGCTTATCAAGGTACAATGTTTTAAGCGTTAATGATTTGTTTTATGCTGCATTGTTTGATCAGAAAAGCACAACTGAAACTTTTAAAATGTCCAGTTATACTTTCTCTGCACTTTTCTTAATACCCCATGTTGAATTTACCATGTATGAATTTAATATATTGCTGGTGTCGAGCTAACATGAGAAGCAACAAAGCAACTAAGGGTGTTTTTAGAATATTAGATACTATAGAATTACAGAGTGTATTGGGAACAGTGATAGCATTGTTGGCTTTTTTAATTAATCTTAGTTTTATTCTTGAGTGGGTGTTAACTATATTTTATACAGGGTTTCCTTGACAGCAGGCCAACTGCAGGGAATATTACTACATAATGATAGTGTGAATCCTTTTTTTGCCTTTTTTTTTTTTTTCCTCTGCAACAATCAGTCAGTTAATGAATAAGATCATTAATTAATCAATCTGGTAGATTTCTCTTTCTGGGAGTACTTACTGTCCTCTTGAATCAAAGTGAATTTGGAAAGTAGGCACTCCAGTTTACTTTAATCTTTTTGTCATTGACAGAAACAGCAAAGTAGTAGACTAAAAATGTGGGGGAAAGGAGGAGAAAATAGAACAAGAAATCTGAGGCAGACAATTCCCAGAGTTAATCTACATTTCCTGAGCTCTCAAGATTCGCTCTCAATAAATGGGTCATCAGAAGAAAAACCTCTGAAGGAGAGGGGCTACAGAGACCTTGTGGGAAAACCACTTTTTGTTTTCATTTCCCACCACGTTTCCTTTGCCTCTTCTGTTCAAATGCAGGAGGTGATGGCCCAGCTCAGCCTTGCCTTGTGTTTGGCACACTTGGGGTTCAACAGGGCAGCACGAGACCCACAGCATTCCTGCAGCTGTTTGGGAAGGGGATTATCAGGGCAGCAGTGGCAGCAGGAGCTAAAACTGAGGGAAATACGACTGGTTGCAGATCCATCGCTTTCATCTTGAGCTGGGCTTGTCTTGAGACTGCTGGCTCTGCAGTGAAGGCTGCCTTCTGTAACTGCAGCAGGTACTGTAGGGTCTGGAATTATCTCATGTTAGATGGCCCATTTCCATGCTCTGCATCAGAACAGGAACAGTCCCCCTGCATGCTGAGAATCTTTGGGGGAGAATTTACCCCTTGGAAGCCTAAGGTGGTAACAATCATCTGTATTTTGCCTGGATGGAGGGTGGAGTCCCAGGAAAGTGTTTGTGTTTATTGCTCAAGTATTAATGCATTTCTACCAATGAACAGGTTTTCCAGTTTTGCCAGATGAACTGAAAAATCAGTGAAAATCTAAGCTTTTATGTTAAGGGACATGAAATGAAAATGTAGGGATTTCTCATAACTTTGCATCCCCTTTTAGTTTTTACAAAGTGTTTCATTCAGGTCGCCACAATCATCCCATTATCCTTAGAGTATTTTATACAAAAATGTTTAATTTAGCCTTGAGGATGTTTTAGGTTGCATCTCAAACTGCTTGTGAAGTTAAAGTAACCTTAAATCTGTTGATAAAGTTTCTTCGTGCTAGTGGGTTGGTGGCACCGTGATTTTTGGAAAGGTGGCATAACTGAGAAAAACTCGTATTTTCTCTGTGTGGAACACAATCTAAGAGCCTTAGACATTAATTATGTCACTATAAGGCTCACTTACTTCCCTCTCTTACTTTTTCCAAGAGACTTGAGGGCCTGCCACGGGATTATAGGCTTACTTGGGAAGAACAAAAGTCCTGCATCAATGGGTTAACCCAGATCCTACCTCAGTGTGGACAACAGCAGGTGAGAGGATGGGGGGTCCATCCATCTACCTGCACATTGGGCCTTCCTTGTTCTGTTCTCTCAGCTCCAGTCACCTATGGAATAGCTGCTTCTAGTGCTTTGAGGGTGGACATTCCCTCCAGGAATTCCTTTAGAAAAATTTATCCTCTTGGCAGAAGTGTCGTGCTGGGGTAATGAGCTGTATGATTTAATTATGAGTTGTGAGGAAAAACTCCTTCTTCTTGGTTGTTTTGAACTGCTAGTTCATAATTTCATTTTATCCCACTTATGCCTTGAATAATGGCAAATAATGAAAAATCATTGCCTATTCACTGTCTCTGTGCTACTCATGGGTTTATAACCTCCATCATATTTCTTCTCAGCCACTTATTTTTGAAAATTACTGTGAGTAGTTTGCTTTCTGTGAAATCCATTCCCTTCCTCTGATCCAATCCATTGTTCTGCCTCCCCCTGTGCTCTGCTCTTGCAGACACTGATTTTCTGAGTGGGGAGGACCAGAGGATTTGAGACGTGGGTACACAGTGCTGAAAAAGCCAGTAATGCTTTGTGTTCCATTACCTGTTTCTTTCCTAAATTCCTGATATGAGATATATTGACAGACAGTAAGATGGGGAGATGATGACTCGATTCTCTTTTCCAAAATGTGTTAAGGGTCCATCACTCTTTGTGCAAAATTAGTTGTTCACAAAGCAACTGGACTGTGTTTATCTACATTAATTTTCACCTGCCATGATATTACAATTTCATATTTCTTCCTGTGGATGTTCAGTGAGAAGATAGTCATAAATATAATTTTTAAAAAAGATACACTAAAATGTAAAGAATTTAATATATTATATATTTATATATTTATATGTATTTATAAATATAAAACGATAATTTAATATAATTTATGTTTTCTCTCCCTTTCTGATCATTTATGAATATATTGAACAGCAAAAATCCTAGTACAGGTTCTTCAATATTTTACTAATATCTTCCCTTTTATTCTTTACAAAGCAATGTTGACTTTTCAGTATATCTTTTTTTTAGGTATTTCTTTGTTGTTGTTATCCATACTTTATCATTTGACATCATCTACAAAAATCTAATTTCTTTCATTAGCCTTTGATGGGTCTTGTAGGTCCTGTTAAATTTGTTGTACAACACATCAAATTTGCACAAATAAAACATAATATTAATATATATAAGAAAATAAAATAGAATCAATTATATTTTAATATAATTGATAGCTTAAACAATAAGTTTCCCATTGTAGTTTGTATTTCAACTGTCTTGTCTTAGGAGTTACAGGTAAATACTAGTTGGGCTAATTAAATTATTATTTCTTTTACCTATAATTCTGAATTTTAATAGAGTTCTTCAAGCCATTTTTTTGCTAATCTGGCCTAATTTCAGGTGTTACCTACTTATGTTACCCCAACATGTACATATTTTTTGTAAGTACTTCGTCAGAAAAATGTAGTTGTTTTACTTTGCAATCTCAATATACAGACAGGGTCACTTGAAAGGGGAAGAACTCTAGAAAAAAGTAGGGAAGAACTGTCATAATTAGCAATTTCAGATATTTTAGGGGTGCACTGCAGTGATTTCACTGTTGAGTTGACTTGGTGTTCACTGATTTTTCTGCATAAAGGAGTTGCATTCAAAGCAAATGTTTGGGGAAAATTCCTGTGTATTATTGAAATAACAGGGCTTTTCTCCTCTTTCTGGCCTTCCAGTGAAGTCACCAAAGGAACACATAAAAGTGGATTTAAGCACATTTTAAATTGAAATATTATCTCAGTGGAAGAGGGAGATGTTTGTGATCCAATGTGAGAGGAGGATCAATACCATAATCTGTGTGTTTCTAAACATGTTTCAATATTTATTATCAGCACTGATTTACAAAGGGCTGGGAGGGAACGAGCTCCAGGCCAGTGATTATCTATCACAGTCTCTTCTGACAGGTTAAAACCTCAACAATACAGGTGATGGACAGCAGATAAAAACTCAGCCTGGGAATTACTGTACTTTGGATAGCAGTGAGCTACTCAGAAGTAATTGCCTTACTGCACGAGTGCATGGGCTCTCTTATTTTTGTTTTAATGCTGAATTCACCCAGGATAACACCGTGAAAATATTGTGTGCAAATTAAACTCATCGAGAGTTTTCACTCCCCTGTTTCTTTAGCATTAGGTAGAGTATTAGTAAAGTAAAGAAAAAAACAAAAAACTGGTAAATAGCCTGGTGTTACAATTAAAAACCTTAAAAGGCCCTTTCTCAGAAACACTTCTAATGATGAAAATAGATGGATTGACTTTGTTGTTCAATTTGAAATATTCAGCTGTGATTGAATAGGCTCTGAGGCCTCTTAAACAGTTTAAAATGTATCATCAATGGCTTGTTTATAGAACTGGAAACACAGTGAATTTTATTTATTTTATCCAGTGTATCAGAAGACTTGTCATTGTAAGGTGCTTTGGCCTGGTGCCTTAGGGCACCCTGCTGATCAGAGCAAGCTTAGCCTCAAAGTTACACCACACTGGTCAGAACTTTGTCTAGAGAAGATCAAGTAGGTCTGACTTTAATGGGAATAGATGTCGTAAGTCTGGATACAGTGCAAAGCAACTCAGACACCGATGATAAAACTCAATTGCTAAAGAGAGTAAGTCGGTTTTTTTTTTTTTTGATCAAAAAATTCTGCCTGTATTGGTTGTTTCTACTCTGTGTTGTCCAGTTCTGAGCCTGTGGCTTGGACATGATCCTCTGAGAAGGTTCCCTGGTGTCAGGTTCCATTGTATTCCATCAGAATCCTTTCAGCTGGAAAAGACCTGCGAGGCTGAGCCCCCAGTGCCCCATCCCCACCTTGTCCCCAGCCCAGAGCACTGAGTGCCACGGCCAGGCCTGCCTGGGACACCTCCAGGGACGGGGACTCCACCACCTGATCGTGTGATAAGTGAGTGCAATGTGGCCAATAAGCTTTGTGGCAAAGATTATCCACGAGCACTGTCTTCCCCAAAGCACATTTCCATGGGAAATCTCTTGGGAACTCCCTGCCCTTCTGGGCAGGTTCCACAGACAGGTAACAAGGGACAGGAACTACTCAATTAGTGAAGTTTGAGACACTGAAATAATTGTATGATTTTAGGAGGATGGCACCAAATGTGAAGAGAGAGCACTGAAGTCTGTGTGTTCCTAGGATACACTGGAAGCCTCAGCAGGCTGAAGATGCATTAATGCAGCACCTTGGGTTATTAAGAGGGAAGCAAGGAGCACCTGAAGCTCATTTTGGCCTAGTCAGCATAAATTCACAAATTTTCCATGCAGTGTTGGCTTAAACAACTCTTTTATTGATAAAAGAAGCTGTAACACACAATGGCACCAGACAAGATTAGACAGTGATATAATGAAGTTTGCAGTGTCAAAGGATGGGATGATTAAATACCACATGCCAGGCCTGCAGCCTTCCTCCAGCTCCATCTTATTTTTAAAGTTTTAATGAAAAATAAGTTCCTTAAAACAGTAAAAAGAAAGGGAAGCTAAGCTGTAATTCTCGTATTGATATTGGAGGAGAGATGATAAATTCCGTGTACTCCAGCCTGCACTTTCCACTCCTCTTCCTTCTAAAAATCACTTTTTAAATCATCACCTCTCTCATGTTGCTGATTTCTGTGCTATTGTATCAGTTTTTTCTGTCCTTCCCCTCTGATTTCCTCACATTCCTTCTCTCATTCCCTTGGGGTCTTTCCTGATTAGGACTTTTCTCCCAGGTTTCTTGGTGTCATTCTGTTGTGTGTGGGATAATAATTGAACACTGAGTTGACAGTGTCTTCTCTATCTTTTACCTCCTTTATTTCAAGTGTTGCTCCTCTGATCCTCACTTTATTTGCTCAGAAGGTTTCTGTGACTCTGAGGTCCCACCCTTGGTGTCAAATGGATTTGACAAGACCCCTGAATTTTTTGGCTGTCCCAAGGTCTACATTTCACCCTTGACTTACTCAGCACTTTCCTAAATCACAAACTCTTTTTAAACCTTTGTCATTCACTGCTTCTGAGGACTTGTTTCCTCTGTTCCAGTTCCAGTTCTTGTGCCACCAGGTGCCTTGGAAACCTGTTTGCCTCTAGCAAAATATAAATCCACTCATTTACTTTTCACACTTATTGTTCTGTGGCAATTCTCAGAAATGAGAGTATTGCACATAATTATGGGCAGGGTTAGAGAAAGTTGTCCCTCTTGCTTTTGTGGACATTCAAGAAAAGCAATTGGGGTCTGTACAGAGCAACCTCTCCAGGTTAGAAGGCAGAACAACTTTTATGGGACCCTTTTTTTTAGGATATATGGGGGGAGCTTTGAAAGGGAACTTGGAGGATTCAACTGGGATAATTGTGTGGCATTAAAAAACCTTGGAGGAGAATGAAACTTGCTGAAACAACTTGTCTCTGACACAAGAAGACAGAAATTTTGGTTTGGTTTTGGTTTTGCACCTGGGACCCAGAAGCCAGGCAAGGAATTGTAGAATGCTGAGATGTTTTCAAATTCAGCTGCTCTGAAATGACATGTCAGTAACTCATAAAGTCAATGTACAAAGGAATCACACTAAAAAGGTGAAGTTTGTGTTTTTTGTAGGGTCTTAGTGAGGTTATTAGCAATATATAATGACTTGTAAGCAGCCAGCCCACCCAAGATGCCAGTATGACACAATTTCACGTACATGCTTTGTCAAATTTGTGACTTGGTGGATAATATCAGACAGTGAAAGACAATCCTGCCGGGACATTCTTTTTTCTTTTGTAAACAAAACCACATCCTCAGTCCCTCCAGCTGTGCTTTGGTGCCTGACTGGGTGGCAGAGCAGGAACAGGTCAATCCAATCTTGAGCAAAACATTCTTTAAAGCTGATTTGCCCAGTCTCCGGATGGTGGCAATGCAAGGATTTCTAATTTGGCTTGTTTGACACAGATTCACAGATTTCAGGGGCAGAGTAAACCCATCCAAACCGTACAGGAGAGATTATTGCTCATTATTACAAAGTAGGTGAGGGGGAGCTGGATGCAATTATGTACAAGACCTGTTCTGTGGTGTTGAAGACATCAGTACAAATAAGTGTGTTCATTATATTCTGAAATACAGAGCAAATTACTTTTTTCAAAAGCCATTGTTGCCTCAAATGCCTTCCCTGTCCACCTGCAACACCTTAAATATATTGTACCACACTTTGGCTGAATTACAAGATGAAAGGTCTCTGTGTCTTTCACCTTTGTGTCCTTGACTGTTCGAAATGCTCTTAAATTTTTTTTTTTTTACCTCTCTTTCTAAGAAAAGAGCTAATATGGAAGGATTCTGCAATGAATTTATTTTTATTTTAAAAGTAAAAATAACTTTAGGCTTTAAGGCTGTTAGTTTTGATAAAATTATCCCAGATAGCAGTGAAACTCTAGAACTGGGATTAGGAAGAGTCCTTCCAAAAGAGCTGATGCAGAAGTTTGCAACCCTCAACTTGAGCAGTACATAACTAGAGAACAGCATGTGCAGCATCTAACTCAAAGCTGTGACCAAACCCAGCAGTTTGCAGAAGTTTAGAATAAATCTTGAAGGAAAAAAGTAATATAGTGTAATGTAATAAATGTATTAATATATAAAAATCGGGAGGGTGTCCTTCCATGGATTTACTCATACAAGAATTCATTAGATTAATCCTAAGTGAGATAGTGGGGAGCTGAGCCCCTGTGTTATGGGAAGGTCCAGAGGATACAGAAAGGTGGATAACTCAGGACAGCACACTTTGTAACCTGCATCATCCCTGCAGACCCCGTGTCCTTTGACTTGGGCCGTGTCAGATCCTGCTGCCTCCTCCTGGCAGGAGGGAGAGGGGCCCCAGGGAATTCAAGAGCGTTAACACGGGAACAAATCAACCCATTCAGAGCAGATGAACATGAATTCACTATAAATACATTTAGTACAGGCATAAGGCGAAGCCTCCACACTGCTGGACCACAATATTATTATGCAGCAACTGCTGGATCAGCTTTTGTGCAAGGGGTCTAAATCTCTCTCTGAATTCTCTCGAGTTCATGACTGAACTGCAAATATCTGCTGGAGTGACTTAACTCCTTTAAGACTGTCAGAAATGTCATGTGTTCTTATTTGCAACCTCCTATGGAAACTTTGCTTAAAAGGGGTAATTTACATTTAAAAATCTACAACTGTTTTTGTGAGATACAAGCAGCTGTCTGAGAGTCACAGAGGTGGCCAGAGAAAGAGCTGTGTTTATACTTAGGGGTTCAGTTCCTTTGTACCTTCATTTCTCTTTATTGCAACAGAATGTGAATTCTCATTCCAAATGTGGGAATGGTGTTGGTAGATGGAATTTCCCTCCCTGATCCCCTTCCTTGGTATTTATTGCCTGATGAGTCATTACTGGATGTAATGATTGGTTTAAATTGCCAAAATACAACATACTGACTTTGGCAATGTGTCACTGCTAATAGTTACTTACCCAAACTCTTCAGTATTGTCAGCAGGATTTTCGAGCCTAAAGGCTTGATGGAACAAGGAAACAAAGATATCCAGCTACTTATGCCTCCTGTTTGTTGCCTAATTATCATTCATTTAGCCTGCCATAAAAGTCATTCTTTACCTGCTTTCTGATTGCTTTATGGCTGCTTTTATAGCCTTTGGGGGAATAACTTGAAATATATGTTCTCCATGAGCTATATCCTTAAAATAACTGATCCAGTCAACAATCTGTGTTTTATTACCCAAATGATCTAACATCCCCCATATTATAAATGGAAAATGGTTGTTAGAGAGTTCAACTATGTTTGCTGAAGTCTGCAAAATACCATTGCAACCTTCTTTTTGGCAGATTCCCCTGCAGTTTGAGACATCCAGCCTTCTGAACACAACTGGGAATTAAAGGCTTATTCATGGTTTAAATACAAATACATAAATATGTACATTAAATGAATACAAATGCAAGATATTAATAACTGAAATTAATTTGTTATAATTTTGGACTGTTTCTTTTTTTTTTTTTCTCCTGAGCTTACCAGTAATGCACCTGGTTTATTTTCCTAGCAGACAGGTTTTGGATATCTGTGGCTGATTCCCTGGGCTGCCTTTGCTGTGTGTCCCCAACCTGCACTGAGCCCACAACAGTGATTTTTGGTGCATCTGGCACTCAAAGACATGCTGGAGTTTATTAAACCCTATTAATGCAATGCAAGGTGAGAACTGAAGGACTTGCTGCATGTGCAACTTAATATAAAATGGGTTTTTTAGATTTGTCATATAATAGTTAAAGGCAGCTCAAGCCTCAGAATTAGTATTTCAGAAAAAGTCAGGGATAAGCTCTTGATTTTACAAAGTTACAAAGAACAAGCAGAACACCAGAGATATATGTACTGAGAGTATGTCTGACAAGTCCTAGTGATGTGTAGGATTTCTTAGAGTCATATCCTGGTTACAGAATTGAGAAGATTATTCATCTTTATTCCCAGGGCTTTCCAGAATCAGCCTTTAAAGATAACCTGGCATGTGGCTGTGCAGCCTTGATGTGCCAGGCAGGACCTTTAGGAGCTCTCCCTCCATCCCTTCTCCACCTTTTACCTCTTTCATCCCTCAAAGTCCATCATCCCACCAAGTGTAACTAAATAAACAGAACTCCTTGAGCATATCAGAGCTGCTTCATGCCACATTTTCCCTTCCTTGTTTGTCATATCTTGTTCCTTCTTTCTCCCAGTTTAATGCAAGTGAATTCCACTGTGTGTGGCACTGAGAGCTGTTCCCTGCAAAATAAACATTCGAGGCTTACCTAGGAATGTAAGGAAGGCATTTTAATGTTTGGAGGCTTATGGTGCTCCATAAATGGTTGTTTATAAAGTATTCTGGATCCTTATGTGCTCCCAGACCCGTGCTGGGGTTTGTTTTCAATACATTAGAGATCATAAAGGATTTGCTAATAACATTGGTGCTGGTCTTCACATTAAAACCATGTTTTCCCAAATCAAGTCTCTATTCCTGATAATATTCCAGTATTCCCATCAATTCCTAATTAGTCATGACAAATTTAATAAGCAAGCCTAAGCACGTATTGACAGTGCTGCTGCTTTACAACACGTTAAAAGCAAACATGTTCTCCTGGTTTTCTGAATCTGGGTTGATGCTGAACCCAGATTCTGTTTTTAAAAGTGACTGGTGGGCCAGGCAAGAGTTTGCAGTGCCTTTGCTTATTCTGCTTGCATAGACGAAATTATTTTAAGACTTTGTAGAGTGCAGCCTTACAAACACAAGGTAGTCTGAAGCATCTTTTAGCTCTTTATATAGCTGCTGACACTATTATTTCTTGACATCTTCCTGTTCTAGTGGCATTTTGCCATCTGTTTTTAAGATGGCATTATAATGCAAAGTAAAAATTTTAGTATATTCTTTGCCTCTCTTGCTGTGCCATTCTAATTCTGTACAGTCCCTGTTGATGTGTTTCTATTTATCTTGTCTGATAGCTGGTTTATTTTCCTATTATGTTCTCCTATTCAGTTTGCATAGAAGGCATCAAGATGCCTTCTCAATTCAAATACTTGCCTTTTCTTCATTAATAGCAACGCCTCGTCTGCCACACAGACCTTCCCTATTCCTTTTACGTTCCCGTTCTATAATTTGGTGAGGGCTGCAAAATCAGAGGATCTATTTACAATCTACTTTGTATAATTTTCACTAGGATTGATTGCATATACAAAAAAGAACGTGTGCAGGCTGTATTCTGTAAAAAATAATTGGTTTAGAAAGTTAAATGTGTTTGGTAATGAACCCACCAAATTAACCATGCTGATCTGGGCTACAGGCTCCGACTGATGAGAATCTGAGTTTGCATTCTGGCATAGAAAGCTGAATTTCAGCTTTTAAATTTATAGTTTGAGCAGTTCTGTCTTCTTACAGTACATCCTGGCATTTAGGGAAAGGCTTTGTAATTTTAACAAATGGGATACAAAGGGGTATTTCTATTACAAATGTATGCAATTCATGGCTAGCCCTCATGCTGATTACTGTTTTGCATGAAAGAATCCACAATTTGTTAATTTTATAACCGGTCCTAGTATGTAAAAAATTTTTAAAAACACAGTTGAACAAATGGAGTAAGTTTAAGAATACTCAGTTTGAATACACAGTTTGGTTTTTAACAATTCACAGTTTGGTTTTTTCCACTAAGGCCCATTTTTATTGGTATGACGTGTGTGTGCTGTTTCATCTCCACACCAACACCAGGACTGAATGCTTTAAAATTTCAAGACTTTTAATCTTGTTTTTCTTCTGTAACAGACCCACAGAGATGCATTGGCTTCAGTCTTGCTTAGAGTGTCTGTGTACAGTGATACTGGTTTTAATCTGATGTTACATTTATCAAAATTTGCTGGAGCAGACGAGCATTTCCATCTATCACTGGGCTAGGATGGTGTCTGGGTAGAGAACAGGCTGTGGTGGCACACAGCTAACAGCCATGGGAGATCAGAGCTGTCTCCTGAGTTAAGTGCCACCTTCCCAAACCTGAAGGCAGCAAAAGCGAGAGGAACCGGTTCAGGAGAACAATCCTCCCCAGCGATGACATCTGGCTTGGCATCCTGTGGGCTCCACGTTATTCAGTGCTTTGCTGGATTGTGCACAGGTCCAT
Organism: Myiotriccus ornatus; assembly: GCA_036023395.1. Taxonomy (NCBI): domain Eukaryota; kingdom Metazoa; phylum Chordata; class Aves; order Passeriformes; family Tyrannidae; genus Myiotriccus; species Myiotriccus ornatus. Next base: position 695,029 of record JAYRBT010000021.1, on the reverse strand, counting down.
TAGTACAAATTAGGTTCTGTTCACATTACAGTGGGTAATCAATTATATTGGTTAGGAAATGTCCTGCCATAAATCTGAATTAGGCTGTTCTTGGAGCGTGGTGGGGTGTTTGTGCTGGCACAGCCACCCAGGAGGAGCTGGGAGCAGCCTGGAGCTCTGCACCACGCCAGGGTTTAGCCTTCCTTCCTCTGGGCCCGGGCCAGCTGTGTGCCCAGGGGCCAAACAAACGGGAGCAGTGCAGCCTCGAGCTCCTGAGGGCTGGGGAACTGAAGCCCAGGGCCAGCAGAGGTTCAGGAGGCATCCTGCGGGGATCTGGCTGGAATCCACAATATTCCAGGTTCTGGTGGTTGTGTTGGTTGTGGCCACCTCATCCCTAACCAGAAGAGGTGACAGGGCAGGGGATGGTGCAGCAGACAGTGGCTGATACTTGCATATACCCAGCTAAATACACTGGCAGGCATTCCGTCACATCAATTTGAGTGAAGGTATTTAAATATTCTGTGTATTTGTTCCTTCTCTATTTTCTGAATTTAACTGAGTAATTTTGAGTTCCTTGTGCCATAAGACAAGGGCAGCAACTGAATTGCGTGGTCCTAATTTACCACAACAAAAGGTTTTACCAAAAATTTTATAAATTAGCAACCTTGTGGATACTCTGAGCAAGGAAGCTTAGAAACAAATTCATATCAAGAGTTGAGGTGTCCTTTTATCATCTAAAGGAGGAATATGAGACATATTTACCAGAAGCATTTGTCTCCTGATTCCCACTGAATTTCTGCTTTTCCACCAAGGAGTTTGGGACTTCTGTCACTGGAAGTTGTTTGTGAGTTTCAATGTTCTACTTAGTTTTTACCTGCTCATAACCAGTTTTAATCTCCTGTAGCTAATAAATGCTTCTCCTGAAAACATAATTTTTAAAGTAAAAATCCAGCATTAACTTGATTATCATTATATATATAGAAATGGTACTGCTGTTGTAAATATTTTAAACCTGTTGTGCATTTTCTGCTCCAGTCTTTGTGTTTGCATTGTATCTGCAGTAAAGAGTGCAATCACCTGCAGGGCAGTTCTGGGGAAACAATGCTCATGATAATTTGGTCTCAGTACTACACATTTTTTCAAATCCACCCCACAAACACTGGTTCTGATGACCAGCAGGCTATGACAGTGCAGTTAATAGCAAGCTTCAGGTTATTTTTGCCTTGGCCTTCAAGCTTCGAGTACCTGAAGCCTCTAAGGTCTTTCATTACCATCGGAGAAACTTATTTACTATGTCACAGCGTTAGTTCTGTCTCCTGCTGATCCTGAAGTTCTGAGTCAAGTCTTCTTTTCTGGGATTGATGACTGCACTTCTCCTTCCTTGCTTATCCACTTTACTAGAAACAGACTCAAACTGGTGCGGGGATGTGGTTCCCAGACTTGAGTTTGGCAGCACATTGCTCCTGTCTCTGCAGTGCTTTGAGCTGAATTCCAGGTTGATCTTAAAGTTTTGTTGCATATCTGATTAGACTGTGAAGAACTGGGAAATGAAGGTCATCAGGATTAGTTCATCCTGGTGAACGTGCACCCATTTGACATTAAATACCTGGTATTACAAATCTGGCACGTTTGTTCATAACTAACTTCATTATTATTGGTCCAGTTCTGGGCTTCTCACTTCAGGAAGGACACGGAGGGGCTGGAGCGTGTGCAGGAAGGGAACGGAGCTGGGAAGGGGTTGGAGCAGCAGGAGCGGCTGAGGGAGCTGGGGGGGCTCAGCCTGGAGAAAAGGAGGCTCAGGGGGGACCTTCTGGCT
>JAYRBT010000021.1:670274-692976 GCA_036023395.1 Myiotriccus ornatus | reverse complement strand
AGGTTTGGAGTGCCCAGCCCTGGAGGTGTCCAAGGCAGGCCTGGCCGTGGCACTCAGTGCTCTGGGCTGGGGACAGGGTGGGCATCGGGCACAGGGGGATCCGTGGGCTGGGAGGGCTTTTCAGCCTAAAGGGTTCTGTGATTCCATATCTCACTGCTTTCATCTACCCGCAGTATATTTTGAGGGATAAAAAGTAGTCAAGCTTTGCTATAGTTGAAAAATCATCACAAGGGATATTTGTTCTGTCGGGTAGAATCCCCCTCATCTGTTTCTTAGAATTATCCTGCCAATCCTTTGTTTTTTTCCCAGATTTTCAAAGTGGCTTTGACTTTAGGGGGCAGATATCAATCTCTCTTTTGGATAACACTTGAGCAGGACTCCCATGTCAGATAATGTTACTAAAAATGAATTCATAAGAATAGCCTCACATTCTCAGTATATATATCCTAAGAGCACCAGCTTCTTTTCCTGGAAGTCTACAAATACAATTTAACTGTTGCTCTATCCCTGAAAGTACAATTAATATGTCATTTAAGTATTGCTAATGTTATGTGTTGCCAATAAATTATAAGCTCAGATCCTCAGTATTTGTTTCTGGTTTGCAGGTAAAGTACAAACTTCAGTGTTCTTCCTTTGTTTTCCTATAAATAAATTCTGTATGACAGTTACTTGACTTTTTGTTTCATCTTCAGTCAGGGGTTCTTTGTCAGACGCTGTCAAGTCAAGTATGAATGCAAAGGCACAAATGTATTTGTGGAAATGATTAAGGCTGGAAAACACTAGTAATGAGATATTGAACATTTCTGCTCTAATATGCTGGTTTGAATCCAGATCAGGATGGCAACAATCAAAAGTCCTTGAAAGTAAATATAAAGTAGCAGTAAGTATGCTAGAGTAGGTTAAAGTATTTATCTTATAAAAACTGTCCCTTTAATAAATAAAATAAAACACAATAACCCTACAATATTGGAGTTATAAGTTTAGAAAGAAATCTTACCTTGAGGACTTAATCCCTTTCATTTAAAATAAATATTTCAAGGTTTCTAAGTCTCTTTTGTGAATCTTATTTACATTTTTATTAAATGAACTATATTTACATAGATGTTTCCATAATGTTTCTTCTTATGCCTTCTTAGAAGATGACAGTTTATAGGTCACTAGAACCTTGAATTTTTGAGATTACTTTTCCATGTGATGGCCATAGGCATGAAAAACCTTGACAAGCTATTTTTTGCATCGAATGACGTGATATTTTGAAAGGCAGCCTGGTCTTACAGGCCTTCATATGGAAGCAATCCAAGGAGGGTCAGAAGGATTTTCCTCCAGAAGGGATATGTGGATTTTTTGGGGTGTAGGAACCTAATCCTGCCTTGGAAGTGGCACTACTGGGGCATCGTGGGGATGCATCCATCAGGCCACTTCTGTCATCAACTGCTGCTCCTCCTGCTTTGCAGCAGAGATGAAGAAAATCACCTGGGACTGCAGCTGTGACATTGCAGCTGGATGGGATGTGTGTAACCTGGACATCAGCACCTGGGGAGGGAATCAGGGGGTTCCAAATGCTGTGGTGATCATGGCTTGTACTTCTGCAAAACACCCAACTCCTGCACCAGGGCCTGGGGTCTCCTTGCTGAACTGTGCCAGCTCTCCCTCAGATAGGAAGGCTCTGGGGCTGGTTTGAAGACCTTTCACACAGGGATTAGCTGGAACTCGTCCTTGTTCATCTGCTTACAGTAAACCAGGGGTTTGGTTATTGCTTAAGAAATGGAGGGGGGAAGAAAAGAGGAGTGTTTACGCTACATTACATATTTTCATTATGCATCAGATGTTAAGGAATTTCTAGTAGGCCTGAAGCATCTCTGGCATGACTGGTTGGAAAACAAACAAACACAAAACCCTGGAGTGCATGGCAAGCAGTGTGGTTTGTTTTCATACTTATAACTGTATTTTGAATTGTATATGAGATGCAATATAAATTTATCAGAGCTTTGGCTCTGACTGATGCTCACAGAACAACTGAGACTGAGGTAGCAAGGGACTTCTAAAGGAAGCATATTAATTGTCTTCTCATTTCACCCTTAAAGCATCTTCTCTTACCTAATTGAATGGTGTGAGCAGGCAGTGTCAGTGTTGGACAACATCCCAGAATATGCTGAATTGGAAGGGACTCACCAGGGTCATCGAGTCCAGCTCCTGGCTCTGCACAGGACCATCCCCAAGAATATGGATGTGGACTCAAGGATTTTTTCCCTTCTTAACCTATTGTGTTTGGTCAGAGGACTCTTGGTTTGGGGTGGAGTTTCAGTTAGCTGGTTACCTGTCCAGCCTGGGGAAACAGATGTGGATTCCTGATGCACGCTCAAGGGAAGAGGAGCTGTGGCTGTCAAAAGGTGATGTTGTTTCTGGGACCCAACCTAAAGTTTGTACAGTGCTGAAACATCTTCTTCCATTTATTTACCTGGTAATCTGGAAAGGGCCAGCAATGCAATTAAGTTTTGTTTTCATTATTACCTTATTTGCCTGTCAAAACCAAGACTCTCCAAGTGCTTGGTCTGTATTTATCAGGCTGTCATAGGCTCATGATGAAATAGCTGCAAGGTAAATACACACAAGTCTATACACTTTAATTGCTACCGTAATTCTCAGCATTCACTTCTTACTCAAGGGTTTTCTTATCAAAGCTTCTTTCAGCTGCAGTGTTCCAGTATTGCAGGATCAACCCAAACAGCACATTCATGTCTCTGATGTTGAGCAATTGAAACTTTGGCAAAGCAGTTTGCTTGTGTACATTTAGAGTCGAGTCGTTCCTTTTCCATACAGATGTGCAAGGGGAAGAGAAGTCCTGGGAGGAGGCTTGGCTGCATCAACACAATCACAGAATGTCCTGTGCAGGAAGGAATCCACAAAGATCACGTGTGAGCTTGGTATAAACCAGTTGTTTCTGTGAGGACCTTACTTGGGCAGGGCTGGAGGCTGCTGTAGAATGGACTTGGGAGCGTGGAATGAGGGATAATTCTCTTATTATCAGAATTGTTCCCATGGCAAATTAAAGTACTTAAATCTTTCTGATCACTAGTTATTATTTTTCAATGCAAAAATCAGTGCCCTTTTTGGTTTCACTTTTAAAGGAGGTAGTGCCACAGGTCACCTGCTGCCAGCCTGGAGCATCCCATCACAGTGGGGTGCTGATCCAAGAGTGCCTTCTCTCAAGGTTCTGAAGCCTTGGAGTCAATCCTGTCCCAGCCCTACCTAGTAAATTAGGGTAGGAGGGAGACAAATGTTATTGATGTTCAAATACGTTGTCTCCTTGAAGCACTCAACACATGCAAATTGTATAAAGAACAATGCTGAATTCCTGCTACTGTCATGAATCTCCAAGCTCCTGTAATAAATGTTGTTGTCACATTATATGGACTAAATGACTAATGATGGAAGTGTGTTCTTATTCATGCAAGCAGCTGCTGAAAAGTGTGTTGTCCTAAAATATACCTTCCTGTCTGTGGAACTGACAACCATGAAATGATGGAATCAAGTTCCTGTCCTTCAGTGTTGCTTACAGTGAAAACTGTCACACAGTTTTTAGAGAAGCCTGTCAAAGAGCCACAGTTCTGATACAGTATGGGTAACACACACTGAGAAATGGTTTGTGCTGTGGACAGTGTTAAATCCATTTCATTTCCCACCCTTCTTGATTATTTATCTTAACCTCTTATCCATTAGAGGGCAATTTAAAAATTAATAATAGGAGAAAATGAATCAGTAAGCCCAGATGTTACAGTAATCTATTTACTGTCCTGCCTCTGGAACAGGCCCAAGAATTAGAAAGAATTTTTTTTTCTATTTTCCTTTGAAATAAAATTGAAATATGGAAGCTTTGGGGCACCTTTGTCAAGCTCGTCATCATGTGCACTTTGACCCCTGAATTTTATCTGCCTCGTTTAGATGAAGAGGCTGTGATGACATAAATTCCTCTCCTTGAGTACTGAGCCTCAAGAGAAATATGTGAATGGTGAAAGTGATTACACTGTAAAACTGAAATCCAGAAATAAAATGACACCTCTTACTGTGCTGTGATCTTTATCCATGCAGCCCCTTAATTCACCTGTGCAACACATTTATTTAAGAATTGATCTGGCAAAATACCTCCTGACTCCATCCTGTGCTGATGCACTGCTTTGTCAAATCCATTAAAACTGAGGTTTGCAATGCTATTTAGAAGCCACAATTTTTGGAGAATATTGACAATGTGCTGAGAACTGCCAAGAGAGATGATGAGGTTGGCTCTGCCCTGGTGAGTCTTCAATCTAGAGCTGACACAGGGATAATGAGCAAATGCCTAATTGGGGTAACACAGGTTGTTTTAGCTGCATTCAGTGTGTTACAAACACAGGATTTAGTGATGAGAGGAAAAGAAAACAATGAGAGTTCGATAATGTGATCATGGTTTATTGGAAGTATGTTAAAATAGCAGCTAATAACCGCTCCCAGTGCTCACCAGTGAACACCAGTGGATATCTCATTTAGATAAAGTGTTTTTACTGTTGTAAATCATTTCAGGATGTATTTTTTCAGCAAGCAAAGAACTGACAAAGGGGTGTTTTCCACGGGGAAGGTTTACCAGCACAGAGTAGAGAAGCAGGAATTTTGCAAGCAGGAATGTTGCAATCCTTTGCTGTGCTGGGAGTTCCTTTGAGCAAGGAGGAGCTCTCTGGTGGTGAGGAGGAACAGGAGTGGGACTGGAGAAGGTGAATCCTGGTAAATGCAGGTCTCCAGGAGCTCCTGGACACCGAGGGTTCCCCTGAGGGCAGCAGCCCTGGGAACGTGGCCCCTGGTGTATTCATTTCAAGGAACATCAGTTCTGTGCCTCAGCAGAGTTAATGCTTGTAAAAGGTGACACAAAGGTACTCTGAGTTTGCAACTGCACAGCCCACGTACCAAACATTTCACTCAACACACTCAGAAGAATGTCAGAGCAATGAGCTGAGATTTGTATTTGTACAGCACAGTGAAAAAAGACAGAGCCAGAACCTTAATCTGGTTGCTTTCAAGTTGGCCCTGTGTCTATAACTAATAAAAACCTTGCAATAATTTAATATGTAATTGATTATTAAATCAATATCTGGATATTTATATAGTTTGTAAGTCTGATCCATGAAGCTATATTTATTTAGGTTCAGAGAGACTAGGAATTAGATTACTCAATTAATTGGATTACTTAACAAATATTGATTAGCATTTTTTACCAATTAACATTATAGACATGTAATACAGCACTATTTCTAAAATTTTAATTAACTGTTTAAACAATGCTTGGAAATTTAAAGTTGCTGAGATTATAATTACATTATTGCTTATGCAGTTTGGAGTTAATTATACTGCATTTCTATAGACTTGATAAACTGCAAAATGTATCCCCTTAACGATCAATTGGTATTAAATTACTTTCAATTACTTTTTATTAAAACCAAATTAGAGTCTTATTTCAGACACAGTAAAAGCAGTACAAAATCTCAGAATTCAGCCACGATTTGTGCCACACCTGCTCGTTTCCAGGTGTCTGCCTGGTCAGGTGGTGTGTTTGATTTGAAAATAAAAATAAACCCGAAAGTCAAAAGGCCATTTAGAGCTCTGGTCTTCAAAAACAGGATGCCTGATACCAGATCCATATAAATACGTACAAGGTCTGCTTGGTTTGGGTGATGGGATGAGGCTGAGTCTGGGATCCTTTGGTGCCAAGGGTCACAGCCCCATTAGTGGCAAGAGCTTTCTCCCCTGTAACTGGGGATGTTGCTCTAAAGCCAAGGGGAAGTTTTGTGGTTTGTGGTGGTGCAGGATGGTGGCTGATGATCCACATGTTTACTCAACAGGAGTCAAAATTAATCTTGTAGGCTCAGGGTTTTAAAAAAGCTTTCTTTCAGCTAGTGATTCCCAGATTAGTTAGGGTTTAGATACTTAAAAGCTCTAATATTTGATAATAAAATACGTTTAATCTGGTATCAGAAAATATAATACACAGCTTCCTATACCATCCTTTTGCAATTTATGACCCTCTTTATTTATCATGTAGTCTTTGCATCTTTTTAATTCTGCTTTTTATCTCAACCCTATTTCCTCTTCAGCATTGGAGTAGATGTACTTCGTTCGTTGTTGAGCTTTATAAAGCTCTGTATTGGGTTTCAGGAGGCTTGTAGTAGCAGCACAATAATAAGCCCTAAAAGAAGTCTTACAAATGTAAACTAACCCTGCAAATCAAGTGATGAATAACACACTGGAGACCATGGGGTGACATGAAGCCAGGAAGTGCCACTTCATAGCATTCCATGGGTTCTTCATTTTTTTCTGCTCAGGGAATATAAGAGCGTTTTTAAAATTCAAATACTGACAGAAGGAATCATGACCCCTAGAAAGCCAGAATTTGCTACAAAAGAAGCGTGGACTCAAGCAAAGGTGTTTTTGCAGGAGGTGGTGGGAACAGCCAGTGCGAAGCATCTGTGATCCAGGCAGGGTGGCAGATATTACACAGTCCAGTCAGGATTAGTGAAAGCACCAACTGGAATGAATAAATGGGGATGGATAGCTGGGAACTCCTAAAACCACCATCTGAAATGGCTTTTTTTCTGTCTGAGCCAAACCTGAATTGTAGGAGGACACTTAGCAGGAAGAGGCAACTGCCTGAGAAGGTGGCTGTTGAAATTTGGGTGCCTTTAATTGTTTCTACCTGTTTATATAACCCCTGCAAGGAGCTGGTGGCTGCCCCAGGAGTGGCCTGTGAATAACCAGCTCCTGCTCTCAGGTACTGTGAGTGACTCAGGACAAGGGAGAAGAACAACCACCAAACGGGGCTCTGAAGGCTCTGTTTAAGTTTCCAAATGTGCTCTTCTAACTGATGTTTACCCAAGTCCTGGGCAACCATTGATTTAATGAAAATTTATAGTGAAGGCATTTTCAGTGCTAGTCACATCCCCAAGATGGAGAGAGGTACATGGTGAGGATTTATTTTGGAAGCAGAGGTATTGGGCAGGTACCTGCCTGGACTGGAAATCAATTGGGCTCCCTGCCAGGCTCCTTTAAACGCTCCCTCGTGCCCCCAGGCATCTCTCTGCATCCTTTGGCTCTAAAATGCCTTTGAAAAAATAAGCATAGCCAGTTAATTTGCAGACCAAGCCATTGGGGTATAAGTGACCCTCCTGCCTCGCCGTGACCTGGTTCAGAGGGAGCACAAGCCCTACAAAGGGGGGGATTTTGTCTGGACCGTTGGTGGCACTGGGGCAGCTCCTTTGGTGACTGTTACATTGCTCTGACTGTATTGCAAACCAGATCTTTGGGTAATACCTTGAGGCAGTAGGTATTTTTTTTCATTGTTTTGAAAGTGTAGAAAAATAACTATTTCCCTGTGTGTTTGTTTATACTGAAGTACATATATCCAGAGGCTGCCTAGTTGTTTCAGGATTTCATTGCCTTCAGCACTGACCAAGATGGAAGTTCCTGTTCTCAGGCAGTTTATAATCCAAGTAACTCTAGTTACATTCCTACTGTTATATTTGACTGGGTAGCACAGCAATACACAAATCATAATCTCTCTTTTACCTCAGCTTTTTGGCTATTACCTGCTCCACAAATATGTGAAATTTAATTTGCTACTATTTCTGTGTTGTTTTTTTCTTGCAGTCATCATGTGAATAGTTTTATTGCTGCACTAAAGCATTTCAAGGTGGTGTTATTTGTATTTGAAGGAATCTAATGTTCTGCAATGTAGAGACTGAAACTACACGTTTAAAAATGAAAATATGGAGACTGCAAAGATAACTTTAGTAGACAAGTTGTCTTCAAGAAGTATTAATAATGACAATATTACATTGTGTGAGAGAGTAAACTAAAATATCCCTATGGACACATTTCACTTCAGTCATTAAGAAGAAAATGACTATACTCTTTATTTAGAATAATGAGAGCTGATACCAGTTGTCATTAGAGTATTCTAAAATAAAATGTTAATAAGGAGCAGCTTGAGGATACCACACTAATGCAATGCTTTTTTAATCAAATTTTTGGAATTGATTGCCTATGGCAAAAGAAGCAAAATCTTTAACATGATATAATGACTTTTATACCATCCCTATGGAGAGATGTTGGTTCTGTTGACTTCTTAACCTCTTTTTGGATGCAAACCACAAGGTCTCTTTTGTCATGATCATTTGAAGATTGTGTTTTGAACAGATAAATTCAGGTGAAAAGATTCTTAATATATATTATATAAATATTTTTTAAGTTGGAACACTTAGTAACCGTATGTTACTTTCCCAAATGTGACTGCAGTGATTAGCACTAATTTCAGCTCTAAGATCCAGTGAAAGATTATTTTCAGGTGTGTAGCAGGGAGAAGGCTGAAACTGAAACCAGTGCACCACTGAAAGCTCAGCAAAACAGGATTTATCCAAAGAAGCAGCCAACAAAACGAGAAGCTGAGAGACAGGAAAGAGGAGGGAAACAACCCCAAAGACCACCCCCCACTCACTCAGGAGTTATTTATGAGGTTGTTTCACCGACCCCAGAATGTTTAGGATTGCCCATGGAGAAGCTGCACCCCCGGAGCACAGGCAGGCTCACAGGATGGCAGGGTCCCTGCCATGGAGCCTTGGCCTCCATGGGAAGCTGGAATTTGCTCCCAGCATGAGCTCCAGTGAACCTGGGAGTCTCCCTGGCAGGAGTGGCAGCACCGCCCACCCAGAGCCCTTCGGTCCCTCCCCGGGATGGCAGTGGTGCCCCTTCTGCACCTCGGGGTCTTTCCTTACCGAGTCTGGGGGCTTCCTTCGTCCTCCTCCTCACCTTCTCCTTCTAATGCCCTTGGAGGGCTGTCAGCCAATAGCCAGCCCCAATTAATTCCAGTTTATACAAGATGCTTCCCTCAGGGACAAAGTTCTCGATTCTCAGTGCTTGTTTTCTCCTAAGCTGGCTGGAAAAGAACAGACTCTCACAGGTGGCTGGGCCAAACACAGACCAAAAGTAGCAGTGCCTAATTAAGCACAATTACAAGGTGTCACTAAACTATCCATATTTTTTCTGTGTTTTCATGCAGTGGTATCTGACACATACATAGCAAGTTATTTCCTTCTAATTAGAATATAAAACACAAATACCACCTAGCAACAAATAAATAGAAAAAAATTAGTTTTAAAAGATGCCCACAAGTTTCTCCTTTTTTCTTCAGTTCCAGCTCCAAGGCTGTTCATCAATTTACTACTGTGCAGAAGTAAAATGCTTTGTAGCTCCTGGTTTTGATCTCACCTCAGTGTGTGTGTGTGCAAAGATACAGATTCCTCTTCTTTAACATCTGAGTGTGAAATGAATTTTGTCTTTTTCACCAGCAGGAACACAAAGCAGAATGGAAAGGAAGATAAAACTCATTTCAATATGTACAGAGAGAGCATTTCTTATTTCTGCTGATGGCTGCCACATCTTTTCAGTGGGAACAGCTGGTCTCTAAATGGCTTCCTCAGCTAAAACAATGTCTATCTCACTTTAAAATTTCAGCAGGAAGCTGCTGCTTCATCATTCAGTCATGTCACATATTTATAGTGTTGTCTTTGTGTGTAGTGTTTGAGAAACAAAAATGAAAGAAAATTGATGCTGGGTATATCTTGGCACCAGTGAACATAAAGTTATGGTTCATCATAAAAACCTATTGCAGAGGGGAGGGACCAAACTCTCAGTGCTGTGGTAAAACTTTTAGAAATAGAGCAATTAAAAAGTGTAATAGGAAATATGGCCTCTGTTCAGCAATACACTTCTGATCATCTCCAAGTGTAAACATCTCAGCAGCGCTGCTGCAATCCTGGAACTTCTTTCCTAGTTAAGCACCTGCTCAAGTACAGCAGCCTGACGTAGCCTAGGTGAGGATGTGTGCTCCTCATAAATCCTCATTTAGCTGGGAAATTGTGTTTTCTTGCAAATTTCAATATGAAAATCAAATGTGGAAAATGGAAACAAATTGAGTTCCAGAAAAAGGATTAAAAAATGTATACAGGATGAAGAATAAATCAAATAAAATGTCAGCGTTTACTGACCACATGAATTCAACTGTGTTTCTTTAGTCTTCATTATTTCTTACTGTTGTGCTTATAAAAGAGAAACCAATAATACTGTTTAATAAGAGCCAGCTCTGTGCTTTTGAAATGGAAAACAATGAAATAAATCTATTAATTCAAGCTGTGAAAAGCTACAGTTTACAAAAATGGTGTGTAGTTTTCTCCATCAAAGCTTCATGTTCTTTTTACCATCACATTAGTTATACAAGTCTCATGTATTGTTTGGGAACACTAAGTTCAAAATGCTCTTAATGTAAATGAATATTTACAGGGCAAGAGAAACACTATTCCCCTCCATCCCTTGTGTTGCTGTGTCAGACTGTTCTTTATGGATTGATTAGGGAGTGGCATCACTGCACCCAGAAGTGACTCTATGTAATAATTGTGCATACAAATATAGAAGAACAACAAAATCCCTGGAAAAGCCAGTGAAGGGACAGACCACCCAGTGTGGTGACACCCGTGTCTCCTACCTTAATAGCGGTGACATTGGAGGAATGACCTGTGTATCAATAAAATATTTTTAAAAAAACCTGAAACCCCAACCCAATACAATACCAACAACCCTCTCAAAGTTTGTGAGGATGACAGGAGTTAAGTTAAGGCCTGTTTCCCTCTCTAACACAAATAGTGAGGCTTCCTCATAAGACAAGCAGGTGGTATTTGCTGCCCATGGGAAATTTTCTGGCACCCAAACCAGGCAGAAGTTCATGTCAGGGATCCTTCCAGGCTTTGGGAATATTGTTTTGTGCAAACCCCTGATATTGTAACTTGGGTCTGTTGTATCAAAGGCAGAAGCCAGAAGCCCCTGTGCCGCAGTGTGTGTTGCAATGCCCATCAGCTGGAAAGGCAATCCTGGTTCAATTACCCCTGTCCACAGCACACTCCGAGCTGGGGAGCTCCATTTTCCCTTTCTCACTGATCCTGACCTTTCTGTGGTGTGATTTCTTCTGTCTAGAATTGCTGAGAAGAATAGTTATATTTCATGGTCCAAGAGACTTAAATGTCCTTGGTATCCCGGGGAAGACTCCTCAGAAGCAATCTTAAGTTTTGGGTTCTGTTTAAATTTATTTATTTATTTTATATCCAAATCCTTGTGGGTACAAAGCATAAATGTCAAGAGTTAAGGAGTGGCAGTCAAGCCTATTCCCTACTTTTCTTCCATTCCTAAATGGGAGTTGCTGTTACAAGATAAAAGCTCGAGTGCCTTCCTGGGTGAGCAGTGGGAAAACAAAGCCTTTCTTGTTCTCCAGTTTCCCCTGCCCCTCCAGCACTGGAGCCTGAGGCTCGTGTTTATAAACGGAAAGGAGTGTTGGCCGAGCATCTGACAAGCAGGAGGCAGCTCTTTAAAACTGGATTAGATTATTATTATGTTTTAATACCCATCAATGCCCCTGGTGAGTTAAGGATGTGGCTTTGGCCACAGCTCGGGAGTTCTGTGTGTGAGGAGTTAAGTTTCTGTGATTATTGCAGAGTTTGTGGTTTCATTGTGCAGAGGCAGGGCCATGGCTGGGGAGTTGAAGAGGAGGACAGGAGCTTGGTTTCATTTCTGAGTTCTTTTATGAGCTTGCCAGACAGAGGCAGTTACAGCAGCTGGTGGCAGAGGCAGAGCTGATCTGGGAAGTGCCACACCAGGAGGGGTGAAGGCTTTCCTGTGGCAAAGGGCTGCAGTTTCACAGGTTTTGCTGGCATCTAATTGTGAAAAGGTTCCTCTTTTTGTTCCAGAGCCCTGCAGAGTGCTTTGTGCCCAAAGGTCAGCATGGAGAAGTGGCACTTCGGAGCACAAGGCAAAGGGAATCCTGGCAGGATCAGCACAGGGTGGGTGGGCCAAGGTGGCACCTCACAGCTCCCCTTTGCAGCACAGTGTGGGCAGCAACCAGAAGGCATTTCACTTCAGGGCAATTTTTTTTCAGAAAATTCTTTTAAGTGATTTTTAAGGCAATAAATGGGTGGTCATTATTAGCTGAAGACATCTGATGGTGATGCTGTAAATTCCCAGAGACATTAACTGACGGTGCTCAGCCACCAGACGAGCAGCCTCATCCCAGTGGTTCAAAGGTGACCTGGGAAGGAGGTGAGGGATGATGAGGAGAAGGTCCTTGTGCAAGAATACAAATTCAGGAGTGCAGCACTTATCTGGATGCATGTACATATTATGATGATTATTTCTGACTGTAAAGTCCAACTTCAATAAATCTTTTTCCTCCTGCATTTTCCCTTCCTTGCTCAGTGAACTGTACAGGAACATTCTGCTTGGCCATTTTCACGAATCATTTGATTAAATGGATTTCAGTCTCATGCCTACTCAGTGGCTAATGTTCAAGGAGAAGAGCAACTTGCTAATTTAATAACCAGTGTATCAAATTTCTGACATAAAGTAAAAATCATATATGTATTTGTGGAACCAAGGGAGAGGTGAGGAAACTAAAAAACCACAAACCTGTGAGATTCCTACTTAACTATTGGTTTGTAGATCATTGGAGACACTAAACAGAAAGGCTATATTAAGTTTCAGATATTAAGTCTGAGGATGTATTTTAAAAACTTGTTTTGGTTCTGCCTGTGTCTGCCAGGAGGTTTCTAAACGTGTCGAAATCCTGGCGATATCTGCAGCTAAGCATAATGGTCTTGCTTTGAGAGAGCCTACAAAATTTAACTGCTGCATCTTCCAGGAATAATTGGATACAATTAACACCCCAGTGTCTTCTCTGTAAGCTCTCAGAGGAGCTGAGAAGCCATTGTATCCTCTTTTTTCCTGTGTTATCCCTCAGGAACCACTGGCATGTGGGATGTATAAAGCAAGCTGCTGGTATTTATGAGGAGAATTATCTCCATTTACTGATATTTGCATTTGTTTAGGATATTGAACAAAAACATGGATATTTATCTCCCTGTGTGGAAAAAAAAGGCTCTTGGCCTCAGTCTACTGTTTGTCTCCCTATCTACAGACATCTGAGAATTGCTAAGTTAAGCAGTATGTTCACTTTTATCATAACCTGTTCTTATCAAGCTGAATCTTATCTTCTCCCTCCTGATTTGCCTGCTTGTCAGAATGTGCTTCATCTTCCTTTACAAAAATTAGTTTTCAGTGGTAGACTTTTTAGGGAGCGATAGCATTTGTTGGGGTATGACTTTGTGTCCAGTAAATAGTGACTTTAATAACGATAAGGTGATAGTAACTCTTTGCTATCCCAGCACAGGATCCCAAGGGAATTGCTGTTGTGCTTCAGGCCTTGGGAGCAACCGGAGTTCCAGGCTGGGAGTCCCCAGTGGAGACACCCTGGGAATAGGTGGGTGTAGCTGGCTGTGTGTCACATTCCAGTTAACCAAAATAAAGCGGAGCCTTCTGTATTTAATCTGTGCCTTTGTTTTTTTGGCTCTGTGTGGGAGCAGCACAGAGCTCTTCACATCATCAAATAGAAGTACAGAGTATGAAGAAGTTCAGTTCTGAAGTCTCAGGGGGTGTCAAAAGCCATCCTTTTACTTTGTTGTGGTTTTCAAGCATGTTCGTGGCCAGTTCTATGTGCCTAAATCACCTTTTGTTCTGTCTAAAATCATACCAAGAATAAGAGCTTGGAATGTTGTAATAATGACTATATTTTTCCTTACCAAGAAATAACAATAGAACAAATAGAACAAATATTTAAACAAAAAGAAAAATTAAAATAGAGTTGTTAACTATCATTAAATGACACCATGTAAGATTGTTGTTCATATTAAACTGAGCTCATTGTTAGGACTACAGTTACAGTTAACAGACTAGAAATAATTTTAAAATCTTTTTAATAATTTATATAGTTTGGATACACTACTGCATTAAGGCATTTTGAGTCACAATGCTCATGGAGACATTCTGCTCAAGGAAAGAGCACTGGTTTACTCTGTGTGTTTTGCTTGACTCTTGTAATCAAGTTCTGAGCCATTTAATGCTGTAAATATTTGCAGTACACTCAGCATTAGCTAGAAATCTGTGTTTTAGTCAAAGAATTGTTTTTATTTCTTAATTGACTTTTTCTGATCATCTTGAGCAGAGGGAAAGTATTTTGAGATGGAGATTACCGGGTAGGAATGTATGTCTAATTTTACAGTTCCAGTATAATTTTTGATTATTTTTTTGCATTGTTACTTCGTTTTTCTGGAGCTGTTGACCATGCTTCAAGGTCTTTTTTACATGGAAGTAAGACTGATAATGGCTCTTCCTCTGATAAAACCTCATTTTCTTGCTTGTTGTCCTGTTGCCTAAAGTTTCATGAGCTGCTGCAGTCACTTCTCTGGGACTTCTCATGATGTGCTGCCAAAAATACACACGTGGAGCAATTTCTGTGTGAAATTACAAGTCACTGCAAGAAGTTAGGGACGTTGAAGGACACAATCTGGTCGTGTTATAAAACCAAAGCATCTTGCCTTTGTGGTAACACAGGACTGTCGTTCCCAAATGTCATTGATTCGTCCCAAGCAGTAGAATCCCGTAACGAGGACAAATTCCACACTGTGAGCAGAAGTTCCACTGTGCCCAGAGCTGGACGTGAGGTCAGCACTGCCACCACTGTAATAACCAGCAAAATCGATTGCAGGCCCTTCTCAGTGTTCAAGGTGAGCTCTGCACCCGAGCACCACAGCAAAGGCTGGCCAGCAAAGCCCACCCAGCACGGAGAACGTGCAAAGTAGAACCATTGTCAGGGTAAATCGCTGCCCGAGAAACACCCTGGTGGATGCTTTTGAGAGCAGCTGAACCCAGGTGATAGGCACAGAAAATAAACAAAATCCGCAAACTGTGATGATGAAAGCTGTGAGGTCCTGAGGAGCTGGAGCTCAGGAAATTTCAAGATATGTTTATTTTAGCTCTAACAATTGAAAAGCACATCGTTGGATACACCTACTATTAACTGTAGTAGGCCAGGGTAATAGCCAATTAATAAATCTCCATTTCAAATCAGAGCAATTGTCTTCCTGACTTCTTCAGTGTTTTGGGAGAGGATGTAATGCAGTGTTACAAATTCAGGGTGATGTATAAATGGAATTCATCTTTTTTTTTTTTTTTTTTAATCAAGAATTGAGTTGCTTTGACATTGACCATCTCCTGAAGGAGTTGCATTTAACTGTATGAATCTGTCCTCCCTGAAATCAAATAACCTTTCCCTAATATATTGATCCTTTAACAGACTTACCAGGGGGAGAGATACACAGAGAAGAATTCTTGCTGACCCTCAGGCGTGTACTCCTCCAGTCATTTGAGCTTCCTGAATATTAAATTTCATTTGTTATAGTCCAGCCCAGAATGGACTGAATACCAGTGCTCTGGGAAGGATCCTGCTGACATGATAACATGGAGGAAGCTCTTGTGTCTGCTCTAATCCAAAGTGGAACATCACTGCAGTTCTTAAATTTGGTTGCTTTGTTTTTCACTTGTTACTTAAAAGAAGAGTTTAAAATGTAGAATACTTGATTATTCAATGATAAAAAGAAGTTATATCACATTTCTGTCACTATTTGGGGAACAGCCACGTTCTTATCTGATGTTCCCTTCTCTCTGAAGTTACACCCTGGGGGTGGGTCCCACTGACATGTTTAGCTGTCACCTGTGACTTCTGTGGACATGGTAGTTCAGAGGGACATTTAGCGTGGGGAGATCTGGCTGTTCCTGGAAAAATAAGCATAGAATCGTGGAATATCCTGTGCTGGAAGGGATACACAGGGATCACTGAGTTCAGATCCTGGCCCTACAAAGGGCAGCCCCAAACATCCCATCTTCTGTTTCCAAGAGTCCAAGAGAAAATTGCCTTCATTGCTGAAGGGATGGAGAGGATAGAAACTTAACTGTAAAAGATAGCCTTTTTATTGCAGTTTACAGACACTAATAATTATGATTAAGAGTGTTTCTGAGAGCAGGTAACGAGTAACAACTGTGGGGAACTAACAGTTCATAAAAATCATCCTTACGTTGTAGCAAATAATGGAAATGTTTGTAAACTCTGCATTTCAACTTCACTTATAAATTATGCTAATAACAAAACAGTAACTGTGGTGTGTCCATCATAATGCATGTGCAAATTTTTCATTTTACATTCTATAAAAATTGCCAAGGTAATTTTGAGGGACAGTAGATGATGGCAGTGATTTTAGTAGAAATTTGACCTTTTGTTGTTCATAGTGACACATTTTCCTTCTGTCATTGAGTGAAAACTCTGTTCCTCATGCAATTTCAGTAATACACCTGCAAAGGCAAAGCAACTTGCACCCTCAATTCCATCGTGGGACACAAAGCTAGCGCAGGGTATTACTTATTTTTCCTGCAGCTCTCTGTTCCTTGCAGGAGCAATTGCAGCTGTGTTTGAAGCCTGTGGTCCAGCAGAATGAGCAAGGGAATTTTTGGCACTGGGATGTAGTTGAAACTACTTCTTTTCAGCTGACACTTATGAAAGGTTAACAGATAGAAGACCTGATGAAAGAGCTGGCAGCATCAGGGGCCCAGCTTAATAGCTTATCTGCTCTGCTGTTTATTTTCCAGGGAGATTTCCTTGAACAAGAAGCAAGAAATGTTGCAATACTTGTCACGTTTAGGCCAAGGGTTTGAAAACTTCCAGATTTCCTTGGCTTCTGAAAACAGACTCGGTGCTGTAGTTCACATGGTAACGATTGCAGCGAATATTATTGTGAAAACTACCTTTTAACGTGCTGTTTTGTGCCACTTTTTTTAATAAATAATTGCACAAACGAATTGTTTTCTCCACCTTTGCATCTCAGTCCTTTTTAAGCCAATCTTTGAAAGTAAATGAAAAGAAAAAAGTCTAAATACCCTGTCTTCCTTGAGATAAATTAATTCAGAATCAATAATTTAGTATTCCTTGATGTTTCTAAACAAAACTGCTGATACAGCCTAAACAATGGATTCTCAAAGTATTGCTTATGCTGCTCAAATTCAAGATAACTATTTGGGAAGTCTATGGGATGTTTTAAAGGACTAACTTGAAAGACAGAATGTAAATTATAAGTATAAAAAATAGGATCTGGCTATACTATTGCTCCTGGGTTAGGTAGAAATTTTATTGCTTGTGTGTTCCATATTTGAGGCTAAAGAAACAAGGGGTGCTTGGGGGCTGTTTAAGTGCATTTCCAGCTGAACGTGGATTTCTGAGTCAGCCTGAAATTGCCTGATGTGGATATTGGTCATAGTCTAGTTGACCCAGCATGGAGATTAGCTCAGTTTAATTTGCTCAGTTCTTCTTGCAGCTTTCTTGGTTGTGCAGCACAGTTTCTGTTTTAGGTTTCTAAAGCCAAATTAACATCCTGAGCAATTCTTTTCCTTGTGGATCCTTTCAGTTTTTTTCTGGAGGAGTCTGGGGTTTTTTTTGCCAAGAGAGTTGTCTAGGTGTAAAAGCTTTGCTGCTGTTCATACCCAGCACTTCCAAAGTGTTGACAGAGTGAAACGTAAGTGCCTCAGTCCCATTCAGAACCACCAAATGAGCATCCTCTTGATTATGTGATCTAGGAAACTTTCACAGGTTCTGCTTCCTGGGTTGGTCCCACAGAAGGTGGGAAGGAGAGATTTTTCTCCGTTCTTGTGTGATGCCTTCAGTATCTAAAAAAAAATAAAAATGTCCTGAAATAGCCTTGAAGTACTTGAAGAATGTTCAGAATGCATTTATTTCCTTAAGATTTACTGTTACTGTATTTACTGTTTGTGCAGAGATATAATGAATGGCTCCTGTAGCTTTCATTCTAGACTGCCTGTCTCCCAGGGGTTTGTGAAACAGCCTGGTCATCTACCCAGATGCTGTGGATCCATTGAAGAACTGGGTGATGTAGTGCCTGGTGCTGTGATGTTCCCTCCGAGGATGTAGCTCTTAATGTGTTATGGCAGGTACATCGATTTCAGAGACATAACACACAAAATTATGACAGGTTGCAGGTATAATTAGAAGATGTTTATCTGGTGTATCCAGAACCACTCTTGAAGCCTTTTCTAGCTGACAGTGATGTGTGGGTTTAGTAGCCTCTCTGTTTAAATGATGTGAAGTTTGTTCACTTTGTGTGTGTCTCTGCATGACTCCTGGCATCGTTATCCCAACCTGGGACTCACACAGGGGTTCCCTTCTCAGAGAGCAATTGGTGGCACTGAACAAACTGATGGCATTGAACTGTTGGTTATAAAACACTGTAGAAGGAAAATATTCTTCTGCCTATTAGGGAATGCATTTAATTATTCCAGTGTATCCATATACCTCTACTACTAATTTTTTTTTCCTTAAGGAAAGAGGATAGAGACAGATGTGGCAATTCCTGACATTTTTAGCTCTTTGGTGTCCAGTGAGTGTTTCTGCACTTTTCCATTCAGTGATCCATGAGGCCATTGGCACTTCCTCTGGCCCCATAACTGCTGGGGCCAAGAACCTCCTGCTGCAGCTGCAACAGGAGTGTTTTGGGTGCCAAGTGGTCACATTTTCCCCATGGCCCTTTCTTTGCACCTGCACTGAACCAACAGAGCAGTTCAGATCCCTGTGGTTTAAGCATGGTGACAACAGGCCTTTCCTTCCTCCAACATCCCCCTGCAAAAAAAGAGCACTCCTGTGCTCTCTTGAACATTTTCCTTTAGCTGGAGGGATGGCACTGTCACTGAACAATTCGCCCAGCTAAATTCATGTCAAATTGTGTGGTTTGACTGTTGGTAATTGCACAGGATGAGAGGAAATACTGTAAAACAGCATCACCCAGCTCTTGCAAGACTTTATTAGACAGTGCAATGAAAGGAGCTGAATCAAAATACAGGCAGGGAAAAGTCAATAAAGATTATGAATCATCTTAACATGGTCAAATCAAACAGCTCCACACCACAGGCTCCAAGCTCAGGAACAGGGTGCTCACACGCAGCTGTCCCCAAATTAGGGAACTGACAAAATTGCTGTGGTTCCAGCTTCATTTTAAGCACTTGGGAAACCCTGCAATCCTAGGAAATCTGTTTCCATATGCTGGCTGAAATTGAGGGTTATCATCACCTGGCATTTGCTGCAGATTAACCCGTGGGCATTTCTGACACAGTCCCATTTGGAGTTTGATGTCCCAGTGTCCTTCAAGTGCCTCAGACCTCCTCAGGAATATCCAACATGCATCACACTGCTGATGGCAATATCTACTGCTTTATGATTCAATGTGACATTTCTAATGTATTCTGAGCTTCCCTTCCTGAAAGAAGCTTTTCATTTTTGAAATAAAGGGAGAACATTTTGGGAAATGTTTCTTTGCAGAACGACTGCACACTTCTGGCAGAAGGGAAAGAAATTGGCACAAGAACGAGTCTGACATACCAAGTGCAAAGAGATTTTGAGTTTGTTCAGGCTGAGACTTATTGGCATTAATCAGCATGTGCTTTTAAACACACAAAAACAAGTTTTCTGTGACTGTGTTTGAATATGTGGAGGTTAAATGTGTACACTTAATTTGTGACAAACGTTGAGAAGGTCATATGGAGCTCAGAAAAGGGGTTTCAAAGACAGCTTAAGAGCAATACACAGAATCAACTTGAGATTTGTTATCAACTCTAAGAAAATCTATTTTCTTCACCTTTCTGAGATACTTTAATTCATGCTGTTTCACTATGCAAAATGTAAGATCATAAAATAACATTAAATGAGAACTAATTTTGAAGGAGAAACGTCCCTAAATAATTTCTGCCATTTTATCAGTGCGGGAAGTTTTCATCAGGGCCGATATTCCCCTCTGTGTGTAAGAACAGTGAAAAAGTCAGGGAGAAGGTGAGCACTGAGTGGGATCCGGGCTGTGCAAACCTCCTGCCGATCCCTGCAGAAGGTTGGGCTGCTTTGGGAACGTGTGTGTGGAGATGGCTGAGCTGCACACTGGCAGCAGCACTCACCGGGATCTCTCCACGTGTGTACAGATGCTGCTGCACCCCACGGGCTCAGCTGCAACCCACAGGACGAGGCGCTAAATGCTCTTGGGTGGGTCCTCAGAGTAGTCCTGGCTCTCTCAATGCTCTTTCTTGCTTCTTCAGTGCCCTGTTGGTGACAGCAGACTTTGGGAACTGATTTCCTTCAGATTTTCTCTAGCCAGTTCTGGTTTACTTAGAATTTGGGAATGGTGCAAAGGCTTGAGGTAAATTCCTGACCTAACTGAAGTGTTGCTGTTGATTTCCATTGGGCTATCAGTTCACTGCTGGCTCCTGATGACTATACAAGTGCTCTAATTCATCATCAGACATATATTTTCTAATTAACAGATGAAAGGAATTTGTGTAACTACCTCTTTCTTCTATAGTACAGCTTAATTCATAATACTTCTCTTGTGAGCACAGCTTGAATGTCTCCTGAGTTTTGCTGGAGGCTTTTCCAATAGCAGAATCTTCATTTCCATAGTCAGAAAGAAAGTGAAAGCTGCAACGTATGGCTCTTGCTTAATTTACAGAAAAAGATGAGACAGTAGTAGAGCATAATTTATGGAACAGGAGGTTAAAATTAATGGCTAGAAGCAGAGTGATTTTGTTGTGAGGTTTGAGAGCCCAATGAAAACATCAGAGAGGTTAAATGAGTAGTCTAGGACAGTGAGTAGTATATATTGGGGAATGAGATATTAGTATGTTACAAATATCTTCTACTGGCATTTGTTAGAAAGAGAACAGACTCTTTTGTTATGAAATAATTTATTAAATGCTTAAAGCCCAAATCTCCTTTAAAATTCCATTTTATATTAGCACAGAGTTGAATGGTTAGAACAGAGGCAAAACACACTTGCAAAACAGCAGCTTAGAGATTTTATTGATTTTGGGGCATTATGTAATTATTATTTTTAAAAAACCAATCCCAGAGGTAAGTGCATCAAAGGAGGAACACTGAGAACACTGAATCCATATTCATCTCTCCTGTGTTGCCACCCCTATTGATCTGTCATGAGAACATTCCTGACTGACACTGATTTAGGAACGTTATTCAAGGTTTGCTGGGTTCACTGGGCACTCTCGTGCTTCATTCAGCAATATCCATAACCTGATCATCTCTAAATAGAAACAGAGCTGTGCTTGCCACATAAGCAGAACCAGCCCTTCAGCTACGCCTGGGCTGGTTCATGGGTATCAAACTTGTCATGATTTGCATATACTCCTAATTATCTCCTCATCACTGAACTTTATTATGTATTATGAGAGTGGCGCATTTTTTCATGTTTGAATGCTTCAGGAGATAAAATCAAGTTACTTCACCCCTTTTCTTTTATTTATGAGTATATATCCTGATGCTGAGGAATATTTTAGCCAGGAAATAATGACTCTGTAGTAACATGAAGTTTTTAGTGTGTTTCAACTACATGTTTTCTTGTTTTTGAGAAGGTAAATGAAATATGCTTAGGTTTTCTTGTATTGTAAAATATTAAGATAAGAGAAGAAGTTTTGAAATCTAAACATAAGATGAAATGAGTAACTTAGTGCTGAGGAGTTTTTGTCCATCTTAGTCATCAGGTGAGAACTCAAGTATCAGCTAATGTAATGACTTCTGGGATTTTCTGGAAAATAATGATTTGCTGCACTATTCTCATATCCAAAGAATTCCCGTGGAAGATTATGAAGTAAATATGGAAGTATATGTGTGGGGTATCCTGTTGTTTAGGTGTGATTTTTATTTACTTTTCTCTAAGTGAATATTAATTCTTGCTTCTATTTTTTTATTATTATAGTTTAGGAGTATAAAAAGGGATGAAGAAGGGCTGAAGTTGCTAAATAAGGTATTTTTTATCTGATTTGTGCAATTTTAGAGTCCAAAAGACTGAAATATTGACTCTTGAAAACAAAACCAGAGAAGTCCCGATTTCTCATTTATTACAATGTTGAATCAATATGTTTGGCTTCTGAAATGTTTTCCAGATAAAGCAAAATGTCCCCAAAGCAGAATTTTTTCTCCAGTACATCATAATCTACAACTCAACCAAGCATATGGGATCAATAGTACTGTGTCTTGTTAGGTAGTCATGAAGCTGGAGGAATATATTAAAGGAGGATACCAGAAAATGAGCCTTTTAGGGAACTATTTGTTGAGGTTTTTCAAAGCACAAGTAATCATTGTAAACCATAAAATCCATTATCATTTAATATATCAATATTGCTAAGAATGGAAACTCTGAATTCATTTGACTCTTCTTGCATAGTTTCTGTGAGTGTTGGTATATGTTTTGTGTATATATTTGAGTGTGTGTATATCTGTTATCATCAAATTACTCTTTATGACAACAGTTATCTTTATTTTCTGACTGTGACAAGACTGAAAGCTGTTGCTGGCCTTGCAATTCAGTAAAAGCCTCTGTATTTTTGAAGCAGCACTAAATGTAGCTGAAAACATGTATATTGATTCAGCTTTGGAAGTTTCTGTCCCTGTCCATGTGTGGCCTTCCCTGGGGATGGGGAGAACTGTGGGGCCATCCCTGGGAGAGCCAGGATGAACTCACTGACAGAACTCAGGGCAGTTCACACAATCCCAGGATGGGCTGAGCTGGAAGGACCCACAAGGATCATCCAGTCCAACCCCTGGCCCTGCACAGGCCCAGCCCCAAGAGTCACCCCCTGTGCCCCAGAGGATCATCCCAACCCTCCTGCAGCTCTGGCAGCCTTGGGGCTGTGCCCA
>JAYRBT010000021.1:652435-670179 GCA_036023395.1 Myiotriccus ornatus | reverse complement strand
AGTGCCCGGTCCCTGAGCCAGCTGCTCACCCAGCACAGGGTGTGTTTATCCAGCTGTGGGCTGGACAGTTTGTCCAGAAGGACCCCGGTACAGACAGTATCCAAAGCTGTACAAATCCAAAAAGATCACATCATCCGACTTCCCTTGATCAACCAGGAGGGTCACCTTGTAAAATTCAACATGTCCTGGCAGTCTTTTACTTTGAACTTTAAGCTGAAACTGAACTGAAGACTGAAACCATGTTTGCCTGGTGTAAGAGATGCTTCTCTCCAATATTTACATGTCCATTCAGGTTTCCAGTGGAGTGAAGTTACTTTTCAACACAGGAATGAGAGGGAAAAGGATCAAGACTTCCATCTTTACATTTTTGAGCACTTTTACTTGTGCCAATCTCCCCTTCTAATTGTTTCCCCACTGTCGTGCTCCAGGTTTAAGAGCCAAGGTTTTTCTGGCAGATGAGAAGAGCAAAAGTTTAATTCTGCAAATGTGTGTTGACTCACAAATCTAATTACGACATCAAACTTTGGTGATAATTGTTAAATATGTAACTGTGAGTATGTAAGTGGCACACCCACACATCTTTTTAATTTCACACATTTATAATGATTTTTAAGGGGAAATAAAACTATTCATAAAAGTGAAGAGCAGAAACATAAAGTGAAATGAAAGTGATCATTGTACTCCAGTTTTTAAGTTTTTTTTTAGGGTTGCTTTAAAATACTTTTATTCCACTGGCTCTTGTGTGCCAAAATTGAAATTTGGTGCAATTACTTTTGAGCTCATAAAGTGCCTGCAAATTTGACAAGTTAGTTGATCGAAATCCCACACTTCAGATTTTCTTGGGAGGTCCCTGTATGTGATGCCTCGCTCAGTGTCATGTAAAGGCGAGTCTGGGTTGGTTGTTTTTTGGTTTTTGACTGTCATACTTGGCATAGAAAGGAGTTGGCCTGCAAAGATCTTGCTTCATCAAGTTCATGATGCTCAGCTGGGGTTCTGCTTCTCTGTCTGTGGGAGATGCCATGGCTTGTAGAGCTGGGAGGCAGCTCAGGTGAGAGAACCCTTGAAGGTGTCCAGGAATGGGTTTGTTTTCCCTCCTGATTTATTCTGTCTGCTGGGCTCACAGAGACACTTGGCTGTAGTTGTGTAGCCCCTGAAATAAATGAGAGTTGTAGGTTTGAGACAGAAAGCAGATTTCAGTCCTTTCTCTCTGCTCTGAAGATGGTAACACTTTAATGGTTGTTTTACATTTCCATGATGAAAAATACTTTGGTGAAGCCAATCTGTTCTGAACTGTGTTCTCCACTACCTTGCTTTTTCCTGAGTCTTGGTGGTGATGTCTTTGGCAAATAAGAGGGAAAGCTGTTTTGGGACACAACTACAAATAGTTTGAGAGTATCTAGTTAGAACAAAGCATTGTTTAAAAGTTCATTTTATTTCTTTAATTTCCATCTGATGAAGAATGAATGTGGGATATCTTATAAATACCTGGGGGTGTGTGCATGGAGATGTGTGTACGTGTATTTCCATTGATATCTACATGTAGACTTGCATCTCAAACCCCACAGTTTTTTCAAAGAATCAACACACTTTAAAATCTTGATGAAGATTAATTTCTTTCCTAATCTAAGCAAAATTCATTTGCAAAATGGAGTAAAGAACAAAACCATGCTGGATGACTTGAGCTGTCAGGACAAGGGAATGTGCAGTAATGAGGGAGCACATACGTGCACCTTGTGTTGGAATATAAACATATTAGCTTGGGGACTGCTGCTTTCAAAGCAAGGATTAAATTGTCAGAAGTTGAGGTATATATTAAATGGCTTCATTATTAGAATTTGGTTACTACTTAAGATTTATAAATCCATCTGTTTAGATAATTTTAAGGAACAGAAGCACATCATTAATAAAAGTTTTCAGTTCAGCAGAGCAGTATGCAAAGCAAACATGATCATCTTAGGCCCAATTTGAAACAGGAAATAGGTTTGAGTTGTAATGGAATTATTTTTTTAATGGAACATTTTATTTTCATATTTTTTGTAATGCTCCTTTCATTCCATAGCCTGAGGCTGCTATGCCTGTTTTATCCTCTAAAAGTCTGAATAAATGGAGCTTGCTTGGCCACATGGGAGAGTTAGGCCTAGATGAAGACTCAAGCTTGATGATTTATGTCTCAGGAAAAAGTCTAAAGGTCGTGGAGATCATGTGTGTCGGCTTATGGGTCATGGAATTCCTAATAAGCTGTTCAAAGAGCAGCAGGGATGAAAGCAGAGCTGTTTGCTGGCCCTGCTGGCAGGGGAACACAGACTGAACTGGCATCCCACTCTTCTGGGAGCTGTCTGACATTCTCTGCTTGAGGAGCTCACCAGTGGAGACTCTGGTCCCCATCTCAGAACCCCGTTAGAATCTGCAAGGAAGAAAAAAAGGAGAGGAAAAGGGAAAAAAAATGGAAAGAAATAAATATAAAGGAAAAAGAGCAACAATAGTTTGCAGATGAGGCACTAAATGCTTTACAGAACACTGTCTCTTCCTGAACATTTTCAGGGGATTGAAAGGACAGGCTAAATAAATTATTTCCACCTAATCATGATTTCCTGCTTGTCTCCAAGCGGTACACCAAGATCACTGAGAGGGCCCTGGTTCTGCCACGTGCAAGGACAGTAAAACTTACCCTTATTAGTATAGCCACAGTCTCAGGTTACAGTATTTTATTGTGAAGCGCCGTGGTTTTTGTCCAAAAATCATGTGCTTTAACCTCAGCAGAAACAATTACAAATATAATATTTTTTGGCTAAAGAAGTGCTTTGAATTTGGTGCGTGGCCTTCAGGGGGTCGGAGACTCTGGGGTTTGTGCTGATGGACCTGAGCAGAGTATCTGCAGAACAAGCAGAGTCAGCCAGGGAGGGCTCTGAGCAGACTCCAAGGAAATCACAGGTGTGTGGCTGCTGATCCAGTTGAATATCTGGAATTATGGTCCTGAGTCCCACCACGGGTCTCATTCTCTGTGGGTGCTGCATGTCAGGGGTGATGGGATTCGTGACTGTGTCTGCACCTGACCTTCCCTGGCACAGCTGCCCGGGGCTCCCTGCAGAGCCTGGATTTATGGGAGCAGGGATGCTGCTGACAGGGCTGAGTGATGGGGCTGTTTAGTTCCAGGGTCCTTGAATCAACAGTCTGGGTTGCAGCACAGGCTGAGAAAAGCTGTAGGTGGGGTGGACTGATTCCAGATTCTGAAGATTTTTTTCCCCCAAATCCACAAAACTAGTACCTCTTATTTAAGAGCCCAGGAGATAAAGTCATTCTGGAAAATAAATAGACCTTGGGCTTATCTATGTGTCTGAAAGCACACTGCTAAAACCAAAAGAAAACAAATATTACCAGCAGGATTAACTTCCTTTTGGAAACCAGCAATATCCCCCCGAAATCCCTGTGATCATATTAGTAGTTGTCCTAAGAAATAATTTAATTTGAATTCTTTACCTTTTCTCACCATTTCGTTTCTCTGGCCCAGGTCATTGGGGCCTGTCACTGGGACTGGTCAGGAGAGAACGCTGGTGTGTTACAGAACACCTGGGATACAAAACCCAGCAGAGTGATCTATGGCAGCCTTTCCTGATCTAGTGCTGGGAATGTGATTTATGCTATAAAGAAAACATTTATAAGGAGTGCAGTAGAATAGGAAATTAATACTATAAACCTGTCATGAGGTATTTTAGTCAGAAATGGAACCAAGGCAAAACTGAGCTCTTTGTGATGGCAAAATGAAGTTCTAGGGAAGTTGTAGTTATGAAACCTTGTACCTGACCTTCAACCTCTCAAGGATATAAAAAAAATCCAGAACTTTGCTTGCTGTTTGCTGTAAAAGCATAATTGATTTTGAGGCTGCAAACTGTATAGAGAAAAGAATTAGTGTTTTTTCTTTGTGGTTGTAGGAGTGTGTCTGTAGCTGGTGCTACAGAAGATACTGACTTGGATGCACTTGCACCACTGGATAGTTTAATTTGTCCTCATGTGCCCTTTGCCCCTATCAGTCTGCAGGGTGAACAGTCCCTTTTCCCAGCTGAAACAGTCTGCTTTGCTATAAACATAGTTGTATGCTGGTTTTTAGGGCCACACTCTTCTAATAAAGCTGTATAGGTCTGCACCCTTTGCTGGTTTGCTCAGCTGATCCAGTGTCCTCTGGCTGACTGTGCTCCTTTCCTGATGCATCAGGAAAGGGGTTGGTAAGCCCATCTGTGTTTTAAATTCTGAATAATGTACCTGGAGATGGCAGGACAGTCAGCTGTGGGCTGTGCTCTATGTGGTGATGCTGGGCATAAGGAGATACTCAAAATACTGCC
Source organism: Myiotriccus ornatus (assembly GCA_036023395.1). Lineage (NCBI taxonomy): Eukaryota > Metazoa > Chordata > Aves > Passeriformes > Tyrannidae > Myiotriccus > Myiotriccus ornatus. The sequence continues at coordinate 665,842 of JAYRBT010000021.1, read as the reverse complement.
TGCCTGGGCACAATTGTAAAAATTTTTTGTGCTCAAATAATTTAAATTTTTTAAAAATCACACAATTTCCTAATATAGTACTGGTGTCTACTTCAGCAAGAAAACATAACTAAGCTCCTTGATCATTTAACAGGTGGGCCCTTTGCAAAGAGGAATGACTGAGTTTGTGCCTTTCTGAAATCACCTGAAGGCTTGGAAAGTCCCGTTTATACAGCATTTTGGCCTGCTGCCAAAGGAAAAGGACACATGTCCTTAAAAAATATTATAATGCCCCATCAAGATTAAAACCTTAATCTAATAGTTCTATTGCAATTTTTTTCTTTTTTTTGCATAGCAATTAAGAATTAGAGGAGTTCTGTAAATTCCCTTTTGCCAGCTTAGAATGAAGTACTGAGATACAGAAAAAATAGAAGACTTCTCCCCCCTCTCTCCCTTCCATACCTTAGATATACCATCTGGAGCCTGTGCTATTTGGTAATATTAAATAAATTAAAAGCTAATTAATTCCTTCATGTCAGGTTTTTCTCATTAGGGTAATAATAACCTTTCAAAGTTTGTCATTCACCAGTCAGCAATGCACCATATGCTTGATGTCACATGATAAAAAGTATTTTGTGTTTCCATGCTGTAGAGAGCCTCAGTGCCACTTGGGATAATAGTGTGTTTTTCAGGGGTGTCTCACTGACATATGCCACCAGATACATTGATTGTTTGCTAATATATCCTCAATACTATTATTGCATATTTTTGTCAGCAATGTTATGCTGATAAAAATGTTTCTTCTTGCCTTCATTCTCCATGAGCTCTGTTTCCCATCTGACATTTGTGTCTAATTCCCACTGATGCCTTTTGGGGGAAGATGTGTTGGGCCTGATGACACTGAGAGGATGTTAATGCAGATGTGATGGCTTTGTCCTGCTCTGTAGTTATGCTCAAACAGCTTCTTAAGAATCATCTTTACTTGAAATCATATTTTCTCCTTGTCAGAATTCATTAATAAGGATTTTCATGTGCAACATTAAATTGTAATTTCTCAAATTCTGCATGTCAGCACAGTTTAAAAACTGTGTGGTCATTCGTGCAGCAGGTTACTGTCTGAGTGTCTGCAGTGTGGACAGGGTTACAGTAAATACAAAGGCAGCTTCATCTTAAGCTCAGAAATATTTGGGAACCCTTGTTCATTCATAATGGACTGAAAAATCAATGTGTGAAAATTTGAAAACCATAAATCAAAAGCTGTGGTGGTTCTGTTGAAGGGGAGCGAGTCCAGGGGGGGTAATAGGAAGATGTTTGTAGGATCCTAGAATGGTTTGGATGGGAAGGGAACCTTAAAGCTCATTCAGTCCCGCCCCCTGCCCTGGGCAGGGACACCTCCCACCAGCCCAGGTTGCTCCAAGCCCCGTCCAGCCTGGCCTTGGACACTCCCAGGGATGGGGCAGCCACAGCTTCTCTGGGCAACCTGTGCCAGGGCCTGCCCACCCTCCCAGCCAAGAATTCCTTCCCAATATCCCATCTAACCCTGCCCTCTGGCAGTGGGAAGCCATTCCCCCATGTCGTATTACAACACACCCTTGGAAAAAGTCCCCTTCGGCTTTCCTGTGGGCCCCCTTTAGGTACTGGAAAACTGCTCTAAAATCAACCTGGAGCACAGCAAAAAAATCCCATTAAATATTTTTCTTATGTCATTTTCTGGTATTTTAATTAGGGCATGTGAATTTAGTCATATCCAAAAGAGTTTTATATTTCATCATTCTGATTTTATTGTCTAATGAGTTCAGCTCTTTATTTTCTGTTGTCCATTCTGCACAGTGTAATTCAGGCTTAGCCCCTCACTACTCTAACTCACCCACTTTGTGTTTTGATTCCTAATAGTGCAGTTGTGAATATGCTGTTAGAGTTGCTGTCTTGGGGGTGAAGGTCTCTGATCCTGGGTCAGGATCTGGATTGATGTGGAAGTTGTGAGCAGAAGCTGTTGCCTTCATGGTGCTTTCTTTGGTCGCACTCTGGCGGGTGACCCGGGATCAGCGCCCTGTGACCCCCTGAGAGGAGCTCACAATGGGATATTCGTAACCCTGGCCCACAGAATTAAACCTGGCAGGGGCAGGCTGGCCTTGGAAGTCTTAAAAGGTTTGGCTGGCTTGCTGTGAAAGCAATGCAGCAATGGACTGGAGGGAGGATATCCATATCAAAGCACCACCTTGTTAGCAGGGTGTCTTTTTATTACTGTGAAACTTTAAGGAATAATGAAAGAAAATTCTGCCTGGCTGTTTCTTCCACACCAAAGCCGTCTCCACAGTGTTGCTGAAGTTTCAGTGCACTGAAACGTAGCATTCCCAAATTAAGAAATGTGACTGTTTGCACTGTGATTATTGAGAGCTGATTAAGCCTTTATGGCCCTCCCTTTTTTTGTTTAATTTTCTCTGTGTAAATAATAAAACCTACAAACAGCACTTCATGAAGATCACATTTAGGGGGTTCAGAACAATCAGTGGCAGCTGCTAAACCCAATCTGTCACACTTTTTAGTGATCAGTTTTAACTCATCACTAAAATCAGAAATCATCCCCACAATGTAGCAGACAAAATGTTTCAAAACTCCTAAGAGTCAGAATTATTAAGAGCAAAATGCTTGTTTGATGCAAGAATCATCTCAAAATATGTCTGGTTTCCCTCCTGATGCTGGGAATGGAGTGTGATCTTCCCAGCTGTCGGCCATTCAGACTCTGCCCTGCCGAGTGTCAGAGTCGCCTGTTTTAAGTCTTCACGCATTGAAGTGAGTCTGCAGCGCAGCAGAACTACACCAGCACAGAATATTGCTGTTGCACTTCTCTTTTCTCATTCCCCTCCCACCCTCTTTTCCCAGTTTTTGGGGGTTTTGTTCTGGTTTTTTTCGTAGGCTTTGGCTCTGCACAAGGAGCTGAAGCTCCTTTGGAATGTGGCACTTCATGCGTAGCTGCTAAGAAACAAATGCTGCAGCTCAAGGGAGCTGCTGGAGAGAAGGTTCCCTCTAAAGCCTTATCTGTACCACAGGCATTTTGCCAAAGGTTTCCCAGTGTTCATCTCCTGTCTACTTATGTCCCTACTATACAGTGTGTGCTGGATGCACTGAAGCAGCTGCAATGACACAGAGATACACTCAACAAAGGAAAAATCATGTGATTTGTCAATAGAAAGGTGAGAAGACTTGTTTGGTGTTCCAGGCTGAAAACTATGAGGCAGACTGTAGTTTTTTCATAAGTAAAGTGAATGGACTTGGTTGCTCTGCATGTACCTGACTGTGCTGTACCTGAGCTGCCTCAGGCCTTGGAAGTGGTTTTGGCAGAGGGATATAGTTCTGTGCCTGGGATGAGTTTCTGAGGCTCTCAGAGGAAATTCTTGGCTGTCAGTGGATACCATATCAGACAAGTGTTGGGTGTCTGCTGGTGAGGCTGGTGGAGCCAAGTGTGAAACACAGCATGGACACTTAAGGTCCTGATAGAGTTTCCTCATTGACACAGACATCAGAGAGTCACAGAATGGACTGGGTGGGGAGGGAACCTTAAAGCTCATCCCATTCCACCCCCTGCCATGGGCAGGGACACCTTCCACCAGCCCAGGTTGCTCCAAGCCTCCTCCAACCTGGCCTTGGACACTCCTGGGGATGGGGCAGCCCCAGCTTCTCTGGGGCCTCCCCACCCTCCCAGGGCACAATTTCTTTGTGATATGTAGTTCAAACCTGCTCTCTGTCAGTGGGAAGCCATTCCCCCTTGTTCTGTCACTCTGGATGCTTGTAAATAGTCTATCTTACTTGTGGGCTCCCTTCAGGCCCTGCCAGGCTGCAATTAGGTCACCCCAAAGCCTTCTCCAGGCTGAATGATGTGATTGTTTCCAATGGTCAATTTTTAGGTCAGTTGGTCATGGGTGAGACACAGTGGTGGAGGATTTAGGACAAGAATAAACTGTTTGTAGTTGCAAAGAAAAGCTATGCACTCTGTAGCCAGTTTGGGGGGTAGCATGAATGAAAATTGATTCCCAAGGGCACTGTGCTGAAAGCAAAATTTAAACATCATCAACGGCCAGGAGAAGGGATGTGTAACACCTCTGTGAAATTTTCATTCAGAAAGTATTAAGCTTTTCCAGGTAGTTCAATGTCATGCTGATTGATCCAGGAAGATCTTGTAAAACTAACAGTGCCACAGGCCAAAAAAAGTGGCAATGAAACTTTAGTGCAGACTCTCTGAAAGAGTAAGCCAAAGGAGAATAACATGATGCCGAATTTATAACTGACAGATACAGTTCAGGAAAGTGATCTTGCAGTCTTTGGCAGTTTCCTTAAATCCTCCATTCAATGTGCAGCAGTAGCCAAAAAAGAGTGTTAAGCAGCCTGAGAAAGGGCACTCTGAGAGTGAGATAGAGCATCACTTTTCTAGCATGTAAGACTTTGGTGTGCCCTCATTGTGGGTGCTCTGTGCAGTTCTGATCTCCACATCTCCAGAAGGATAGAGTGGAATTAGAGAAGGAGCAGAGAAGGGCAAATAAAATGGTAAAGGACAGAAAGCTTATGCTGCACAAAATGAGACTTCTCAGTTTTGAAGAAAGAAGAGTGAGAGTATGGCTCAACTTTGGGAAGTCACAAAAGCAGAAGGTGAGGTGAAGAAAGAGCAGCTCCCACTGGAAGTTCTTGATGAAGCCAGAGGAGGAAGATTGACATAACATCGGTTTTGGAAAGAGATAAGGCAACTCATGGATAAGATTCAAGGTAGATCCCATCAGGAATGGGCAGAAATGTTTCCCCTGATGCCTTCACCCAGAGCTTGTGGGTGCAAGGGGAGTGTGAGTGGAATGGCCACAGGCAATGGCCAAGTTTCTGTGGCCTCCCAAATATCCTCTCCCCTCTCTCTGGTGAACACAGGTTACTGTGTTATACTGACTGTTGATGTAGCACAGAGGGATATTTCTTGTTAGGTTTGCACAGCTCTATAATTACTGAAATGCATGCAAATAGGTTAATTAGAAGAGAAATTAAAAATGCAACATTCAGCTCAGTTCACTGTAGGTTACAGCTGGTGACTTGGGTGGGCAAAAGGCCACAGGAGCTCCTACCAGTGGAGAGATGGGCTGGGCAGGAATTCCCCCTCTCTCTTTTGGAGAAAAGAGGTTATGGGAGGGCTAAAAAACTACACTAAATCCCATGGTTATTGTCAGTGGGACATGGTATGAGCCATGAATTAGATCTGTTTGAAAAACAACGTGATATGTGAACTTTGTATTGTTGGGAACTTGAATTTCTGTACCTATCATGAAGTTCAGTGCTGATGGCACTCAGTTATCTAAGCTGGGGGAATTAATGCAGGGGCAAGGGTTTAAATACCAAATTCTACGTGATTTTCAGTGTGCTGGTTCATGGCTGAATAGACCATCATCTGGAAAACGTTATGAAACTTTGCAGAAAAATGTGACATCCTAGTTCCCTTTGCATATAAAAGTGTAGCACTACTTAGTAGGATTTTCTGGAAGCAGATCCCTCTTTTTTTGTACATAGAAAGTGCCTTTCTACTGTAATATAAACAAATCCATATGAACCATAATTGATAGACATATCATAGTCTCTTTGATTTTGTCTATATGTAGATAACAAAGCCCAAAACAGAATTTCACAGGGTGAAGGAAGTTTTGAACCCTAAAGGCTAAAGGGAAGCTGGCAAAACCTGATTGTTAGTTTCTGATCCAACCTTAATCTCCTTTTCTGCTTTTATTTTTCTTGCTTTGCAGGTTACAGTTACACCATTTTGAGGTGTAAATGAATCTAGTTTTCTCAGTGGCATTATTTGAATTTCCTTGGAAGTATCTCTAGAGTAAAAGTCCACTGGGTTGCAGTAGAACAGTTTGGGTGTACTATGAATACAAGTTACACCAGGAGCTCCTGGGGATCCAGCAGCTGAGGGGAGGACTCTTAGTGCCACTTCCACTTCTCCAGTACCACTCACACCAAGAATTCAGGATGTACCTGTCACAGAGCTGGGGACTGTGGGAGCCCCCAGGAACACAGACCTGCCAGTGGGCCTTGTCTACTCCAGCATTATCAAGGAGTGGAGATGCATCGGCACTGACAATTGGCACAGTCTGGGCCAGCCAGGGGGATTCCACTGCTGTGTCACCAAACATGCTGAGGAGCTGTGGCTGGTTGTGCTGTGGCTCCCATTGTTGGGAGCAGCAGTGGAACTGCTCTGGGAGATAATGAGTGGTACAAGAATCTGCAGAAACCTTCCTGGGCTGTGCAGTGGTGGCTCCTTTTTTGTCTTCATTCCCATTGAGAAAGAAGGCTCAGCCCAAAGGAGTGCACTTTCAGTTGCTTTAGATCACTGTAGTCCTGCTGGAGTCACCCAAGCTAAGCTGATTTACACTCACAGAGTCTGTCCAGAGGCTCTCAACTGATGGCATTTTAAAGCAGTGACATTTAAAATGAGTCAGTGCCACTGCAATGGCATTGCTCTCCATCAAGGCAGTAGCTTCTCCTAGAAAGCCAGATTCTGATAAACCTCTTCCTGCTGAATTTTGTTATCTGATGAACAGGTTTTTTTCTAATACAAAGTCCATTTCTCATCAACTACTTCTATACCAGTAACCAGAGATAATAATTAAAAAAGATAGTTTGACCTTTCGTGAGAAACACTGTAAACTTTTGCAACAAAATATTGATTTTAGTGTTTGAAGAAAAAGTTTCAGGATTCACCCTTAAGGGAGAGAGAGCCAGAATCACAGAACCACAGAATAAGCTCAGGTGGAAGGGACCCACAAGGATCATCCAGTCCAACTCAGTGTCCTGATATCTTTTCCACAACTGCAAGGGAAATCCACTGATACCACAAACACACCAGCTTGCTCTGTCCTGAATGTTATTAATAAAAACAATTTTTTTTATTAATAGAAATGTAGTTCTCTTCAGCACAGGACTGAAAATTTAAAAATATATCAGCTGAATATGCTGAGACTCCATGTAATTAACTTTAAAATAAAGTTTCAGGCTTAAATCTGACAATCAAAACTGGTTGGCCTTCCTCCAATCCCCCCCTCCCCATTTTTGCTGGATTTTTTTTTGTTAGGGATTTATTATTTTTTTGGGGGGGAGGGGTGTTGTGTTGGGGTTTTTTTAAATCCATGCTAACAAGCCTTCCCAGTACATGTCCGTAGTTTTCCTGCCTTTTGACTTGCACATTATCTGTGTCTGGGCTGGTTTTGCATGGGTGCTTCTGTGTGTGTAATCAACTAATTATCTCTCTTATCTTCAGCAGATAAGGTGAGGAAAAATTAAATTAGAATGGAGCAGTAACAGTTCTTCTAAAGATCAAAGTATGATGATAACTACAAATTTTAACATGCAAAATTATGCAGTGTTGCTAAACAGTGTGGATTTCACATAGTTTTCCTGTGGTCCAATTGAGTATTTTGGTCTTCATTTTGTTTTACTTCCAGTGTAAAATGGAAAAAACTCTGAGTAAAGCAAGAGGGAAAATGCTGGAAGTGTAAGGGCTAATCCAAAGTTCCACCTATGTGTGTATGTTAGTATATCGATTTATCAAGATAACACTTAACACATGATTGAAAATATTTCAATCTACTGCCAGTTTTCATTGCCCAAAATTCAGTAATGCAGTGCTGTGACTGGTACCTGCAGAGAGAAGGGTTGTGCAGTAACTGGTGTGGGAGAAAATGGGTGCTCCATGATGAAAACAAGTGTCTTGGGATGGAATCAATTCTCTTGGCACATGACTGAAAGAAAAATCACTGCTGTATCAGTCTGAAATTCAGAGTTTGAAACCAGTACTGTTCATCACAGGGTGATGATCTGGTTTTGGTACAATCCCTAGATGTGCCTGTAGCGTTCCTCTGTGTGAGACCTCCAACATTAAAGCAAAGATATCTCCAATATATCTGAGTTTCAAGAAGTTTTGTCATCTTCACATGTTTCTAAGCATTGGTTATGGCAAGCCTAGCACTTGTCCTCAATTCACACTCAGGTCATGTAGCAGAGATCCAGCAGCTTTGTTACCCCAGTCCAAAGTGTCTGTGACTTTATTAAAACTGATAAAGTCCTTGGGTTGCCTTTTAAGGGAAATTGAGCCCAACTCAGGCGTGATTAATCATCAGCCCAGCACTGACATCATCTATGGCCAAGGATCACGTGATACCTCCAAGGCTGACCCAAATGTTCCTCCTGTGTCCAACACATAACTTAATGATTCTGGAAAGATTCATATCTGAAAGATGGAAGGAGATTCCTCCTGATCTTTTTGGTTATGGGTGAAAGGAAACATGTTTTTTCCTTGTAGGACTAAGTCCTACAGGTTTAGGACTACAAGGGAGTACTACAAAGGGAGACAGGATTGCTGCAGCAAAGGAGAAAAGGAGGTCTGAGGCACTGAACACCTCCAGCCCTTTGGAGGGTCCTTTCCAGAGTGTTTGTTTAAAACACTCACTTGAAATTCTGCTGCAAAGATATTGTTCTCTGCGTTGCCTAGTGATGCTGTTCCCGTGAATATGTGAAAATCAAAACAAAGCACGTTTCTTTATTGGAAAATGAGGATCTTAGTGAAGATCTTTTTTTTTTTCTAATATATAGTTTTTGCTTACAGTAACAGCCATGACATTGTTCTATGCAATGTGTTTGTGTTTAGTCTTCAATAACACCTACGAGTAGAGGAGCTGGACAATTTACCAAGCCGTTACAGGATTTGTTGTTGAATTATGCACAGCATCATAGAGATACTAAAAAAACACTGCAGAAGTTTAGCCCAAGTGTATAATAAGACATCTTCCCCTCTACAATAACTACCGGGCATATACTCATTTGTTTTGTAACTCTTGTAGGTGGAGGAGTTTGTACACTAGACTGGAATGTTGTTTAATAAAATATTCACTCAGAAGCTCATGCTCGGAGGCACTTATTGCACAAACTGATTTTTGTCTTAATGCCAGGGCACTTCATCTGGCCCCTTTCTCCTTGTGTGTGAAAGCACTCTTATAAAATCAAAGATGAAATTAAGATCCTGACAACCTTGTGGAGGAATGATAAACAAGGTCTCTTTTCTGAGAGATGATGTCACAGAAAAACCTGTAAGGGAGCACTTATTTGATTGAATGAGTAGATTTACAGCTGTCACTGTTTGAGTCCTGTCTGTTCCAAAGTGTTGCTATTTCTAAAAAAGGGCTTGCAAGAAGGCTGGAGAGGGACTTTTCATGAGGGCACGGGATGATAAGGCAAGGGGGAATGGCTTTAGGCTGAAGAAGGGAAGGTTTATATTTGATATTAGGAAGAAATTCTTCCCTGGGAGGGTGGGCAGGCCCTGGCCCAGGTTGCCCAGAGAAGCTGTGGCTGCCCCATCCCTGGAAGTGTCCCAGGCCAGGTTGGAGGGGGCTTGGAGGGACCTGGGCTGGTGGAAGGTGTCCCTGCCCATGGCAGGAGGTTGGAATGGTATGAGCTCTAAAGTTTCCTTCAAACCCAAGCCATTCTGTGACTCTGTGGTATCCTTGTGCTGTTCCAAATAAAAGTGTGCATAGAGGCAAAAGTTGCAATGGATTTATCTGGATAAAATGCACTTCTTTGCCTCTTTGGTGGCCTAGGAGTAGAGGGGTCTGCATGTCAGAGTTGGATACTTGTCACCAACTGATTCATTTACTTGAGACATCTGCTCCTTTGGAATCATTCTGCAGCCTCCTGTAGTCACACTTTGGGGTGCTTTTGAGTTGGCCTCAACTGCTCATACCTTAAAACTCCAGGAAACTGTAGGAGTTGTCCTGCAGTTCCATTTCCTGTAGCTGTAAACCCATCCAAAGAAAAACAGTCATGTTGAGAGGAGCACAGGTCAGTTCAGAGACAAGCTTTAACTTTTTTTTTCTTACTTATTCAGAGCTTGGAAAGTCTTTGACATTGCTGTCTATTGCTTGAAGCATCATGTTCTTTGATCTTTATGTTGTCTCATCTTTATCCTCTCTGTTACAATTTCTCTTGCTTTTATAGCCTCTGTATTTTTCCTTATGATAAGTTTTGTAGCATTATAAAATGTTTTCAAGAATTACTTTATTGTTTCAAACCCTCAAGACATTTGTCTTTATTCCACAATCTGTTGTTACCTTCAGTATTATGCTGCCTCCTTTCCTGTCTCTGAGAGCAATCTCTGGTGTTGCTCTTTGTATTTCTACACTGTGGCTCCTCTCTCGCCCACACTGACAAATTAATTTTCAGTCCTTCCCTGTTTATTTTTTTTAATCCATTACTTTTTTTTGTCTGCTTCATCCTACAGTTCTCAGGCTAAACCACAGAAAACCAGAGCCAGCTTTCCTGTAAAGAAATCAAATTATTCTCCCCCTTCAGATGGACTCTTCCAGTAGCTGAAACAGCTATTGTAGAAATTCCATAAGTTTTTCTCCCTTGTCCTGCAGAAAGCAATATGATCATCTATTAAATGAGATCAAAGTTTTGGCTCTTTTTCAGAGGACTGGACTGGCTGTGGGGGGTCAACATACAAAACAATTCACCACTGGATTAACAAGCACAAATTGAAACAACAGCAGTGCTTTGGTCGGGGAAATGCTGAGAGTGGATGGTGTGTTCTGCACACAGCACCGTACCTGGAGCTGGAAATAATCCAGGGGGATTGAATGTCAGGGTGTGTTTGGTGAGCAGGAAAATAAAGCCAGTGTCTCCCTGTGCCAGCAGCGGTGCTGTGAGCCCGTGTCTGTATTTGTATGGAGAGGAGGAGGCTCAGTTCCACAAGACAATTGCAAACAGGCTCTGAAGGAATATTGCTTCACTCAACTAATAAAGGAATGCAGTGCTGTTTGTGCTGGTACCAACAATAATCAGTTTTACTTGTTTGTGGGGAGCAGATTTGTTTCAAGACCTGTCAGTAATACTCAAAATATTGGTTAACATATGGGTATGGTGAACTAGAGCCTGGATTTATTATAGAGATTAATTAATAGGCTCCTGGATTTTAAGAGTTCAGTATATTATTTTTTTTCCTGCCTATCCCTTTTCAAATGTGTATGACATCAGTATGCTGGGAATGCACTGAGTGGATTTAAATCTTTATTTAGCTGGATCTTCTGGTTTGTTCGGGGAATTCTGCAATGAAATATGTTGAATTTTTTCCATTAGCGTTGTGCAGATTGAAACACAGATGCTAGCTGTGTACTGGGATCTAAATCTCTATCAGATGCTCTAATCTGGCTCTGTGAAGTATAGAGACTTTCAGAAACCCTTTAGCACTTACGTTCTGATAGGGCAGCTTTAAGACTTGTTAAATAGGTTACAAAGCTCATGTACTCAGTTCTCACTTTTTTCAGATTAAAACAGTAACAACACTGGGGGAAAAAAGCCACAGTTTTGTGCTGAAGAGGGAGCAAGGAAGGAAGGTTTGAGGTGGTGATAGCCAGTGTGGTGGAAAAATCACAGCTATATCCTTAACTCAGCAAAGAGCACTGCAGTTTTTCTGCACCACTGATACTGCAACTATTTCTTGACAAATCCCTTTATGCTCTGTATTGAAAACAGATTCATAAATATGACTCTTTTATGGGGAATTCAATATATTCTTATAATTCACATTAAATCATTAAAAAATATTTGAGAGGTGTATACCAAGAATAGTACTGCTGTGGTGTAAATCTGCTATACCTTTTGGTAAAACCTTTGGTGTCTTCAGAAAGGAAAACAAAAATAAATGTTAGTAGAGCAAAAAAACTGTGGAATAGCATCAGGTTTATAATTTATGCTATTGCTGTTTATGCACAACTGACAGTGTGATCATTTTGAGTATTTTATTAAGAATGAGAGCCTGAATATACTGTGCATTTATATTTAGGAATTGATTTGATGTATTTTAAAAATAGACACGGTTAATATTCTGAAATAACAAAGAGTATGTAGAGTTCAAGGTGTTCTGAACTGCAATTCAGAGAGGTTGCTTCTCTGAAAATTAGAGAGGATCAATGTGTGCATGTACTTTGTTATGTTAATGGATGCTTAGAGCAGTACCACGAATTATTGGATGTCTAGCAGACCCTTGGGATTGCTTTGAGTATTTTCAGTGCTCTTCATCAATCTGTTCAGTTATTCCTCTCAGTTTCTGAGGGCAGCTTGCAATGCTGCAAATTAGATACCCTGTTTGAAAGGAATCATGTGTTTAAAAAGGTAAAGACAAACCCAAAACCTCCTGGCCCAGACTGAAGATTAGTTTTCCCTTTCTTTGCATTCCATCCTTGTCATTATTCTAACCTGCAGCTAGGAATGGTGCTACAGATTTTTCAGCTTGGGGTATTCCTTATTGTCATTCAGGTGATGTATGGATTGTACAGTGCTTTTATCTTTGAGTCACTCATGTTACACACTCCCATTTCATCAAAAAAATGAGATTAATTTATCCATCACAGAATTGTGGTATTTAAAGGCATCATGCACCTTGATGATAGGCTATGATAAACTGTAATTTTAATTAAATATTAGCCAGAATTTTGTTCTTTGGCGTTGTTTAACAATTTTTACATCTCTTGCATGTCAGTTTAGACAAAGGGAAGAGGGAGAAGAACAATATAAGATGCTCAATGATATGTGGCAGTGGTCTTCCCAACTTTGATTTTGGGCCAGAGATTGGGATGGCACATATTGCTGCCTTGACAGATTGCATTATTAGGTCACCTTGCAGAAAAGTAATTTAACTTGTTAATTAGTTGTGAGATATTTCAATTATCCTGGAGCCTGGAGCCTGCCTGTTGACATGTCTCCACATTAGTTATTGCAACTTGATTCACCCAAAAACAAGACAGGCTTTTGGATGGTTTAAGGCACTGTTGTAACGGATTAATTTGATTTTTAATTGGTCCCTTACTAATGAAGAGCAGACGAAGGAGGAGCACAGTGGTACTCCAGCACTCCCAGGAATGATTTCCATGGAGCCACTCTTCTAAGACACAGCAATGTCAGGGCTCCAGCACGTTGCTTAAACCTGCAGAGTCACAGAGTGGTGTTTTAGGGCTTCCCTTGCTCAAGGATTCCTGTGGAAAGCAGCACTATCAACAGACTTTTCACTGGAATCCTACAAGAATATGGAATTTTCCATAAAAGTATCATTGCAAGAAGGTAAACACCCTCTACAGTGCAGTGCAAGTAAGTGGGTAAAGAAGTTCCCTGGGCCAGTCCCAGGCACACCCAAGGTGGGATGGAGAAAGGATAGAGAGAAGGACTTGGGGGTGATGGGTGACGGAAAACTCAACATGATCCATCCGAGTGCTGGGAGCCAGAACTCCCCAGGCCCTTGGCTGATCCCCCAGCAGGGCAGGGGGGATTCTGCCCCTCTGCCCCTCAGGGGAGACCCCCCTGCAGAGCTGCCCCAGCCCTGGGAACAGCACAGCAAGGACATGGAGCTGCTGC
>JAYRBT010000021.1:628557-640364 GCA_036023395.1 Myiotriccus ornatus | reverse complement strand
GCAGGAGGGTTGGGATGATCCTCTGGGGCACAGGGGGTGACTCTTGGGGATGGGGCTGTGCAGGGCCAGGGGTTGGAATGGATGATCCTTGTGGGTCCCTTCCAGCTCAGCACAACTGTGTGTTTCTGTGAAAATCTGATGAAAAATTGTAGAAGCTCAGTATTTTCTTTCCTATGATTAGAAGAAATAACTTGGAATGTTGGCTGTTCAGGCTGTTATTTTGTGACTTAAAGAGCAGGCTCTGCTATGTTGGATTCTTTTCAGTCCTTGGGAAGGTGGGGACTGGGAGACAAGAAGTTGGGGTTTTATTTTGTCCCCTTTTCTGACAGCTGAAGTTGGAAAACTGGCAGTAGTTACAGTGACACTTATTTTTTATTGTTCTGTATTTTAGGCTTATATTAGAAGCATGTAAAGCATTGTCACTAATCTGATTACTGTTGCAAATTGGCAAAAAACACAGATACAAACCAGAGGGGCTGGGCTTGACCTGGGAGTTCTGCTGGCCCAGAGACACCAGCTCTTGGCTCTTTCCAGGAATCAGAGTAGACACAGCATTCCACCTTCCCAGGCTGGACAAAGATCCCAAATGACTCACTGGTTTAGCCTTATCTTACAGTGCATAATGCACATTAAAGAGGGCACTGGTATACTCTGAAAGGCTCATAATACTCAGTGTTTGAGTCCTTACTGCAGTGTCCTGGCTCCTGTCTTATTTCCAAGTGCCACAACAGCAGCTCCCAGTGCATGTGGGAGCTTGCATTGTATTCCCAATGCATTACTGAGGGATTTGTATTTCATACATAATTTCTTAGTCACAGCTGTGTAATCATATAGCACATCTGTAGGGCATGGACTGGGGTTGTATTCTGAATACATACTAAATAGTGAAAAATCAGCACAGAGACAACTGTGGCTTTTACTGTAGTTTGCCAGAGCCCATTTCTCAATTCCTTGAAAATCCACATGCTTTTCTAACAAGTCCAGACCATTTGTCAAGCAAAAAATCTGTGTAGATTCAGTGTAAATCTGGTTTTCTTAGGCACTGATGTAATAGTGGGAGCTGATAAATAAATAAGCAGGAAGAAAAGATTTCTGTAGGCTGTACGGAGAAATGACAGTGGAATGGTCCTGAGTTGGGGCTGTCATATCTAGAACATCCCCTGTCAGAGTGAGTAGCTTCATGCCAACATAAACCCTCCCCTCACAAATCATTAGGAGGAGGATGAGAACATAAGACATGTAGGAACAAACCCATATATCCCAGCTACCAGCACCTGAACAGCAGCACCATTTCTAATGCTGAGAGCAGTCAGTTTTTATCCTTTCTTTGCACAGACTTTGGAGAGAGGTGGCATTTACCCAGCCTGTTACAAATGCCTTGCTTTAGTGGTTTTGGTCTGCAGGGATGCTTCTGATCTAATTATCAGTCACCAAGTGCCAAAGGAAGCTTCAGACAGTCCGATGTATTATCAGACTGGGTGCTTCTCCCAGGGCAGAGCCAAAGCTGCCAAACAGTTTTGATCCTCCTGCACCCAGAGCTGCTCCCACTGAGCTGGACCTGATGGGGCCTCTGCACGTGGGTTCACTGTAACAGCAGGAAAACCTGGAAAACCTACAGATCTGACAGGGCAACTCCAGAGGAGAAGCTGCAAACACGAGTTTGTTTGTTGTCTTTGGGCCTGAATGTGAGAATTTTTTATTCCAGGCCATTAACCACTAAGACATAGATAAGAGATTTGAAGATAATCAGGTGGCATAGGTCACAATGTGTTTGGAGTGGGCAGCCTGGGGCATCTGTATTACTTATCTCCCTGTCTTTTTTCTTCTTTCTTTTTTTTTTTTTTTAATCAGCTCTGGCTTTTTTTGCATTTGTGTGTATTTTTGAGTTGCAGAGTGTCCCCTGGAAGAAGGGCCAGTCCCTATCCTGAAGAACTAAATGGAAATTAAAAGGTTTCTATGTTATTGTTCCCGTGGCTGGCAGGAGATTACACTTGCTATTCAGGAAATCTCCTTCAGTCCTGTATTTCTTTCCATTTTGAAAAAGATAAGTAAGGGAAAGATCATACCTTGTAGCTAAAGCAATGTGAAATGTTCCAGCAACAGGAATCAGACCAATCCTACCAGTCCCAGGGAGCTTCCTCTACATTTTGCAGTTTGTATAAACATGAACTGATTCAAAGACTTGTTGACTTTTCTGGGGTTCTTCTAGTCATTCCTCAAGGGTTTGCATCTGATTCTGTGAGAACAGACCAGTGGAAATGTCAGTGAGAGCTGCAGCCCAGCCCAGGCAGGGCCGTGCTCTCCTGTCCCCTGGCTGTGTGTCGGGGTGAAGGGAAATGCCACCGTGATGTACATGCTGTGCCAACACTTGGTATGGAGCCTGGGGATTAATGGGCTGCCCTGTGTGAAGCTGGTCCTGCAGGATGGCCAGGAACAGGACAGGCACATTCCGATGGCCCTGTGGAATTTGGCTCTCCTGGCTAAGGCAGCACGAACTGGAGGGTCTCTTTCCTGTGCACAGGCAAACTTTCCTCTCTTCTTATGCTCAGATGTGCTCATGCTGTGTTCTCTTAAGTTAATAATCATCCTGGTCTGCATGTGTTGTCTGTTATCCTCGCTTTTCTTTGTCAGGTTATCCCATTCACCTGGCTACTTTGAAATTTCACTTCACAGCACGCAATTCTAATGCCAGGCATTAGGAATCATTGCATTCACAACACCCCCAGCTCTTCAGTGCTTCTGAGCTCAGTTCTAGAAAAGCAGTGGCTCTGCACCACAGCACATCCCGCTCTCCTTCCCCCCGTGCCCGGGGGCTCACAGCCCTGCCCTGGAGACAGCGCACTGCACTCCAACAGCAGCTCCCAGCCAAGCAGAATCACAACAGTTTTAATCTTATCAGGCTCAAATTGTGGTAGAAGTCTGTGCAAACTCAAGTCCTTCTTGTCTGACAGTGTCACAGTTCATCCTCATCCAAGCTGTCAGTTGTCACAGTGAGCTGACAGCACAAAAGAGCTGCAGTGCTTGGTGCCAGTTCTACAGCTGGACATGATCCTTAACAGACTCTTTCCTCACAACCCCTCCCAGGAAAAAGCTTCAGGATGGGGAAGAAAAAATAGCCCAAAACCTTATTCTGTACAATGAATCTAAGAAACATTCAATGCACATTGAAAAATATTCTGAAATCATGGTTTGATGCTTGTTTTTGTTTAGTAACTTTTTAAATTTTCATATGATGTCATAGAATCATAGAATGGCTTGAGTTGGGACGGACTTTAAAGATCATCTTTATGCACCCTGCCGTGGTCAGGGACATTTTCCACCAGCCCAGGTTGCTCCAAGCCCCCTCCATCCTGGCCTTGGACACTTCCAGGGATCCAGGGGCAGCCACAGCTTCTCTGGGCAACCTGTGCCAGGGCCTGCCCACCCTCACAGCCAAGAATTCCTTCCCAATATCCCACCTAACCCTGCCCTCTGGCAGTGGGAAGAATTCCCCCTGTCCTGTCACTCCATCCCTTGTCAAGAGTCTCTCTCCATCTTTCTTGCAGCCCCTTCAGGCTCTGCAAGGCCACAGTCAGGTCACCCCAAAGCTTCTCCTCTCCAGCTGAACAATCCCAATCCCATATAAATGAGGGTTAGCACAAGCTCTCTCAAATCTTGTAACAGACTTTTAGGATTTTTCTTCCATGTTTGTGGAAACTTTGATTTCTTTTTTAGCATAACTTCTGTTATCTTTCCCCTTATACTACTTTGACCATGTCGAGGTCCATTATTTGGGGTACTCAAAAATTAATAGAAAATACAGTTTTTCTTAGATCACAGGGATTTAGTGTGGCTATGGAGGTTAATACTTGTGTGATGACAATCAGTGACAGTGAGCAGAATTTTGTTTTATCCCTGGAAACAACCATTTAAAAAAATATCTTCAAACCCTACTGAAAAAGTATCATTAAAACTTTATACTCAAATGTGCTTTGGAAGATGTGCTTTTAGGTGCAGTAGAAGCTAAACCAGATTTTTTTTAAGCAAGTTCACTCCCAGTTACCATGACTGCCTGCACAAATTGGGCATCTGGCTGTGGAAGTGGCCAATTCCCTTGATTGACAGGTGCCATTTCCAAACCAGGCCTGCAAATGTGCTCAGGAGATCTAAATCCATCTGAAATCCTTTATGATGGGATACTTTGTCCTCTTTTCTTTCCGAGGGAGCCAAGGAGGTGATTCTGAGATTGTTCATCAGGATCCAGAATGGGATGGTAATTCAAACCAAGAGCATCAAGGAACCAGAACCATGTTGAAAGGAATTATCTGCCTGAGATCTGGCTTGACCTGTGACCTGGCAAAATCAGCCTGTTTAGTTGTGGCCCAGAGTCAAAATTAGCTCTGTAATTCCACACCATGTATATGAAAAAAGGATGTGACTAATGGGCATGGCTCAACTGGAAATGTTATGAATCACTGATATAAAGTGTTATTTTGAATTAGCCAATCTTATTCCATCAGCAGAGCTACAAATGCCCATAATCCTTAAAAGAGATTAATAATGCCTTGTAACTTGGCCTTTTTTTAGATTAAGGAAATCTTCACATTAGAAGAAAAAAAGGAGAGCTGCTTGGATTTGTCCTGAAAAAATCTTAAAATAAAAATAGCACAATGTCCAGTCAGGTCATTTAGAGAACAGCAGCTTTGCCAAGAACTTTTGATTTTATTTTTCTTTTTGGTCTGGTACTTTTGAAAATAGGAGATCAGAACACAGGAGCTGGGACGAGACGAGGTGGAGCTGAAAGAGGAGAAAGAGGAACACCAGGGAACTGCAGGGACTGAGGAAGGGAGGATAAAGGAAACAGCATGGAGATGAGAAAAACAAGAGCCAGGGAGGGGGGGAGGTACTGGAGTGAGCTGAGGGGAACAGTGGAACAAGAAGAAACTTTGGTCTTTCTGATCTGTGAGACTGTCTTTTACATTTGCTGTTAAATATAGATGGCAACACACATCCTACAAGGCAGAAAAATAAAGGAAGGCAGAAAAGAAACAAATGCTGTGAATAAGTCTTTGGGTTATTCTAAAAAAGCATGAAGGACTTTCAAGTTGCTGGTCTTTTGATTTATTTTGATGTTGCCAGGACTGAGCAGTGTCTGTGCAGCTCTACATTTCAGAATTAGGAATCCACGCAGTAAACATGATTTCAGTTATCTCTGAGGAATGTTTTGATTTTATTCCCCAGGAAGGAGGGCAATCTTTGCCCCGCTGTCCTAGTTAGGCTTGGTGTGACCTGCTTACCTGCTCCTTGCCCCTCTCGGTTGGATTTGTGTCCTCTCCCCTGTATTTCTGCTCATCTGGAAGAGCTGCCCCTGCAACATCCAAACTGTCTGTATGTGGTTGTCAGACAAAATGTTTCCTGGGTGGAAATGGCTTGCAGGGTGTAGGAACTTTAGTTTAGATGCTAATTAAATCTAATGTAGTAGTGCTACTTCTGGTGCTATTAATGTGAGGATTTTTGCCCAGCTCCAATTAATGTTAATGTGAGGGGAAAGAAAAGGAGAAAAAGGCAGTTTTGACAAGCTTGAAGAAAATTCTGTTCAAATGTCTTTGTGTTTCCTCTACTCATTACGTGTTGATATAAATGTGAATGTCTATGAGAAATGTAGAAAAGAAAATGTAAGGCAATACATGCTTATTTTTGGCTGGGAATAGCAGTACTTAGGAGGCAATTTAGGCTTTCTGGCCAAGAAGACTTGGCAACTTTGGTACTGACAGCATTTGCACATGCTCTTATACATTTGCTGTTGGGGGTTGATCCTGCAGAATCCTGTAGTCTCAATTTATGGTGAAGTAAATTTAATGTAAGATTGAATGGGAGGCAATAAACTCACAAAAAGCAGGCAGCATGACCTGTTGCTTAATAGCTTTCTCCCAGATGCAGACACCTGATTCCAATACATCTCTACTCCTCTACCAGGCATTCTCTTTTTGCAATCAGTTACCCAGGCTGCAGCCAAGAATTAATGAAGGGGGAAAAAAAAAAGACCTGAATTTCTATTGGAATTACTCATTTTCCAATTTCACTTTTTCAAATTGGCTTTCAGGTTGATAATTTCAGCCTACAAGAGGAAGGAAGGTGGGTTACTTCAGGGTAGGCACCTCAGTGAATGTGAGCAGACTTTGTGTACTCAGAATTTTCCTAACTGGGTTAGTACTGGAAAGTGACATTCCTAAAACAGTGAAGAATAACTGAGACTGATATGCTCTCTTTTGAAAAGAATGGCCCCAAAGGAAAGCAGCTTAATTAAACTCAAGCCTTTTCTCTTTGCCACTGAACATGGGTGGTGTTATATGAAATTCACACTTAGGACTTTTAGGCATTTTTTGAATAAAGGAGGGTGTTCAAAAGGAACGTGAATATTTTGGTGGCTGTGTGCATGTCCATGTTCTGGACATCATCAGAGCAGAGAAAAATGCATTGTGGTGGTGCTGGGGGAGAGGACAGATAAGAATTACTTGAAAATAGTTGAATAAAAACTAACCTGGTGCTCTGTGTTAGGTTGAGGTTGGGTCCTTTTCCAAGGCCTGGTCCCTCTATTCTCAGAGCAATCTGTGTGCTCTTGGAACACACCCCAGGCTGCATTTCAGCTTGAGGCAGTTCTGAATTCATCATGGTCCAGTAATCCTTCCTTCCTTGTGTCCTTCCTTCCGTGTCCCAAGTCCCAGCTTCTTTAATTTTCACACCTCCCAGCCCAGTACCCTTGGGTTCTGTTGGGGCTGCTGTCCTGGCTGGCAAAAGCAATCAGCCTTCACACTCAGCTCTTACTTTTTCCTTTTTGATTGTTATTAGAAGGGGATAAAACCACCCCGATATTCTGGTTTTTGAGAGAACATGCTCCTTACAGGGAGTTCAGGGCCTGGTTCCCCAGCCCAGAATCTGCTGTGGGACTTTGCTCCTGGGCAGAGTTGTAGGTTATTCACCACTGTGAATTAAAAAATTGGTGCTGAGGCTTAAGAGTGTTGTGCCTGGAGAGACGTGACTGTGGGGACCATTCTGCCCAGGCAGAGCTTCCTCAGCACTTCTCCTTGGCACTTGATGGCACCTCATCTGCTTTTGGGCATGAAGGTTGCGGGGGACAGTTTGATCAAGAACTGGGTACATCCCTGTAAATCAACAGCAGCTCTGCAGTGTGTACAGTAATCTCTTTTTAAATCAGTTTTTGTAGCACACTTTGCACAGATCTCCAGTGCTTCCCACTCCGATTCCAAGTACTTCGTTCCATGAGAGTGTTTTGTCTGTGCAAGCTCTTGATAAAGGTCAGATTAATTGAACAAATGAGATGCTTTCTCTGGAGTATTACAAGGTGAATGCAATTCACAGGGAATACATTTCCGATTGCAGAATTGTCTTTTGATTTTATTTTTCCCTGAAAGAAAACTCACCCAACTGTCATATCACCTGTAGGGGTGAATATTCATCAGCTGTAAAATATAAATTGCTATTTTCTTGTATCACTGGCAAAACATTCCTTCCTTCTACCTCTGTTACCAGTAAACATTCTGGCTGGCGATATAAATAAAATACAAATGATTCCTGCTTTGGCAATGATGTTCTGCAGTAGCAGGGTGGAATTTAGTCAGCTCTTCCCTTTGTGTTGTCAGACCTGAACCCCCTTTGCTCATTTGTTACTACAACACATAAAGAGTGGTGGAGCTCCAAATGAGGGGTCAGCCCTCAACCCAGCAATGAAGTGTCTAAATGGTACCATGGGATGGTTTGGGTTGGAAGGGACCTTAAAGCCCATCCAGTGCCACCCCTGCCATGGGCAGGGACACCTTCCACTAGCCCAGGTTGGTCCAAGCCCCGTCCAGCCTGGCCTTGGACACTTCCAGGGATGGGGCAGCCACAGCTGGGTGGATCCTGGATAGCTGGTTAGAGTTTCCTGAGAGCTGAAGGGGAAGAGGAGAACAGTCAGAAAATAAAACAAGAATAAAAATGGTATCAAATAATGTTGGTTTGTTTTTATAAATAGGGAAACTGGTGCCATAGCAGGCAAGTCCCTGAAATAAAGCCAGCAGAATGCAAATGATAAATGCCAGCTCCTCCTGCATTGCCTCATTGCTTTTGTTTCTCTCACTTTATCTATTCTCTGGTTTTCCATATCTTTGTCATAGTGACTAAATTTGTAATAGCTTAATGCTTCTGGGTACATTATGATGATTGCCAGCGTTTCAAGATGAGTGACTCCTAAATTTGTATTCCTGAAGTTGTATTTTTGTCACTATTACTATGTCCAGGGCAAATGCATTACTTTGTAATGCTCACAGTACGTAGAACTGGCAGTTCTTTAAGACGAGCAGTTGGCTTGAATATTTATAAAGGAAGAAGGGTGGAGAAGGGAAGAAAATTAAGAAATAATTATAGAGAGCAGGGGATTGATAAATTTAAAGGTTTTTTAAAAATATTTTTAAGCATCTTTTAGGAGCTGGGGGTTTTTTTGTTAGTTTTGTAGGTGTTTTCTTTTAAGATCCTTTAATCTGTTTACTCAGATCTGCATTAGAAATAGATTGTATAGGCTGCAAAAAATTAACTCCTGTAGTAGCAGTGCTACTACTAAATGGTGTTGCTTCCAGGAGCAATCCTGACTCTGTTTCCAGAGGTTTATCTGTAAATTGTGCTGGGTTACACCTCACATGAAAGCTGTCAGCCTAAAGACAATATTTACAAATTGAAATTTTTATCTGTTTGAATTAGTTTCTGTATTGCTTAAAATTGTCATTTTTTTACACATATTCTTATCTTGATGAAAGAGAAAAGTCAGTTCTCTAAAGATGGATAAAAGCACAGCTGCATTTGTTTGAGTTTGCCTTTCAAACATAAAGGATGGGATGTAAGATGGCCTCAGTGAACAGCCTGACTCTGCTAAGGTAGAAGAGATAAAATAGAAAGAAAAAGCACTGAATGAGCTAAAATAAGTCTGGCAAATTTCAGGCTAATGTTTTAATGAAGTTTTGTTGGGAATGGACCCAAAGAACTTTGAATTTGGGTACTAATGTTTATGGTTGAGGCAATTTGTTTACCTGTGTTATGTTTTCAAAGTGGGTGCTTTTTCTCAGTAACTGGGAAGGTTACAAGTGGGGGCTGATATTCCAGAAAACCTGAGGGTAACACACTTAAAGAGGATACTCGTCTCCTAAAAATTGCTTTGGATTTGCAGCCAGTGACTGGGCCCACCACAGAAATTCAGATTGTTCAGAGCTTATGATGGCTTCAATTTGTTTGTGTCACAGTCCTTCCCTTTCCTTTATGTTGCTGAAAGTGGGAGTAGACAAGAAAGACTATAAGAATACTGTGACTTTTTGAGTGAAAGGTAAAATTCAATCAGTTGACAGTGAAAGGCTGGGAGAAAATAGATGGAAGATGTTTAGATTGGTATTTAAACTGTAGTTACTGTGTCATACCCAGGCTATCTCCTGCATTGGCTTTAGAAGGTGTTGCAGCTAAAATATAGCAGCAATTACTTGAAAAACCAGCCAGAGCTAATCAGTCTTCACTCACACCATTTTCAGGATCATGGAAGGCCCAGGAAGAGTAGAAAGAGACTGTTTTCTGGCATATTAGATCTGTGGGAGGTGGAAAGGCAGTTTGACCATGGCATCGTGCTCAGATATCACAGATACAGTCTTTCAGTATTACTCAGTTCATGCGCAGAGTGCTATTAACTAAACAAATTAAATTTTATTTATAAACTTATTTTATACATTTATAACAGCAGGTCGAGGGAGGTGATCTCTTGTAAGACCCCTCCTCGAGTTCTGTGCTCAGTTCAGGTGCCCCAGCACGGGAAGGACATGGAACTGTGGGAGCAGGTCCAGAGGAGGCCACAAAGCTGATAAAGGGACTGGAGCACCTTCCCTGTGGAGACAGGAGGGGAGAGCTGGGGCTGCTCAGCCTGGAGAGGAGAAGGTTGTGCAGAGACCTCACAGCACCTTCCAGGGGCTGCAGGGAAACTGGAGAGGGACAGTTCATCAGGAACTGTAGGGACAGGACACAGGGAATGGCTTCCCACTGACAGAGGGCAGGGTCAGGTGGGATACTGGGAAGGAATTTCTGGCTGTGAGGGTGGGCAGGCCCTGGCACAGGTTGCCCAGAGAAGCTGTGGCTGCCCCAGCCCTGGGAGTGTCCAAGGCCAGGTTGGACAGGGTTGGAGCAAGCTGGGCTAGTGGAAGGTGTCCCTGCCCGTGGCAGAGGGTGGAATGGAATGGGCTTTAAGGTCTCTCCCCACCAAACCACTCTGTGAATTTTCCATTGCTGGAAATGTTCAATTAATAATGTATTAATGATTGCAGGTAGTATCAAACATTGAGAAATTCCAGTTCCCTGGAAGCTCCTGTTGGCTCTGGTGTGTCAGGACAGGAGCTGCATGCACAGAGCAGAGCAGCTCAAGTTCTGCACCCTCATGCTGTTGCCTCATAGTAATTGCTCTTAGTCTCACTTCTTACAGGGTACAGGGGGTCTTTAAAGTCAGCAAGAGATCCAGCAGTTTCAGCACGACCATCCTGTGAGTGTTACACTGAAAATGGCAGTATTCAAGCAGGTGATTGATTTTGTGACCACTTCTCTGAGGAACACCAAGCTCCCTGAGACCAACTTCCATGTTTTGCTAACACTATAAAAATTAAATATGTAACTAATAACTGAGAGGAAAGAAACCAACTTCATTCAGATGGATTTGGATATTTCTTAATGGCTGGATTAGTAAATGGAAAATATTATTCAGTGTTTAACGTAGACAAATGTGAAAGAATCAATGTGTAGGCAATGAACCGAAGTAAGAAGTGTACATACAACAGAACAGCTCTGCAGCAAAATGACAGGGCAAGGATTTAAAGGTTATTACAAACAAATCCATGAAGATATTAGCATGGCTATGTGCATGGGAAAAAAAGCCACAATGAAATGGGGCTGCACAAATGAGCAGAATACAAATGAAAACAAGAAATATTGACTGAGTAGGAGGTTGTTTTACTACTTTATTTTAAATAGTACCACGAGTTCCAGTTTTTAAATTTGGGTATCATAGTTATAAACCTGCTTTGTATCTGAGCAGTCACACTGAGACAATGAGGCCACATTGGCATTTGGATTTCTAAAATGGGATTCTCATTTTTAAACCCAGGTGCCTGATATTTGCCCCTATAATTCTCTTAACTATCTCTGTGTTAGAGAGCTTCTTCAGGGCCACATCACAGTAATTGTATGCACAAAAAACCAATTACGGATTTAGCTGGCTTCTTGCAGGCACACTTACATTAAGTGGACCCACACAGCTGAAATAATTGTTTGTACAAGTAATGGTTGAACAAACTTTTGGAAATCTGGGATTTTTTTTCTAAAATCTGCTTCAGTGCTTTGGGTGGGCTGAATATGCAGCCTGTGAATGGTTCTCATAGCTTTGCCTTTTTATTCATGTTTTGGTGCCTCAAGTGAGTAACTGGTGGAATCTTTAGGTCGTGAATGCAGCACTGCTCAGGGACACCAACCTGGGAGGAGAGGCCGCTCGCCCGAGGGCTGGGCAGCCCTTCAGAGGGGCCTGAAGGTGGGAGAGGAGGGCAGAGAGGAACTGTCTGAAGTTCAGCAAAGGCAAATGCAGGGTCCTACACCTGGGGAGGAACAACCCCAGGCACCAGCCCAGGCTGGGGGTGACCCGCTGGAGAGCAGCTCTGGGAGAAGGACCTGGGGGTCCTGGTGACAACGAGCTGTCCCTGAGCCAGCAGTGTGTGCTGGGGACAAGGAGGGCAATGGGATCCTGGGGGGGATCAGGGAGA
>JAYRBT010000021.1:610081-620247 GCA_036023395.1 Myiotriccus ornatus | reverse complement strand
TGTGCCATGTGCTCTGGGCTGGCCCTGCTGGGCAGGGAGGTGGCACCAGTGACCAATGTGGGCCTTCCCAACCTGACCCATCCTCGTATTCTGTGAAATGAAGATGTTGCTTAATCCTTTAGGCCAAACCTTTGTCACTGACAAATAGGTTTTTTGGTCTATCAGAGTCTAACAGGGAGTGGACATTTGTGACATATGTTAGTGCACACACAGAGTGAGTTTCTCAGGATGTGACGAAGCAATGGCACTTTTCTGCTTATCTCAGTGTCCTCAGAAGCTGTTGATTTGTGTGCAAGGTTCCTTCACTTGGCTCTTCCAGTACAGCATCTTATGAAGAGAGAAAGCAACTTTATTTGAACCTGACGTAGCTGTACAGTGCATTAGGTCAGGTATCCCTATTAAACCTGGATATCCCTGTAGGATAATAGAAGGACTATCATTTTAATGGCTGTTGGGCTTTTTGCTCACTGGATAAAATTTTAATTTTCATTAACAGGAAGCCTGTTCCTTTATTTCCTGCGTTTGGGCGTGTTATCTTCTATACAAAGGTCTTAAAAACACCAGTTTTATTTTCTTAAACTATTTCTTGTAATGGCTAAAATCACGAAAATATCTCTGCCTGTGCAGCATATGCTTAATTTTTCATGTGTCCCATATGCAGTCTGGTTGACACACTTAAGTCTTTTTTGTTTCTTTTACTTCACCCTCTGTAACAGATGGTATCATATGATTTGCATGACTTTATAGTACTGCCTTCCTATGGATTTTGCTGTGTTCCAGGATCAATACATGGGAACTGTAGCTGATTATGTCAAAATTAATAATGTGTGTTGAATCCAGTAATCTGATTGCTACTGTGGCTTTGTTTTTACTGAATGCCTGAAGTGAAACAGAGATCATCTTCTTGGTAGTGAAAATATTGCTAGTTAATCTAAATTTTATTTAACAACTTGGCATAAGAGGAGAAAGTCTGGATAAACAGGTCTTTCCTTCATTCCAGTTTGTCTCTGTAGTACGATGAGGTCGAAGAAACTGTCAGACCAGGGAAGAGGACTGGACTGTCCTGTGCAGGTTGGTATGTGGCAGAAGTCCTGAATTTGAGGGAGAGATCACAATTTGAGACATGCAGTGAGTTTAGCTTAAAATATTTCAAAGTATATTTAACTTTAACAATATTTAATCTGAAATTTACCTGGAACAGAAAATATATATTTTAGTTTTTCCATTATAAAACCTGTGGCTAGCTCTGATATTCAGAATTGCAAAGGATTTCTAGTGTTGATCATCTGCCAAGCTCTGCATCGATACATCTCGTCTGGAAATGTGCAGAAAACTCAACAGTGTTTTCCACTTTTTCCTCTTATAAACTAAAATTTAAGAGATATTTCTTGCTAGAATGAATTGTATGTTATTTCTAAACTTCTGTAGCTTATGAGATTGTAATTTTGAAATGTGTTTTCTGTATGCTCTGGAAACCTAAAGTCATCATTTCATCACTTCTACTGTCTTGCTACCTGGAATCATCAAACCTTGCAAACCTTTCCCACAAAGATTAGAGGTAAAGGAGAAGTTCTGTAACCTCAGTCACACTGTGCTGGAATTAATAGGGTTGCATAGAAAGTAAATATTTCTCAGTGTCAGTAATGTCAGAGTCAAGACCTGTGTTCAGACAAATCTGTGATGGGGGAGAACAACCAGCAGTTTCTCTGGGTAGATGGGAGAGGCGACAGTTTGGGCTCGTCTTGGGTGGAAGCAAGGATATATTTTCAATATATCATTTTCAGAGGTGGTTGGGTTTGTTTGAGGGCGCTGAGTTTTTGTTTTTCCAGCATCTGCAGCTTTAGAGCCAGGAAATACTGTCTGCTGGAAATATGTGGCTTTTTGAGGCTGGCTTCAAAACAGGAGATGGAAATTAGAAGCAGTAATGAGAAGTTAAGGTAAGAAGGGTTGCAGGGAAGTATAAGAGAATAAATGTCAAAGTTTGAGTCCAGTTGTGAAATAGCAAGTGAAAACTAGTGTAGGAAACTATGGAAAAAATACATGTGGATCTCCCAAATGATGGTGTATATGTTATATTTAATGAGAAAATGGATTAAGAGCTAGCAAAATGAAACTGGACATGCTGAGAGCAATAGGTAAAACAGATAAAGTCCTGCTAGAATGGAAGCCTGTGCACAGATCAGGACAAAATGGGGAGTGTGCTACTCTCTCAAGCAAAACAAAAAACCTGATCTCATTTTCATAACTATTATAATGAACAAATAGCTAAACGAGTCATGTTCTTTCTCTGCAATGAAATTGTGCTGATTGGGTTGGAGGTTGGCTTGGCTGGATTCCAGTGGGGGACAGTCCATGTAAGACAATGTTGTGGTTCTCATTTAGTCCTGGAGGCATCAACCCTAAGGGTCTGTGATGCTGATGGTTTCTCCACATCCTGTTTATGGCGTGTTAGTGGTTAAGTGTGTTTACCTCCAATCCTGAGGGCAGTTTTGGGCTCTTTACTACAATAAGAACATGGAGGGGCTGGAGCGTGTGCAGGGAAGGGAGCGGAGCTGGGAAGGGGCTGGAGCAGCAGGAGGGGCTGAGGGAGCTGGGGGGGCTCAGCCTGGAGAAAAGGAGGCTCAGGGGGGACCTTCTGGCTCTGCAATCCCTGACAGGAGGGGGAGCCGGGGGGGGTCGGGCTCTGCTCCCAGGGAACAGGGACAGGAGGAGAGGGAACGGCTCCAGCTGGGCCAGGGCAGGTTTAGATTGGATAGTGGGGAAATTTCTTGCTGGAAATGGTGGTCAGGCGTTGGAAGGGGCTGCCCAGGGCAGTGCTGGACTCCCCATCCTCGGAGGGATTTAAAAGATGTGTGGCACGTGGGGACATGGATTAGTGGGATTGGCAGCACTGGGGGAATGGTTGAACTCAATGATCTTAAAAGACTTTCTCACCATAGTGATCCTGTGATTCTAGACAGAGCTTATGTGTCTTGTATATCATAAAGGAGAGCAGCTTCCATACCAGGAAGTGTCTACCCTTTTGTGGATAAGTGAAGGAAGGAGAACATCCTCTGGGGCTGAAAGTAATAATTATTTTGCTATATTTTTAGTTAGAAATATGTATTTTTACATTTTCAACATCTGAAGCTGTTGTCCATGTCTGTTAAATATAACATATGCTTGCTTCGTTAATTTTCACACAAGATAGACCAGGAACTGTAAATCACCCTGATATCTTTTAGCTGTACATTGAAAAAACCCACATCCCAAGAAGTTCAGTGCAATCTGGGGTTTCGCTCTCTAACATGCTGAGATAATTTACATGTGTCTTTAAGATCCCAGTGATTCGGGCAATTAACATTTCTAAGTCCAATTAACACCAAATGTTATCAAAAACCTTTTGCAAATTGCAATTTACTGCCGCAAAGAGCAAGGAAGAAACTCAGCATTTGGCTTCCTATTTGCAGCCTTGCCTCGATGGCAGGAAAACGTGGGCACTGTGCTCTGCAGGAAGTTTCCCTCAGGAAGCATATGGGGATGGAGGAGCCCGTGGGTTTGGGGGGCACCTACGCTGATTTGCAGGAATCACAGGCTGTCTTTCATTCTTCATCAGAGGAAGTGTAGATTCAGGTATGATCCTGATTCTGCCATCAATCCACTTTGAGTGTTCTTGAGGGTGATTTTCAAGCAGATAGGGTGAATTATGTGTCTGACAGGTTACTGTTTAGTTGGCCTTGTCGTTGTTGTTTAGTTGACCTGAGAGATCTCTTTTTTTTGGCATTTTCTTCTCTTGGGCCATTTTAAGTCAGTGAGGAATTGGAGGAATTTTGACCACCTGTTTTGTTGGGGGTTTATTACAAATTTGGCTACACATTCCTGAAAACCCCACAGAGGACAATTTTCCAAAATACCAAAATTATTTAGAGATGGTCTTGAAACTGTAACTTGGCCAGTCACAGGCTGTTATTGGCTAAGATTTTGGGGCAAAACTGGATGGCATCAAGAGCTGTACAGTATCCTGGCAGTCCCAACATCAGAGAGTTTCTGGCTGCTTTGGAAATGCAAATGGTTCCACACATGATGGAGATTCGAGGGCAGGTGAGTAATGGCAGAGAACAGAGAGGCAGCAAATAACAGAAGAATCTCTCAGGGTAATCATCTCCTTCCAAAACTGACTTCTGCAAAGCTGCACGAGGATGTTATATTTATAAGGGGCAGACTAGGAGAAAACAAACAAAAAGCAATTTAGCAGAGAAATTTAGCAAAGGTGGGAGGGGGCTGGACATGAGATGACAATAACAGCTCCAGGGTATTTAGGAAAGCTGAATGACCTGTTGTGGAAGGGAGAGGTATCAAGTCCAAAGATAAGTATAGTGCTGTGATTTGATATGGGGAAGAGAGGGTGGGAAATAATCCCTATTCCATTGATTCTCTGACTGTACCAAAGGAAAAGAAGGTGTGTCTACTCTTAGCCAGAGCTGAAATCAGTATCATAGATTACAGCCCTCAGAATTTCAAGGAGGGAGAAAAAGCTGGGGAGGGAGAAGGAAAGAAAAGCAGAGGCAGACCAGGACATCTTACAGTTGAGGTGTGTCCTACCAGGGATTTTCAGATGATTATTTGTACAGTCTTCTGCCACTGCCCACTTTCAACTGTGATTTGTGACTGTGACCAGGGAAGCAGGAATCAAAAGAAATATAAAAATTACTTAAGATGAAACTACCAAACAGGAAAATTTAAACAACTCACTTTCTCAGGCTTTTCTGGATTCATAGAACCAAACTTATTTTTCAATCATCTTCCTACCTTTCACTTTAAGGCACCTTTATGCTACTAAAACCCAATGCCTAAATAGCCATAATCTCCCGAATGACACAATTTCAAACTCCGATTTTTCCACATCAGCTACAGTTCAAAATAATTTCCCTCTGTGTCAATCTCGAGAGGTTATTTTTAGAGGCTTCTTAGAGAATGAGGGGAGATTGTTTGAAGATGCCATGGGATGCTGAGCACAGACCAGTCTGCTCATTTCAGTGGGATGTGGTGCTGTGCTCCCAAAAGGGCAGAGTCCCCTGAAGGCAGAGCAGGACCCACCATGCAGAGATTTGTTCTGTGTGGGTACTTCTTGAGAGCAATGGGGTTGCCTGAGTATTCCCTGAGTGAATTCTGTCCTGTGGGGGTTGTCCTTAAATATTTCATGGAATCAGAGAATATCCTGAGCTGGAAGGGACCCACAAAGACTACCCAGTCCAACTCCTGGCCCTGCACAGACACCCCAGCAATCCCACCCTGTCCCTGAGGGTGTTTGAAAACATCTTACACCCATCTAGAGAAACATTAGAATCTTGGTAATCAATATTTTAATTTGCTGTTTCTCTTCCTCTCCATGGTTCTCAACAATTTTACTCTGTTCTGAAAGAAGCATCATGTGGTATGTGATCTGAATTGTGTGGGCTCCTACAGCACACCGCAATGAACTGGGAGTGTGGGAACTGAGGACCTATAGAAAGTGATAAAGCTTTCCATGTTGGGGAATTTTTTCATCCTTTTCTTGCTGTTGCCTCCTCTTTTCATTTCCCTGTGGTCTCTTTCTTGCCTAGCCTTCATAACTCAGGAAGTAACACTGCTCCTCTCAAATGCCAGCTAGTGTTTCTCACCTCCTTCTAAAGCATATGCAAAAGTAAGGGTGCCACTTAATGAAGCTTTAGGGCTATACATCCTGAGAACCATGTTCACTGAATAATTAATTGCTGTGTTATGTTTTCTATTCAGAGCTATTTAATATGTCTTGAAAATGGGGAATACATGTCATCCAAGAGTGTGGCTGCCAAGCACTTTGCAGAGTCTGACCCCAGGAAATGGCAGGAAAAGGGGAATTGGGGTTATTTGAATATTGATCAGTTCTTTCTGCATCATAGAAATTCTCATAATTCCAGTATGTGTGCACCTTTAAGTAAAGATAAGCTGCAGCCCAGACCCTATTGAATATTCTCAGTGCCATCTCTTAATTTAGAGTGCAAATGATGTGCTTAGATAGATTTCCCAATTTTATTTCTTTTAAATATTATTTCTTTTGTCTGTCCCTTTATATTTAAACTGGATGCATAAAATAACCCAGATCTCAGTGTATTTCAGAGCTATTTCAAACAGCCGTGTTAGAATTCTCCTTCTAAAAAAAAAAGGCAATAGATGCTTACTTGTTCTCTTGCAATAATTATAGTAATGATCCATTTAAACTTATGCCATTAAGCATTTTAAATTTCTTTGTTGGAACTTCATCAAGGTCATGCTGTTAGGAGCTAACAGCAAATCCCATGAGGAAAAAAATTGTCTGTCAAAGTTCATTTTGGTGTGTGCCAGATTACTGGCTGTATTACAAATGACAAGTAGCTCATATCCAAATCACACAGACCAAAGGCAAGGCAAACACGTGCTGGGAGCTCAGGGAATCCAATGTCACCCTCTAGGACGTGCTAAAGTAACTTCCTGCACTCAAACATATTAAGTAAACAACTGCATTATGTCTTTTCTCACTCTGCCTTTCAGTTCAACTCAGACTTCAAATGCACATGAGGGAAACCTGGTTCCCTGGCCCTGAGTAGTCCCTGGGGTGTGTGGAAACCAGACCCAGCAGAATTGGAATTCTGGGTGTGCGCCAGTGGCTCGTTCCCTGGGGGAGCACAGAGCTGCCTTCCCTGGCATCCAGGGTCTCCATGAAGATGTGAGGGTGATCAGGTGTGTCATGCCCTTGTCACTTCGTTATTAGGCTGTAGAAAAAGAAGATTCTCAAACTGCAGGTCGGGACAGAGACTTGCTGGGTCCCCAAAGTGCCTGGAACCATGAAGTTCCTCACTACCAGGTTACAACAAATAACTAAAGGGCCACATGAACTCTTAGGCCTTCCCAGGCTAAAATCCACTCTCTACAATGAGCCTGAAAGGTGGGGAGACAGTGAAAGCCAGAGGCACTGCCAACCCTTGTGTTTTCTGGTGTCAGCCAGGATTGCATCCTGTGGCACTAAATGGAAGTCACAGGGAGTCTGAAAGCCTTGGTTAAATTACTGTCATCTGGCTTCCATGTGGTCAACCCCTGATTCCTGTTGAATTCTCCCCTGCTGAACTTCCTGGGCCTGAAATAACATTCTTTATCTCCCCCATCATATCCAAAACTCGGCCCCTCAGCCTGGCCCCAGTGATTGATGGAGTGTTCTGCCAAAAAGTTTCCCCCCCATCCTGCCTCCTTTACACAGCCTGTTGTACTGAAGGGCTGCAGAAATAAAGGCCAGGCTGCAGCTGGTAATTCAGTCCTGTGCCACTGGCATGTGGGAACTGAAAACAACCTAACTGAGGAATGTAAAATCGCCTGAGGTAATGTCTCCTAATACTCAAATGAAAATGTGGTGATAAAATTGCTCTTCATAAAGAATAATATTAGTAATTGTAAAGACTTCTATATCCAGTTTAAACTGAAATGGGCCCTTTATTGTTCTCCTACAAAGCACAACCAAGGAGCTCACTCTCTTTCAATAAACTTCGGGTTCTAAAAAAGAGAGAATTTAGTGAAAATATGGAGGTAAACGAAAGTAATTTTTTCATTTATTTACTTTTATTTAGAACAACATATCTAGATGAAAAAATAGCTTTAGAAGCATACTCTCCTTCTACTGAAAACATTGTATTCTCAATTATAAAAACTCAGGAGAATGGAGCCTGCTCTGTGCTCTGGAATTAGTGTGTGTAGTAAAATACAACAAGTCTGTAGCATTTTATCAGCCTTCACTGAGCTTGTATTTACCAGTTCTGTCTCCCTCTAAGCATTTGCTTATAGAAGCAGCTCTGCTCTACATCAAAGGGCAGGAATTTGGTATGTGATAATAAATAGCTAACTGAGCACTAATGAGGCCTGTGGTGACTGCCTGGCATCCCCTCCTCCTCCCTGAACTGCTCCATGAAGAGCCCTGGCTGTGCCGCCATCAGGAGAGTTCAGGTGACAATAGTCAGAGCAGAAAAGAATGGCTCAAACTCACTTTTCTTTCCCCTCCAAGTTTACAAACCCAATGCTTAGTTCTCCTCTCCCTGTTCTTTTCCTAATCAGCCCATTTTTGTCAGATGACACCAAAGCTTTGTTTTTCTCTTTCTTGCAGAACATGTTTGATGGTGATTTGCCTTATATTAATAGACAATTTTCTTGTGGTTTTTGTTGTTGTTGCTGTTTGTTCATTTATCTTGAGGAAGTTAATTTTTTATTTTTCCTTTCCTTAAAAAGACTATTTTTTTCATTTTGTTTAAAGTATTTTCTTGGGATAATCCAAAGGTGTGTCCATCATCTGGTCTTTTGTGGGTTGGATGGATGATTCCTGAGGAAAGTCTCTCAAGCTGCTAAATTATTCTGGAGAGTTTCTTCATAGACAATACGTACCCAACAACCAAACACCACAAGATGCTGTTGTCTCCATGACATCCTAGAAATTGGATTGGCTTGGGATTGTAGCTCTGTACTGTGTCAAAAATAATCCTGACATCATGGATATCAAGGAAAACACTTACAGTAATTTAAAATGAGCTCTGATTTCACTTCCTACTGTTTCATCCTGGTTACACTGATCTTTTCCCCACCAAAACTGAAAAAAATCATCTTCTCAAACATAACTATGATAAATTTTGGTGAATATTTATTATGTGCATTAATGGAATTTGTCACTAGGAGTAATAAAAATTGCTCAGTTTTTCTGGAAATGTTCAGTTTTAAAAGCATTGAAGAACTTACTGCATCCAGAAAGTTTAGCACCTTGAACCTAAAGGTTTAGCACCTTGAAACTAGAGGTAGGAAAGCTGAAGAACAAATCTTGGTAAGTAATTTGCCAGAGGCATGGAAAATTGGTGGCCAGAGACAGATTACAACTTGTCATGTCCAAGTCATGAACATAATATTTGTTCCAGTATAATACAGCCCCTGTGGCTCTACCCTGACCAGAAAAGGCCCTAAACTGGCCTCTAGTTTCTGCCACAGAGGGCTGGGAGAAAGAGAAATAAAGTTGAGAATAAAAAAATCACTTTTAAATAAATGCCTCTAGCTCCTTATTCCTTATATCAATATTCTAACAAAGAGACTGATAGTTCCAACTTTAAAAAGAAATCATAACAAACAACATCTCCCATAATGTCAGTTCAGTGTTCCTTCCAGCATGTCATGTGGGCAAGAAGATTGGTGGTTCTGATATCCAAATGTTTGTAAGGTCTTTAATCAAGACATTCTTCCAACTCATAATTCAACACCACAGAGTGAAATACAGTGGGTAAATGGAACTGATTGATAAAATATGGATTTCCTCCCCTTAGAAGAAACTTAAGCATACTTCAGTGGGAAAAAACCCCAGAGCATTAGTAGTTCAAATGAAAAATATGCTGACATATTTCTTCCAGGAAAAAAATAAATAAAGATAAAAGCTACAGGAAAGAGTAGGTGACAATAATTAGTTTGTTGGTTTAAATTAGGAGGTCTCCTGGGCCAGATGTTAGTTGTCAGGGAGTGATGCCCCCTCCTGAGACACGTAATGAAACTGAGATAGCAGGGGCCTTGGGGGGAAAAATTGGGCTCCCTGTTTGGAGATGTCATTTTATTACAATGCTCCTGCCTTTTGCCTGAAGCATCTTGTGACTGTGGATAGAAGGGAAAAAGGAGAGACAGAGCATGCAGGGATTGCTGGGCATGTGGGCAGGATTTGTATTCCAGCAGGGTCTGGCCAGCAGAGCGTGCAGGCTTTAATTAGCATAAGGGGGGAGACAGGAAACCTGTCTGTGCCACCAGAGCTGGGGCAGACAGGGCCCATCCCGGGGCTGGCTGCGAGAGCCACCGCTGTCTGCCGCTCATTGCCATGCAGGTGACACCAGCCAGACAGAGATATCAGCAGAATTAGCCTTATTTCCTCTGCCACTCACTGTCTGCTCTTATTAAGTAAACAAAGAGTCCGAGGCTCTCTGTTTCAGAGCTCTGGCTGTGTCAGCTCCAGCCCTGCCGGGGGCTCTCGGTGGGTCAGTGATCGTCGGTCCAGCTGGGAACAGGATCCCAGAACGGGCTGGGCTGGAAGGGACCACAAGGACCATCCAATCCAACCCCTGGTCCTGCACAGCCCCATCCCCAAGAGTCACCCCCTGTGCCCCAGAGGATCATCCCAACCCTCCTGC